>JAVJAQ010000881.1:96909-228207 GCA_032362365.1 Zygogramma bicolorata | reverse complement strand
TAATGGTATCATTTCAGGTTGGTTGTATGATCATATATTTCAATAGGTTGGCATCTTCGTTAGAAGAAAATTGTATAAATTTAGCTTGTTAGCAAAATGCGCGTCTACTGCAAATAATATGAGTTTCGTGTGAGGGTAATTGATTTCTACATAAATTTCTAACTTTCACACCGAAGGTTCCAATATCACCGTTTATATGTATGATCATAATCAAAACGTTGTATATTTGATCATGTTATTAATAGTTTGATATAACTCAGAAGCATGCTAGACTGTTATATTGTATTGCAGAAAAAATATTTCTCTTCAAGATAATCGGCGATCGATGTTTGAATCTGCAATAAACTGTTATTTGAGGATATCGATCTATCTCAAATAAGCATTGTTCGATCTATTGATGATTCACTTCGACAAGATTCTATCAGTTGATAAAAATACATGAACAAATTCATATTTAACTTTGTTTGAATCTGGTTGACAATGTCATTTTTTTGGTAGTGATTCGAACTTCCATTGTATGAATCATTCAAAATTCCATCACTTGAAATTGGCGTCGTTTCCTGGTGAAAATTAAAACGCTTTCCGAGGTGGCATCTCTTGCGGAAATGGAAAATAAGAGGTATCGGCGTAGATACTTATTTAGTTGGCGGGGAAATGTTTCCACGGAGCCATAGTTGATCCATTTCTGAAAGATTGGTTGGAAACTAGTGAATTCAATACTGGCTCAGAAGCATTCGACCAAGCTTGAAAAGGAGACATCGATACTGCCACTTCTATTCCTTCCTTATGTCAGAGAAAATCGAGAGAATATGAAAGAATAGAACATCAAAATTTGGATTTGATTGGGACTCGCAATTGTGGCCAATCTCATATAGAAACCAGAAAACCATTGAAAATCAGAATAGGTGAACACTAACGGAACACACGAAGGAAAGTATGAGATCAGAACTAGTTCACCTGGATAAACCAACCTTACATCAAATGATCTGACGCTAAAGACATCAACATGAGCATTGATTCAGACGGAAGGTTAGAGAAGCTTCTTTCATAGTGAATAACGACATATCTAAATAACAAAGTGTTCAAACTTGAAACGTGTGGAAAACACTTATCCAACAAATGGACCAACTACGTCTCGAAGAAAACTGAGCAATAATTCCCATCTCATGCTAAATTAGTTCAATAGTTTATACAAGGGAATTTTGGACCCCTACCAATCATCATAAAATATTGTCAACATTCAAACATGATATCAATCTGATACCATTTTCTGGTTGTCTCCGTCAATCAATGGTCAGACATTTGATATTTTTTTCATGACCTTGGACCTCCTTACTTCTATGTCGAAAAATGGTGGTTTGTTTTGTATTTTCCTCTCAGTCGTACATAGCCTCGTGATGTTAACTCATTCGAAGCCTTTCAGCTTCTTTTGTTCACAGTATGTAGGTCGTCGTAACTCAATTTGATCTTTGCTTGACTTATACGATTGCGAATGCTTCGAACCATTATGTTACAATGTATAGTAGGAATATGATGACTTCTGTTCGTTTGTATATATTCGAAACCTAAAGGTTACTATGAACAATTTATTTGTTTTTCCTCAATATTACCGAATTTTTCGTCCAAATATTGTTATTGTCTGAAGGTAAAAGGAGTATATCTAAGAATGAAGGGGCAGCAAATCCGCATGGATTCCACAACAGTAATCAGTTCGACGAAGTTAATGATGTTTCACAAATATAATGTGGATTCGTCACTAAAAAGTTCAATCACACAGGCTTCATTTTCGAAATTCATTAACACTATTAGGATTTGTTCACTTACCAGCTATTATACTATTACAGTCATCAATTGTTTCAGTTCTTTCGTCTGTTCACGTATGGAAAAATATATATTCACCTTAATGCAATCCTCGTTGAATAAATACTCATTGAATAAGAACTCTATCTAGCCAGTCCGCCCCTGGATTCACTTTCGACTTCTGTTTCTTATTTTATTTGGTGGGCATAATTTGCAAGGCTGGTCGGCTATTTTTAGATCTCAATTTTGTCGTGGCCCCGGGGTGAACGAAAATGTCATAATTAATTCGGAATTTTTCATTAGCGTATTTGTAAATGATAGGCGCTAGGTGATTGAATTAATGGTTATGGCTCCATTTGCAACACCTATGGCTACTAAAATATCGAGCTGTTTTTTCACAGACGTCAATCTTCGGCCGGTGAATGGCAAAGAGATGATTCGTTTTGATTAGTTGACATTGATATATGATGATCTTTGTTGAGAGTCTGCGTAGTGCGTAGAATCTGAGAAATCTTAAAAGTAGATTTTGGAATTCTGTTCAAGTTTGATCATATTTTTGTGAAAGGCCTTTTGGGAGAAATGTGTGGTTTCATTGGGCAAGATGGTTGCGACGAGTACGAATTTAGATCTGAAAACTAATTGAAATTAACTGGTTTATTGATTTTGCCTTCGATTCTATCAATGTATTTCTCAATACCAATCAAGCTTGTACTCACACATTTATGAGGCTTATGAGCTTTAATATATTTGCCTCATAATATTCCAGGTTTTACGATTATAGAGCCATCCCCATCGGATCGAGTCAATTTTAGTGTCATCGTTAAAAACTAAATCTCCGTACTACTCATGAACTGCGGGGAAAATTTGTAAAAGCGGTGCTTTTGGATTGCTAAGTTTTCACTTGAAATCTGAGGAAAATTTGTTTCATAGTTCCACCTATCCTAACCTAAACAAAACTAAACAAATTTTTTCGAAATTACAATGAATATGGCAACAACAGAAAGAATTATTCAAAATGCGTCAAATTCAGTGATTCAATGTTATGCAAACCAGTAGTCAGCTAAGTAGTTGATATAAAGAGAATATATATATATATATATATATATATATATATATATATATATATATATATATATTATTTTTCTCTCGTCTGTGGACATATTATCTCATTCTTGTCTTGCAGTTCATCACATCTATTTTCTTCTACTCCACGTCATTCTATTCGAATGAAAATAATTCCGCATGACTCAAGAATAAGGCCACTGGCCTAGGTCGGATTCGAATAATCACTCAAGAACCGAGGATTTTACCATTGGTGCGCTCTTGCTCATTCGACCAAACCAACAGATTAATGTTGCTGGAAACATATTTTTCATCAAGCGAAAATCCCTATTCAAGAGAATCAAAAACGTAGGAGCTTTCTCAACATTCATTTTTCATTTAGACTTTCCCATGTAGTTCCAGTTAATTGACTATTACATATAAGCACTTCAGGATTGAAAATATTTTATATTATTATTTTGTTGGTTGTTGTATTTTCACATCAAAAAACAGCAAACCTCCTACAAAATTGATGATTCGTTCTCAAACTAAAATATTAACATCATTCTTAATTTTTGTTTGCTGGCAAAACAGCTTGAGAAATCAGAATTTCGCTATCAAATCATCATTCGTGTCTCACCAGTTTTAGAACCACTAGTTAAAGTTTTCAACCGATATCCTCATTTCGTTACATTATTATATAGGTTAGAAGTTCATTTTCAAAAATCTCAACCAAGAATTTGTTCTTCAATACGTTTATTATAATCTGAATACTTAGATTTTTTACATTCGAATTCATCAAGAAGGTTATATGTTAATTCTATTAACGAAAATTATTATACAATGCCTTCCAGTTGAGTGAGACACCCTAAGCATGTCAGTTAATATTAGGAAATATTTGAACGTGAGGAAATTGTACCACAGGTCGATTTCAGTTTTCCGAAAATCAACCCTTTTCAATCATACCCTTCTCAGGTCATTAATCAATAATAATTGTTTTTCATTCGCAGAATATTTCCAACTGGTTTATTTCGGAAAAGGAAAAGTACAAAAAGTGCAAAAGTACTTTCACAATGACAATGACCCCTTATTTCGCCCTTGATTTTCGTTCGTAGTTCACCTCATATTTCACGTACCCGCATCAGAAAATTCCCTGAAAATCATATCAGGCCATCCATGTTTGGTTTCAGTGAGCTAGTGTTCCTTAGTTCATTCTCATTACTACAGAATCATTTGAGAATGGCGGAATAATAATTATCCCAATCGATGAATAGGTAGACGTGATCTCATAGATCAGAATAGTACATGCCTTGTTTCAATCATTATAGTAGTATTTTTTATTATGAAAAATATCCTGAGTATCAATTTGAACGCATTTCAGTAAGTTCAAACTGAAAATCTACTGGTTCTATAACAGTTTCCGTTCATTCGAACCAGAAGTGTTTGAAACTCTCGAATAACTCTCAGACACCTATTCCGACATGAGCTCTCGTTTTCATTTCTGTTTCAAACTATTTTTTACATTATAATTTTCTATTGCTCTTCCTTTCCCTTTTGGTATATGCTCAAATCATCTCCTTGAGTTGGTAGTTATTGACATAGAAATGCATCCGCTAGTTCATGAATGACGAATTATTTGTTTAATATTCTTCACATAGTTCAATCCGCCATCATTCATCAATATCGAAGGCTCTATGTATAATATAATCACACTTCTGAGCTACGACATAATTTAATGTCATTACACGGTTATTTTCATATTAGTACTATTTTTGTTTCTATGATATTAACATTCATGATCACAATCAGTAATATTACTCAACTCATGAGCGAATACGATACTACAGGAATGGATTTTCCTATTTCGATATGATAATTATAGATATAGCAGATGATGACGAACGGTAAATAAAGGTTTTCAGAGTCGTTTGATGTTAAATTGTTTTGTTGTTTCAAAATTGTTCGTTCCGTTAACCAGCTGACGAACGTCAGCCCTCAGAAGTCGAAACTTGTGCGAGCAATGGATTAACGAGGCCTTACCTTTTAAGGTGCGATTACCCAGCACGGTGGCCTGGCGAGGATTGGACTCCGGTCTTCCGCTTGAAAGGCGGATGTGCTAACCACTACACTACCGAGACCATGTCTATATTATTTAATTCGATCAGAAAACGCAATAGGTTGAAAAATGAAATGAAAGAGACTGATACACCAGAACGGTAGAATGAAAAAAAATTGAAAATTTGATCAAATATAAAAAACAAATCTGAAATTCTCAGTAAGCAGACAAAAATTTGGCGGGTGACATTAAATGGAATGTGACTTTATTGAACTATGGGAAAGAAATGAGAACGCAGCACTGCGAATCTTGTGTAATTGTTATTAAAGTGATTCATTGAGTTGTGTATTTGCTATTTTAGTGAAATCTCGATTTTGTTGATATGTGTGAACAGCTTTACCGACGGGGTCAAGGACATCAAAATGCAGCAGGCGTTGAAGCTAGGACGTCATCGCACCCTGAAAGTTGTTTTTCTATATGCACTCAAGTTCGGAGCTGCCAAGAATGCCTTCCGAAATTTTCGAAAAGTTCATTAGATCAGGACCATCACTGAAGAAAACGAAGAGAGTCTGAGTGTCCTAGCAGCACTGGTCGAAAAGCTGGATGCTTCGAAGAAACGGTTACCCACCTAAGTACCTGCCGAAAGAGATAGTCAAAATGCTGAAACTGTGGTGAAACGCGACTGCCAGGCTCGATCGAAGTCCGAGGAAAGAAGGAATTTGCGACGTATGGCACCCGAACAAAAACATGAAGGTCCGGGAAACTCTGCTCAGTCAATGAAAGGGCATTGTCTTCTTCCTTATTTTCTCAATTCTCAATTTTACAGAATCTAAAAAAGTTGGGATCAAAATGAATCCATACAAATGTAGAGGGGTAGATTTGAGGGCGAATTTGAGTGATACGGGAAGTTGCAGACTAATAGAAGGTGTTCCACTCAGAAGGAACTGTTTTTTTATTAGCAGCAACTTCTCAGGGCAGATTGAAAATCTGCACTTCCACATTTGAATAGATTCCAATATGAATACTTACCTTTTCAGCTTGTGGAAAAAAAAAAATAAGAAGGAAGGCAATACGAATTTTCGTCACTGTGACCACCTGCTGTATGAATTCCAAACCTACTTCTGGAAATCGCTCAATTTTCCGGAAGAGGTGGAATTGTTGACTCCCGACATGAAGGAATGAATATGTCGCAGTCCGGTGGGGCTGCGATGCCAGTTCGACCCCCTTCAATATCAGTTTTTCTTTTCCTCCATTTTATTTTTTCAAACTATTCAATTGTATGACGAATATAAATGTTATTACATAAAGAAGTATGGATTTCGAGAAATACCGGTAACAGATGCAGAAGAGGATTAATATCATGCCCTTTGACACCATACTGCATTTTCAGTCCGATTTTTTTCATGAAGGTAACCTGTATATTTATGATCATGCACACTGAAAATGGGTTGTAATTACCTGTTCACAGTCGATTTCATTGAACGCTTTATGAGCGGAACACAACACGCGCTTCGTGAAAAAAATCGTGTTGATAAATTATTGTAACCGGAAACTTACTTACTGCCAAACGGAAAACTGAATTTGAAAATATGTTACTGAGCAGGTTTGTGGTCAGAGAACTGTTAGATTTGGGACTGGGTTAATTCGGTGGGGATTGGTGGATTGAAATGTAGCCTCATTGCTGAATAAACGTTTTTCATCTATAAAGTCGAAAAAGAAGAGATCGAGAGAAGAACTGATCAATAGATATTCGTTAAAGAACACTATAGGTTCGAAATGAAATCCAAAATTTGGAAGATCTTTGATTTTCAATCATGGGAAATCATCGAGTTTATGTTGATGGTGCGGCTACCTTTAATTGACGAGAGCCCGAAACCGGTCTGCAAGTGTGCCGGTTCTAATAATTGAAAATCAATTTCCTAATTTGTATCGCCAGAAGTTTATAAAGGATTTTCTTCTGTGAAGAACCCCGGGCCGGCAGCGGCCGGATATGTTACAATGACCCTCATGTAATTAGCCAGAGGAGTAGTTGTTTTTTTGTTTAGGTGACAGTCCAGAAACCTACCGTGTGGTTGGTACAGAGACAAGCCTGAACGATTAATTCGAAAAGTGATTCGATTTTCAAGTACGGTCGTCGACTATGTCAAATGTTTTAATTCCAACTGAACTTTTCTGGATGACAAAATGGTTAAGGCTTTCGCGGCCGAGGTTTTCAGTACCTATCACTACTTTGGTTCGGGCTTGAAGGCTGTCGTTTTTTGGAATTTCTTCGTGACGTTTCGCTGGCGCGAGTGGCTAGCTTCTTCAGAGGCTCATACATCTTGAGTCATCGGAGTTTAACCCAACATATATGAGCCTCTGAAGAAGCTAGCCACTCGCGCCAGCGAAACGTCACGAAGAAATTCCAAAAACAACGGCCTTCAAATCCCAACCAAAGTAGTGATACTTTTCTGGATGATGTTGCTTTGATTGTGGACAGATTTTTATAGTCTGGAACATTTGCTATCGTCAAAGTATTTAATTTACTACCGAATATTATCACTTTGTGCTTATAACACCGTAGGGCATAATGATTGTCAGCGGATTTCAGCGAACAAGGTAATAAAATGAAGTGAAAACTAAATCGTTCTAGTATCGAAATTCGGACATCATTCCATTTGTTTCGCATTCTAAAAAAGAAACCAGGAAAGAGTGCTTATTAATTAGCACGGTTCCAGCAGACAGTAGAAGTTAATTCCTATGGAAATAACTTTCAGACTTGAAGATTGCAATATGAACTGCTTGTCTCACTCCCATTGCTGTCAAATGTCCGCCGCATTGGGTAAAACAGTTGAATAACTGAGTCGATCTGAATGCAATCTCAAAGGCATACTGGAATTCAATATCGGTAGATAGATAGATTTATCAAGCTATGCCACACATACATGATATGGTTGAGAAAAAGCATGGAAAATTATTTTGTATGAAGAATGAAACCAGCATTGTCCAGGTAATCGTTTATATCAACTCCAAGTAGTTTATAATGATTTTCTGTCGCTATCTGATTGTTACTAGAAATGTTCTGTATAGATAAGGGTTATGAACAGGAAACCGAACTCCTACTTTCCTCATCAGGTTTTCTGCATTATTAAGGAGACGTGAAATATTGTTATCAGGGCCGATGAAGGTTGTATCATCCGCAAATGGAGCACATAGCATATCTTCATCATATGAAGACATAGGTCAGCACTAAAAATGATAAGCAGCAATGGTCTCAGAACAGAACCCTGCGGTATTCCATTCTTCATGGATTTCAAACCTCCTATGAAGTTAGTATGGGTTGGACGGGAGCGTCGAATTTGATGAATGATATTTCAGGCCCGAGGGCAGGGGAGAAACCCTGCCAAACAACGAAAACCTGATTCGGTCTGCAGCGGGGCAGTCAGAAAGTATTTGCACTGCAGTGTCGTTATGGTCTGAACGGAAACGGCGTATCATATCTTCCGACAGTCCAAGTCTCGTCATAAAATGATTGAAATGACTGTGGTTCATGGGGAAGCCTCTTGACAGCGTAACTAATGTTTGGTGTCGTGCATCGAAGGATGTGTTAATGCCTTGGAGTGGGCCAATTCCGGTATATTCTGACAAATGTACGAAACTCGTCGTCGTTTGTTGTAACATGGTGCAATACCAATGACGGATCTTGGTCCGATGAAATCTTGCGCAGCCCCCTTCTTTGCAAGGGAGTCCGCCGCTCTGTTGCCCTCTAGGCTAGCATGATCGAGAATCCAGACCAGAGACATTTTTTTGAGTCTTCCTGATGAGAAGAATGTTTTCTGGCTGGTCGATACCACTTGAAACGTTACTCGGTGAGAGCCAAGGGCCTTCAGAGCCGCTTGGCTATAAGAGATAATGTTTATTGTTTCATGCATGGGATTGAATTCCACCAATCTATCAGCTCATAAATCAATTTCGTGAACCTTCGCTTGGAATGTGGTTGCGCAAGACACTATTCAAGTTGATATTTCTGTCCTGGGACTGCGACCGTATACTCCCGCACCGGAACTCGAGGTTGTTTTTGATACTATCACTAGACAATATATTCTCCAGGCGTGTTATAGTAAAATTTTCAGGGGTTCAGATTCGTTCTCTCATCTGCTTTTTCTTCGATGGTCTCGAAGTCGTTCTTCTTGGTGCTTTGTTCCACAGAATCTGGAATATAAGGATGTCAACTTTATGATCTGCAATTGGGGTTATGATTATGGTGAAAACATTATGAGTCTTTGTTACATCTCCACTTGGAATGGAATCGGAACCTTTTCGAACAGCAATCACTACAACACCAAACAGAATATAACCGGCGCACGTTTCAACAACCAAGTTCTTCTAATGATTTTGTCTTGGTTGGCAAAACATGCGTCTATTGCAAGTATCTTCAGTTTAGTAATACAGTGTACCGAAGTACAAAATCTATATACGAACAAAAACTTATAACCGCCCCTACGAATAGATATACTTTTTGGATTCTCAACAAATATAATATAAAATGGGGTAATGAAGTAAAGAATAAATTCATTTCATACCGGATAATGAATGCAAATGAAAAATCCTGAAATATAAGCCAATTTTGATAAATCAAAATACATACAGATAAAAGTATTCCACTGACCTTTCAACGCTCTAGGGATAATAGCTCTCTGTAAAAATCAAATGAAAAGGGGTAACGTTTGATATACCATTTGAACGGGTATCCAGTTCTCTATTGACCAATGTGAAACTTTTTTATTTCTCATCGTTGGTACCAAAAATTAGTAATTTTTAATTGTTCAATTGGAACAATAATCAATGATGGCATCGAAGGAAATAAAGTTTAACGTACTTAACAATATTTACAATAATTATAATCTGAATCATATTCTCGAAATAGGTACCGTTCCTTTCTTGACATTCTCCGACGACGTTTTGCAACATCTCTGCGGCGATTTGATGAATTGATTGCCACATGCGGTGTTTCACATCATCAATATCAAATGGTTTCTGGTCGCAGATTTTTTATTTTGAATAGCCCCACAAAATATCATCTAGTGGTGTTAGATCGCGAGTACCGGGTGGCCAGTCAAGTCGCCATCTCCACCAATCCATCGATAAGAAAAAAATGATAGGGATAAGTCCGTAATGCTACTGTATAATGTGGTGTAGCTCCATCTGGTGGAAACAATATGTTTCGATAAGGAAAAATTGATAGAGATGCTCGTACTGCTACTGCATAATGTGGTGTAGCTCCATCTGTTGAAAACCATATGTTTCTATCATGTTGAAATTATCGGAAAAACGTCGTCGTGAATCAGGTATTGACTAGCCCCAGTTACTGCCTAATTATTCTATTTTTTTATATGCAGATTCACACGAAAGGGAAGCCCTGTAATGATCAAAGAACACCGCGTGAATCAAAGGGCAGGAGATGCGAATTAACATCCACTTTGAATTTTTGGAGTTTGTAAGCCTCAGGAAAAACCTCTCTCGGCAAGGAGTTCCAAAGCTCAGCTGTTCTTAAAAAAAAGATCCCAGAGCAAGAGAGGTTCGACAGGTCTCCAAGTTCACAACAAATGGGTGGGAATTTTGTACTCTTCGAGTCATCCGTGTAGATATTGTCCAGGGTGGAACGATTGATAACAATTCAGGAGAGCACCGACCGTGAAAATATCTATAGAAAAGAGACAAATCTCCGACCCTTCTATGATGCTCCACTGAAGTGAGCGAGTCTGTGAGCGAAGAATCACCAACAAGACGGATTGCCTTTTTCTGGTTAGAGTCGAGCAGCTTCAATGAATGTTTTGGTTCCGAAGTCGTTACATGAGAACTATATTCCAAGACAGGTCGTATCTGAGCCTTGTAGATCATCCGAAGCTGACGAGAAGTGAAGTAATTCTTCGCACGAAATAGAAATCCAAGTTTCTGGGAAGCACTTTCAGCGATCGATCTCACATGGTTTCCCATGAGAGATTATTACTGATCGTAATTCCTAGCATCGAGATACTTGACTTTGCATGAATAGTTCCTCCTGACATTTGAATACTAGATGATGATAGATTGGCTTTCCTTGAGAAGAGACATGTCTAGATTTTCCTAGCATTAAATTCCACCAAGATCATGTTACCCCATTCTATTATTTTTACCAAGTCATCGTTAATTTCATTGACGTGAATGTTTCTTTGAATTTTCGTTTCTCGAGCTGGTATGGGGACTATGGAAGAGAAAGTAGTATAAAGTACTATTGTCTGCAAAACTATGTACTGAACAAGTTGTTTTCTCGAGCAGATCATTGATATGAAGCAGAAACAAAGTGGGCGCCAGAAGTGAACTATGTGGAATATCTACATTTATTGGGCACACAACTGAGGAGGCAAGCCATAAGACTTTCCCTTATCCATTTATCCAATGCAGATGAACGGTGCCTCATCGAAGAAGAAAAAAATATTAGGGGAACATCGGAATCCGTTGGCATTATATTCTTCTTCACAAAATTCCAATCTAGGATAAGGACCATCCCTATTTAGTTCCTTATAGACACAGAATCATCCGATGTGAATTTTTTGACAAGATAACTGATAGACTATTTAATCGGAACAGGTATTCGACAATTTATTTCGAAGGCTGTTTGTATATATGAAATAAAAATACTTTTTTTTTCGGAGTATCCAAGTCGGAAATATGCTACATTACTAAATAGACAAGTTAAAACAATTTCAAACACAATATCACACACTACCCCTTTCTATTTGAAGAAATTTTTACATTTAATAATTGACTTGTTTCAGGATGTTCCGCATTCATAGTTGCATGCATGAGAAATAATTTTATTCATTACTTCAAGACCTCACCACCGATAGGGTCATCCTACTATATATATATATATATATATATATATATATATATATATTATAGTAAGTACCTAACTCAGGTTCGATTTCACAAACTGTAATAATATGCACTTACTACCTACCTGTTCCACAATATGTTAAAAACAATAATATTTTGCAGAAAATGATATTTTTCATCCACAGAGTGCCCAGCTCACCTATAAACACTATTTGTCTACAAGTAGTTGGTGTGACACGTGGACATTGAACCACAACTGCTGAATCGCAGGAATAATATCTATGAATGTTTAAAATCAGTGATGGACACAGCAAACCATTTCAATATCAAAGTTCTTATGAATAGGTTGATGGCCGCCATTTTATAAAAGGTCAAAATTGTAAAATTATTCTTACTGGGTATTCAACTGACCTGCGTATGAAACGAAGATATTTTCCATTGAAGTTCGGAAAGGCAAATAGTAAATAATATAGGCCAATATTGAAAACTGTATCACCACTGATGAACCAGTCTAGCATGAAATTTTGGAATTTCCTTTTCCCTCACAAATTGCCAATATCAAGAACGTTAACCATTTCAGATTCTTCTTGTGAATATTTCCATGATAAATCACTGAAATGAAATATCCACTACTGAAATTCCCGTATCTGTACATTAATCTCCAGTCCAACATTAAAATGAATGACTTCATCGTTTCAACGATGGGCACTTCTTCTGTTATGCGGAGAATCGTTATAGTTGCGAATAATTGTGAAACGATACATATTTCCCATAGAGTAAAGCGCTTTACTCAGCAGGTGTGCGGAGATCACATACCGACAAAATTCTTGCAGAAGAATAAATCAACATATTCTCATGCTCAAACTGGTTTCGGCGTTCGTATTTCTAGTATTTTCTGTCAGAAATTTGACATTATCAACCACCGGAAGTAGAGCCAGTTTTTATCGATGTCCTTGGATAGGAGGGACTGTTGATGCGAGTAGAGAAGTTGCGATTCTCAATTGTTAAAGTGCCAATCGATTCGCAGTTAGCTCGATAGAATTATAACTAGCCTTCAATAACATCCACACAACAGCTTTCAATGTGCTTATGATACGCAGAGTAACTATTACATATTTCTTTTGGAGAGTTTATGGAATAATATGAATTTCCGTTACCCCCAGTAACACCGTGGATAAATTGAACTTTCATGATAGCAAACAATATCATTTACTCCATAACCGTTGGTTGCTATTTAGATTTGAGGAACATTTCTATCTTTCATTCCTTCAGCTAGAAAACAGTTATTGAATGGTCTGATCTCATAAATTGGACTTCTAGCAGTTTTCGGGGGGCGATAAATCAATCTAGTTCCATTTCATTTCTAGGAAACGTCGTTTATACCTGTTTATTTGTGGGACTGTTCGTGACTCAAAGTTTTCAGTATTTTTTTTATGCAGATACACACAAAAAGGAAGCCCTGTAATGTTCAAAGAACACCGCGTGAATCAAGGGACAGGAGATAAGGATTAATATTCATTTTGAATTTTTTAAGTTTGTAAGCCTCAGGAAAAACCTCTTTCTGCAAGGAGTTCCAGAGCTCAGTTGTTCTACTGAAAATAGATCCCTGAGCAAGAGAGGTTCGACAGGTCTCCAAATTCACAACAAAGGGGTGGAAATTCTGTATTCGTCGGGTCATCCGTGTAAATATTGCCAAGGGTGGTACGATTGATAACAATTCAGAAGAGCATCGACCGTGAAAATATCTATTGGAGAGAGACAAGTCTCCGACCCTTCTATCATGTTCCAATGAAGTGAGCGAGTCTGTGAGCGAAGAATCACCAACAAGACGGATTGTCTTTCTCTGAATAGAATCGGGAGGCCTTAATGAATGTTTTGGTGCTGAACTCCACACATGAGAACTTTATTCCAAGACAGGTCGTATTTGAGACTTGTAGATCATTAGAAGCTGACGAGTAGTGAAGTATTTCTTCGAACGAAATAGAAATCCAAGTTTCTGGGAAGCACCTTTAGCGATCGATCTCACATGGTTTTTCCATAAAAGATTATCACATCGAGATACTTGACTTTGTAGGAATAGTTACTCCTGACATCTGAATACTAGATGATGTTAGAAGAGGTCAGTGAAACAGATAATCAAATTCTGTTTATGTTGACGTTTCGACCTTCCATTTGTTCATCCTCAGGACACTCAAATTATTATGAAGGGAACATTATCATTGAGAATTCAGAATTGAAAACATTGGAAATAGAAATAAAAGATAAAACAAACAAATAGAATTTAAAGTACTGTTATTGTCACAGATTAGATTTTTTTTGTTGAAGAGTACATCAAAAGGATTTTCTGGATATACTTAAGAGGTGGATGACTCATTTGAAAAGTGAGATTTGATTCACTTCGTCTAAGGTTTTAGAAATATCTTTCGTGCATACACGTGAAGTTTGTTTGTCTCGGCAATAATTCAGCGGAGGTGATGGTGAGTAGAAAATTAATTTTGAATTTGTGGTTTGAGAGAAATCGTTCATAATATGAGAGAGAACAACAAACTGATATGGTATATTGAGTTGTTTGAAAGTTCCGCGAAGGATCCATACTTTGTGTGAATTAACAATCGACCAAATTGAGGGAATAAATGCCTCACATAATATATTCTTTATGGGAATTTTTTTAAAACGAAGTGGTGAGCAGATTGAATATTTTCAAGACATGGAGAGTGTTTTCACAATCTTGTAGAACTTGGGGAGCATTTATTGCTTTATCCGACCTTTTTTAATATTTAGTTCTGCAATAAAGATTTAATTGGCGGTCTTGCTATATATGTGTACTTTGAAGAATTCAAAGTACTCATTTGTTGGATATATCCTCCTGAGAACCAACTTATGGGCATGGGAGTAGATACCTATTCAATTAATAGGCAGTATATTGCGGAATATTATGGCTGATGGTATATTAAAATACCAACATAATAGGAGAAAAAATCTTCAAAACCACTTACCGTATGACCCGAACAAAGTTAATGATCAAACTGCATTATTTTCTTCGGTGTTCCTTTTGAAGATTATTTCACTATCATCTATGAGCAGAGTCTGTAGTAAGGTTGTACTGGTTGAAATGAAATCTTGAATGTAAATAGGAATTGAAAAATAATTAACAATATTGAAATATTTGTAGCGAAGGATAGTCGTACAAAAAATTAGATTAGGAATATTGGTGTAATTTATCTTTCATTGGTTATGGAAACTATAAGAGAATTAGCTCAGGAAATGAAGCATTTTGGCTCCAAATTTTTTCGTCCACCATGGATTTACCTGAAATTTTCACAGAAGGTAGGGAATAGCTCAAGGATCATTTTCTATATCATGACGCTGTACGCTAGAGCCTTGGGGGTGGTTGCCACCCCATCACGGGGGTGGTTGCCACCCCATCACGGGGGTGGAAATTTTTTATTACATTTCAACTGTAGGAATCGATGGAAGAAGTAATTCAGAGAAAGAAATGTTCCATACGTTTTTTTCGCAAAGTAATATTTTTTGAGTTATTCGAAATTGAAAGTAACAGTTTTTTGACGAAAAAATCGACTTTTTCAAATGTTTTTTTTTGCAAATAACTCTAAAACATTTTATCAAAAAAAACTGGGGAGAAGCAAATTGTAAAATTTTGTTGTTGTAAAAAAAAACAATGCTTTATAATTTTCTTACGACACATACGAACTGAGATACAGCAAATTAATGCTTATCTTTTTTCGTCAAATGTAGAAATTGGAAGATTTAAAGGGAAATAACGAGAAAAATTTGCGTTTTTCGAAGAGAGCTCATAGAATTTTTTTCAAAGTATTCAATTAGAGCTTTCAAACAAATAAAAAAATGTCTTCCTAGCATGAAAATTGACCGACTATTGACCAAAATAAGATCGGTACCCCTTTTTTCTACGAAAAAAATCTGTAAAAACAACCTCCAAAGAACCCCCTTACTCAAATTGATCGCCAACCTTCTGCGATTTTCTTGATATATGTACAGCTTATCCAATCCATCTTGGCACAGAACTAATAACGTATATGCCCAGCAATCTCTCTGAATTATACTAAAATGAAAAAATACATAATATATGTGTTTACTGTGTTGAAATTTATTCCTAGAAGGTGTTTTTTCTTTCATCATGGTCTACATTACCAATGTGCAACTGGAAAAGTATCTGAGTTTGTGCCAAGATGGATTGGATAAGCTGTACTATCAATACACGAAGTTTTCCTAATTTGAAATGCCTAATTTCAGAAAAATTGGAGTTTAAAGAGAAAACGATTTTTTTCAATTCCGTGTTTTCAACCCTTTTCTTATAAATATCTCTCAAAATACTAGGGTATGAAAAAAACGATACAGTACTTAATTGTATCTTTTTCAATGACAAAAATTTTCCTGTGTGTAGATTTTTTGTAAAGTGAATATTCAGCGAGACATAGCTGTTTGACACCTACATTTACGATCAAACATCACCTAAGTCAAGCGCTTTAAACTCTCCCCATTTAAAAATTAAGGGATCTTGAGTAATTACATTCACATAGTCTTATAGCTCTTGAAAAGATCTACAAATTCGTTTTGGAAAAAAAATTTCTATCACCTAAAATGAAGGAGCTATGCTTGAAAACACGATCAATTTTCTTTGAAAAATTTGAATTACGCTCTTCGGAGCGTAGTAATCTACATAACCGGTATACTCGCCCGTTATACGTTATAATATGTACGACTTTTTCCATTCATATTGAAAGACAGAGCAGAAGAAAAATCTGCTCGCGTGTGTGTGTATATTTCGTTGATTCTCACCAGTGTATTCTGAAGTTCGAAGACATATTATAAAAATTTCAATGTTTTCAAGGTTAGTTTATAACAAGGGTATGTTGAAAGATTATGAAATTGTATCCTAAAGCATGAAACAATCATTATTTAACTATTTTTACCCATATTTAGGATTTAAATGTTATTTTATAACTTTTGACAATTAGGGGTAGTTTTCACCCCTAAAAAACAAAAAGCGTACAACGGCACAATATAGAAAATGAACTAGAGGGTGTAATAAGCTCAATCCCAAATTTTTGTACAAGTCGGTGCTGGACGAAAAAATTGCGAGGCTTTAGGTATGAGTAAATATCGGGAGTAATATAGAGAAAATTAAAGGACACAATAATATGTTCGTCGGTCGGTGTGGCCGAGCGGTCTAAGACGCAGTCCGTATATTCAATTTGTCTCTTTTACTGATGGTTCAATCCGGAGTCGGGCAGAATTTTTCTGACCGGCTCGGGGCGATAGGCAATTGTTAGTTTTCTAGATACCAATAAATGCCGTAGAAACAATTAAAGGACACAATATAATCTTTTAATGTTTGTTGGCCGAGCGGACTAAGATGCGGTCCGTATATTCAATTTGTTGCTTTTATTTTTTTGAGTCTGCGGTCTGGGCAGTATTTTTCTGAGCGGCTCAGTGCGAAAGGCAATTGTTAGTTGCCTAGATGCCAATCTTTTTAGATGGAATATCTGGATTGGATACCTCAACCGACCCGGTAGCACTGTGAGATTTGCTGGGTTTCCCTACAGTTGAAATAGCAAAAGCGCTACCGTGAAAATCAGTAAGACGCCCCAGAGAGCTTCAGCACCAAAAATGATTAGCCAACCCTCGCTTGCACAAGGCTCTGCCTTCTGGCCGCACTCGTAAGAGTGTTCAGCAAAGGAAAAATATTGTTTGTTGCGTTCGGAAAACTATACGCATCAAATAACACGTGAAGCTGTCCCACATTGAGAAAACTAAAAGGCTGTTCTTATCGCAATAAGTCGTTGTTTCCTGACTCATCAAAGAATTTTCAATATTCAGTTTTCACTATTTTGAATAATCTTATGCAGCCTCTTGACTTCGTTATATTTTTGGTAGGATTCTTTCACGCAACCACCAACGTTTTGAGATACATCACGACCACTGAAGGCCCGTCCAGACAAATATTGAATTTCTGGAACTGTTCGCGAACTGTTTCAGAGCTGCACGCTAGCTACGCGTCCACATAAAAAATGGAACAGGGACTAACATTGATATCGTTCATTCGGAGGAACAAGATTGATGATATATTCAGATAATTCATTCGAATTATCCCAAAATATTTGCTTATTTGTTTATTCGTTGTATCATATTCACTCGACGCAATAACGAATAATACTAATAAACATAAAAGATCGACTCCATGAATCACAAAATGAATAGTGGACTAAAATGAATCCTTAAAGTAGTCAACTTCCAAATTATCGTTTCCGATTGAAATCATATACCGTTCTGACAAAGTGAGAAATATGTATTGAACCAGTCGAATGGTATTCCTGAATTTTCACAATATCTCAATACTACTGATAATAATTAGTGATGTAAGAAATGGAATCTCTGAATCTTATATCAAGGTAGTAATAATCATACCTTCAGCGATGCGAAGTAGCAATTATACCACAGATTACTTTTTGGGCTATGTAGTATACTTACTCTTTGGTCCTTATTAACCTTTCTATTTGAAGTCACTTTTCTATTTTTTACTTATTGTTCATTTCATACAGTGTATGAGATATTATAAACTAAATTTCATACACATTATCATGATTATATTTTTGATTCTGTGTAAGAACTGTATTCAGTAACTTCACAGAAGAAGGTAACGCTCAGGGTAATAGTGCTCGCAATGGCCACTGTAAACTTCGGAACATGGCCTTCATGATTCCTTGACAGAGTCAAATTAATTTAATTTGGTGGGGAAATTTTCTTTTTCTTAGATCCATTATATTGTGAAGATGTCGTTCTTGATAACGTAGTGCTTGAGTAGTAGACAATGCTGGGTATTAGCAATAATTATCTGTGTTTTTGCGGTTAATGTTTTCCTGTAACATATAAACAATAATCTCGCGATAGTTTAATATCCTCACCTCCACAGAATATGTTATTAAATATCACAGATGAGATCCGGGATTGGATCCAAATTCGACAAAAAAGTGTTACCTGAGAACAATAACGTTTTACTTGTCACTTCTCAAATTCGTTTTGGATCGAATAATGAGACTGGTTCGTCAGTATTTCAGCCAGATATTTGTCAAAGACCACTGATTTTCATAAATCATATTTGAGCAACTTGGTTTCGTGATCTCTCAAAACTATTTGTAGTACATGCATTTTCTTTACCAACTGATTCACGAATCATGTGCCTTTTTTTGCTTCGTGGAAGCCGTCTGACCTGTCCTTCACTGCCGGAAAGCACTTCAGCCTCTAGGGCTTTGCTTCCCTGTACTTTATGACACCCATTCCAACAACCTAAGTTTGTGTAGGTAGATTGCTAGGTGTTTGTCATATTCTTCTGGATCCAAAATTGGTTTTCCATATATTTGTTGCCTATTGTGATCCAGAGCATTACATTCGCGAAGTACGTGTCTAGCTGTCTTTGTCCCTTTGTTACATTGTCTGCAACTAAGGTCGCCGTTGTACAGCCCTATGTTAGTCAGGTGTCCTTCGAATGGACAGTGTCCAGTCAGTAACCCTCTTATAACCCCTATCTGATTCATGTTGCACTGAAGCAGGTCTTCAGTCTTTTTTCTCGAAGGTCTTTTCATGAAGGCTCTTCCATGAGCGCTACTAGTTAGATTTTCCCAGTAATCTCTATGTTTTGTTCTCACCCAATTCCTTATGTGATTATGTACCATCGTTTTGGGTAACCCCACTGCTGGCTCGGGTCCAGTATATGATGTCGATGACCCCTGTCCTGCGAACTCATCGGCTTCCTCATTTCCTGCGATACCTGACTGAGCTGAGACCGACCCATTGTAGAGATCATGTTCCTTGAGTTAACGCAATCGTCCAGGGATTCTACATTGAGTTTTAGAGCTCACTGTTGTTAAAGAACCATCCCTGAGAAAGAGTTTTGTTGGGATTTATTTGAGAATATAATTATTTTTGTGTTCGTGTACCAACCGATGTATCATAACCTCCTTATCAGCGCAGAAAGATTGAACGAACAAAGGAAACATGAAAAACCGAGGCATTCGGAGTTTGGCTGATGGAAGTGCCATCTTATCAGTGATTTTTTTCTGTGGCCTGGACAGTAAAGGCTGTTTTGAGTTCTGAGGTGATGGAATGAAATGAGATGAGAATATACAGCACTACGATGTTTGATATTAACGTTTCTGGAATCGAATTGTGATAAACAAGTATTAAAATCAAACATTTTAAATGTTATAGATAATGAAAAATTCCCAAGAGTCTTCTCCACCAAAGGCTGAAAAGTACGAAAGCGAACGGATATGCAGGAAAAAATATAATAAATGTCAGTTCGAACTGGCAATTATAGTATTTTTTCCTGTACGTTCGTTCAGCACTTTCGTACTTTCCTAGAAAAGTGTTTTGATGAAAATAAATAATTAGGGATTAACATACTCGGTGTTGGCTTGTCTGTCGAGTGCGTTTTGTGTGCCGATTACCATTCATCGTCTTTTATGAACTTAGTCAGATCGACTTTGGGCCTGAACGAGTAAAACAACGTGCTTAGGTTAAGAATGTTTGTTACAGGTTGCATGGCTGACTGTAGAACGATTTACCTGCAGACTGTTCTATAAAAGTACAAGTCTTGTACCAACAGGAGCAAAAGAGAGATTCGACATTGTGTTTCTCGTTTGTCATGACGGAAACTGTTGATGGTCGGTTAAATTACAACATGACTGAGTTGAACGTCGTCTGAATAAAGCTAAGCTATTTTGAGTTTGTCTTAAGAAAAAAGTATATCTGGGGCATAACTGAATCACAACATGCTCGACTTGAGGTCGTTCGTTAATGAGGTTTCATCTTTCGATTGGCTTTCATCGTGACGTGTGTACTTCGTTTGCCAGATCAATTTTGTGCGTGATCGATATTCATCGTACTATGTTGATTTCGTACCTAATTGAATCGGAGCGATGCGCTCAGGTTGGGTCATGTTTAACAAAAGGCTTTGTGGCAAGCTGAATGTAATAAGATATGCCTAGTGTTATAATGTTGCTTGCCATTATGTAGTGATCCGATTGGTTTCTATCGTGCTGTGTGGACTATGTTTGCCAGATCGATTTTGTGCAGTATCGCCATTCATAGTACTGTGTACCTGATTGATTATTTGCACATTCCTTTTCGATGATATGAATCATTGATAACTAGTAGATGAGGCGTTATTAATCAATTCAAACTTGCTCGAATTATTATATATCTATTCCCGTACCGACCTGAAATTTTGGTGGTTCGTATGATATTATGTTTTGAATTGACTGGATCAAATTCAGCTTCTCAACCTTCTCAGTTCGACATGTGATCATTCCCATTCTGTAATCCCAAATAAAACATCCAATACTTATATTTGAATAGGATTCCAGAAAACTTCATTCTCCTTAAAACTCAATGCAATAATTTCAAATCGATCAATTCACATCATAATACCATTCAAACCACCCGACTTCCTAACTGAAAGAGGTAAGAAAGTAATGAGGACAAGTCTGAATCGGCTCACATACGAATGTTTTCGAAAAAGTTCACCTCTGTGGAATGGAAAATGGGAAGTGAGATTCTTCGTTGTCTTGAATAGAGGACTTCATTCGAAGTTGCCAACCTGAAATATTCGTGAAAATGTCTATTATCAGGAAATGAAATTCTGCCAAAAAATGTGTTTGATTGAACTATTTTCAGAAAATTACCCATATTTCTTAAAGCTGATATCTGATTGGCTGGAAATCAAAGTATACCAAATTATACTAGGGGATAGTACCCACGTGCGTTCAGTCAATCAGATATCAGTTTTAGGACAAATGAATATTTTTCTAGAAATACTGGTTTCCACGGCGCAAGTAGATTTTTGACTAAGTGACAAATACCATTTACTGTTAAATTTCATGTCCCCGATGATAGACATTTTTACGAATATTTCAAGTTGGCAACTTGGACCGAAGTCTTTTATTGCATACATCCGTGAAATATTATCAGAATAGTATTTGGGAAGTGATTTTTGGCTTTTTCTTCTCTAAGCCGGAAGAGAAGGTGTTTTACATATATACTCTTTTCTTCCTTTCGTCTATAAATGATTCACACATATTAAAAGAGAATGTTCGATTAATATTTGATGTAACTTCTTCTACACAAGAAAAATATCATGTTTCCAAATATTGATACCAAAGCCTCGATTTAGTAGTCATGTGAATGAATGTGTCATCGAAATGTTAATTTATTCAGATTGAATCAAAATCGACTTATTCGAAGATGTATCTAGAGAAAAAGTTCTATAAACCTTCCATATGTCCACTGGGATATTTTTCTCTAAGCAATACAAGCTTGTTTGTGCCTGAGAATTAAATTTTATTCCATGAATGAATTTTTTGGGAACCACTTTCTGTTTGTGTAGAAATATCCTGTATCTGTTTGATTCAAGTTTCGTGTTTTTGGTATACTGAGCAAGAAAAAGTTATTTCTATGCCCTTTGCGCTATATAGGCGGAGGTTTAGGTAGACCCTTTTCCTTTTTGTGAACTACTCACACGTTACTGAATGATTTACACATATCAAAAATGAGCTTTGCTGAATATCTAATGTTACTTATACTATATAAAAGTTTTTATTCTGTTTGCATTGAAAAGCAGACGAAAAAAAGACAAAAATCACTTCCTCAAAACTCTCTTCTTTCCACAAAATATCTGGTTTCCTAGGAATGGTATATTCTGAGTATCTACTGTTTGAAAATCTTTATTTCGTGATGACTGAATGTTTTTTTCAGTTTTTGGGTGGTTAAGGTACTACAATCTGAAAAAATCAGAAGTCGATATTTGTATCCATAAAAGTGGTGAATGGCAGATCTGTGAAAAAAGTTCAATTCGTGAACAATTCATTGAGAACCAACAATACTGTTAAAGAATGAAGTATCATTTTCTCTCAATCAAATAATAGGAGGTGGAAAGCTGAGGTATGATTAATTTTTTATTGCATTCGATACGTAGTTATTTAACATCGAATTCAAGTCAACCTTGCTTTTAATTCAGCTTCAATTTATTGCTACAATATTTCCGGTTGAATTTTTCCAAGTTTGAGTCATTGTGTTTTACATAATCGGTTAAATCAAAAATAGAACTTCATTACTATTATTCAGTAGTTCCTTTAACTTTCGTAGATTTTTTTTCATCTTATTGCAGTTCATTCTCAGAAATGATTAAATCATCACAACTGCTAGAATTAATGATTATCTTTATGACAAGTCACCATAATAATGATTTGGAATGATGTCTTTCAGAGTTTTTCATTGTAACGCTTACTTATACTTCTTGAGGTTATTTTCATTGAAATAGTCGATTGAAAGTTCTGCAAATATTACTGATGCATAATATTATTACAGGGCATACTCATCGGCGTTACTGAAAAAAATTAAATATTGATTCAAATTCAAGAAGTTCATTGAGTTGATTATATTTCACCATAACAAAATGGCGAAGACAAATTTCATGTTGGGGCAGATCAGTTCTACAGATTTCCGACAGATTATGAGGGAGATGTCTTTTCCTCTTTATTTGAATTTTTTTCTGGCCTTGAATTTCTAATTCTTCTGTAACCCCTAACGCAGATTGAAAATCATCATTATTCATTGGAGGCCCCCGGCAACAAATGAGTGTGAGTGAAATATTTCTTGTAACAAAAATCCAATCTCCCTAAAAATTTCCGAAAAAACTTGAAAAAGAAGACGAACTAGCCTCCGAAACAACGCCAATGGTAAATATATGTTTTTTTTAATATTTTTTTTTCAAACTCCGATTTCATTAAAAATACGATATCTTATTGATAAAATAGGCAGTCGATTCTGCTTATTTTTAATATTGCGGTTACGTTCTGGGACAAATATACCTATTCGCCCTAAAAACAGGTATCATAAGAATTTGAAGCTCTTTCTTTTTCATTTCCAGGGGAGAGAAAGCCCAAAAAATTAATATCAAGACATATTTTCACTATGAAGTGAATCATATATTCAGGGACGAATCATCGAGAGTGTGACAAGCTTAGTGAACCCCAGTTGTTTTATGAGCAACACGTGCTCTTACTTCTTTACCAATAGTGGAGTGAAAACGCGCTCGAAAGACGCTTCTATCACGAAAAAAAAATATGAGGTAGACAAAACAAGAGGTGTGTAGCCTTATTAGGAATATTATTGGCTATTACAAATCGATTTTTACGACATCGTCAGCAAGGGCTAACTCCCCTTTTATAGCAAAAAATGTGCGAAAAAAATAGAAAATTTCAAAAACGCATTTTTTTAGATATAACTTGTGATAACTCGAAAACTATTAGAGATATCAAAGTAATTTTTTTTTATTCGGGAGAGGAAATCTTTCTTGAGCAATCGAAAAACTTTTTTATTTTTAGGAATTGGGGCAAAAACATCACAGAAGTTTTTTTGAAACATCGTTATTAGTTGAGCTCAATAGGACACGTAATAACCGCGCTGATATTAAAATCACGCGTGCCTCCCGCGTTCCCTTTGCCCGGAAGACCTGTGCGCGCTCAACACGACATGTAAAAACTCGTTCATGTACCCAAATAGCACAAGTACGTCCAGTGGACGTACTGCATATGTACGGTGAGGATGCATTGTACGTATTTAGGACGTACTTTTGTCTCCGACAGACGTACATAAGACCTCCCTGCGACTTACCGTTTCCGCATAGTCGGTAATCCCAGGTACGTACTTTTCTAGTCCACACAGGACCTGAAATGTACAGAACGGGGAACTGTTTGGGACATTCCGAAAACGTACATTTTCCATTCTATATGCGCTATCCCAAGTAGAACAAACATATTTGACCAATATTGGTTCAATATTACGGGAATATTAACCTTATGTTGTAGATATCAATAGTGGCCACAAAAAACTGTGAACATTCGGCGATATTAGATCGATATTCGAAAACAACGTAATGATATATCATTTGATATCACTTAATGAATCTAAGTTTTCATATTCGGGATAATTCATTTCTTTTTTACCAAATAGTCAAGTTGGAAATTTTACTCATTCACGTGTACTAACCATCTAACCGAATACTTACCTGGAAAAAGACCTGGCTGCTGCGGGGCTTGAACTCTCGACCTTTTCTATGGAGATATTATTGTCGACCACTGTTACGCTCTACGGCACGGAGAGACTTGTTTTAAAGAAGGAGTTGAGTGCTATAGATGTGATGACTTCAAGTTAGTTTTGTTCGAGATAATATTAAAATTTTAGAAAGTTCAGTAACAATGAAAATATATTCGAAAAAACACTAAAGGATCACTGTCTCATGTGATGGCGGTTTTGGTATATCAAACTTGCTGTGCAAAAAATTCTGTATGTAATTTTTTGGTATTTAAATTCACCACATATCGATGTTTGAATTTTTCCAATTTTTTTTAGGAATAATTCATTATGAATATTGCATTACCAATATTGATATATGTTTGAATACAGTAAGTGATCACTCTCAAAATCCCAATACCCCTTGAACCGAAAAGGACCCAATACGTACGTTCTCGGGAGGTCCAAACAGTATGTACATACTAACAGAAATGTAGAAAATGAAAGGAACCCAATCCGTACGTACTTGGGAGGTCCAAACAGTATGTACAAAAAAGTACGTCAACGAGACGTCCAGATAGTATGTACATACGATTTCCAAAAATGTACGTCATTACTATTATGTCCCGCAAATGTTTCGAAATATAGGTATCTGAAAGGGACTCAATATGTACGCACCTGGAAGGTCCAACTAGTACGAACATAGTTCTTCCAAACATGTACGTAAATGATACGTCTGAGCAGTACGTACATGGGATTCAGAAAAAAACACGTCATTGGTATGTCCCTAATTAATTCCGAAAAGTACGTACCTGAAGAGGAGTTAATGTAAACGTATCAGGGACACTTAATAAAGTACGTACATAGTACTTCCAAGCATGTACGTTTGTATTACATTCCGATTGGAACGGGACCAAGTATGTACCTACATGGGACGTCTAACCAGTATATACATGGTACATCCGGTAATGTACGTTCTTCGAATGTCTCCTATACGTCCCGGGACGTATCGACGTAACTAGGACATAAATGGTTCGTCTTCAGGACGTCGTGTGCTATTTGGGAGGGATCTTATTATGATGTGATGTTCATCACTGAGCAGAAGCAACATGAGTCAAAAGAATTTCACCTATCTGTATTCAATTGTGCTAGTCTTGTGTAGGTATTATTCAGGTAGTATTTCAAAATTTTCAAAATTTTCTACTATGTATAAAATGAGGTGCATTATATGTGGAAAATTTGTTGAAAATCAGAACAAATCGGTTTTGCAATACCCTACGAAACAGGCTTCACCAGCTATAGTTGGTACCGCAGAGAAAATAAGAGATATTGTTGACCTAAAAATTTTGGAAAGAAGAGAAGCCATTTTAATTGGAAGTGAAAAAGTTAAATATCATCTGAATTCTATATGAATACCCCAAAATATTGGTTCTGCCAGTACTAGTGGAACGCAAGATCCACAGCAAGAAATTCTTGTAAAACAACTAGAAGTAACATTAGCTTATTCAACATAAGAAGC
This sequence comes from Zygogramma bicolorata, assembly GCA_032362365.1. Taxonomy (NCBI): domain Eukaryota; kingdom Metazoa; phylum Arthropoda; class Insecta; order Coleoptera; family Chrysomelidae; genus Zygogramma; species Zygogramma bicolorata. The sequence goes on along the minus strand of JAVJAQ010000881.1, from coordinate 201,823 downwards.
ATGTGTTTATTCTGCGATAGAAGTGGTCCTAAAAAGATAAAGCAAAAATAGAGAAAATAACTTTTGTGTAAACAGGCAAGTAAAACTATTTTATATCATGTGTATCTATCTATGAGGTTGTTTTCGGGTTTGTTAGACCACAAAAGTTATTTAATATAATTCAGTGTCGCAGATCTTCGTATTTTCTAATGAAAATATTGGTTTAGAATCACAATCTTTTTTTGCAGTAATTTTCATATCTTTCCATACAGTAGCAACTGTACTCACTTTTTTTATTCAAGAAAGACTACCAATCCTATTCCTATATAAGTTTGGCCCCACTCTCAACATAAATTTTGGATGCACATTACAAATACAAGTGAACATTTTATCTTCACAAATCTGATCTTTTCAATATATTCATTTAAAACGTGATTCTTAGGGCCACTTTCCCGAAGCGTGGTAACCAAAGGTTTTTGGTAGGTTGCTATGTTTTCGATCGAAAAATCACCTGCCAAACAATAGAAAAAATAATATCTAACCAAGGCTCCTTATTGACAATAAAAAAGGACAATTTAACCTTGTCAAACGATACGATTTCTAGATTTTTTGATTTTTGAAGAGAAATATATTATTTCTTGTAGGGACTGGTAAAAAGACTAGGAAAAAAAGAAGACATTATTTACAAAGCCAAATATCACGGAAGTTGCTTTAGTCACTACATATCAGTTAAAGCTACGGAAAATGAACTGAAAAGACCTTCGAAACAAATACTAAAAACTGTATCTCAACAGGAGGGAAATAATTTATCAGATCAGTCCAATGACGCGGTAGATCAAATTTTCACCAAAAATAATATGCATAACGAACAACTAATTTTGCATAAGGCAGCGGAAATCTTATATTTGAAATGGATTCGTATGTTTTTGTCCGATACGGATAAATTGAAATCTAAAGTTCCCGAAATGTACGAGTTCTTAGCTGGTGGTGATTTTGTTAAAAAAACAAATGAGAGAAAGTTCAACTGTGTGGCGTCTGATATGGCTCTTGAACAGTTCATTAATAGACACTATAAGAGCTCTTCTGGAATTATAGGATTCTCCAAACCACCTCTTCTCCGATGGATGATAACTCGTCATATATTAAGTGATTATTCTAAACATTCTGCAAGTGAGTCAATATTTTTAGAATAAATACATCAATTAAAAATTTGGTACTCGTCACCAGACAAAACGATTTTGAAGAACCCAGTAAAAATGGATGGATATCAGAGAAGAACTCTTGGATGCTCGTTTTGACTAGAGTGGAGCCTGTACAAGAAAATTTAAGGAGAATTTTATCAATTCGTTGCTCCAATCAAAAGTGTATTGATAACAGATGTATTTGTGTGACTCAGGGCCTCAAATGTTGTAATGATTTCAAATGCAGATCATGCTGTATTAAGATAACTATTTTTTAAAACTCAGATTCAGGATCTGGGAATTACTAGATAATAACAAGAATTAGCGAAACTCTGTTAATGTCTAACCGTCTCTCAACATATTACACTTACTTTTTAATATGAACGTAGTAGCATATGTTATCATTTTATTTATATTTATGTGGTGCACGAATTAAGCAGCACGACAAGTCGGTCGGTCGGCCACACCGTGCGTCCCCTTCGCGTTATATGACTGAATTTAACTACGAATATTTCCTGAAGTACAAAAAATAACACATTGTGTTTTTTTCAAAAACTTTGTCGGAATATTTTTCGAATTTCATTCGCATGTTATACACGAAAATTTTCAAAAATTAAAAAGTTTCTCGATTACTAAAAAAACCTTACGCTTGCATGACAAATTCACTTTTTATTTTTTTTTTCCGACAACAATTTTTTTCATTCGATTTTCATAGTTCTATTATTTGCGCTTGAGTGTCTACTTTTCACCAAAAGAATATTCGTTTCGATAGACCAAACAGTTTGCGAGATATCATATGTCATGTAATGAATTGTACGATATTTTGAAATTACCAGATTTGTACTTTTTCTGTGAATAATCAGAGCATGCTTCAGTCTGCAATGTCGTAAATAGCCATATGGGACGTCAAAATACTTATATAATGATAATAAATAGATCACTGATTGTTCTACGCCCAAAAAATTTTTCCAAGGCTTTCTCGGGCTTTTTTCCCCCGCTACAACATCATTTATGGACCACTGATCTACATGAATAATTTCAATCAAACAGGAAATTTCTATTTATATGTTGGAGTATTTTCATTACAGTTTCAGTTGTTGAGTCCATTTCCAACTCTAGGCTCCGAACTACATGTTAATAATCACTTCACATAATAATATATTCATCTGATAATTATTATAGTTCCCTCTGTATCTAAGGCTCAGCACAGTCGAGGCTGAGTGATGTCGAAAGTAAATCTTGAATTCTCAATCCATATATCACGATCAGGATCATTTCGAAATTGGGTAAACCATTTTGTTCAATCCAGTAGAAATATACGATATACTCTGTTAGTTCCAGCTATTATTTATCTGTGTAGATCGGAATGCTTAGATAGCTGAAATACGATCTACGATCTATGAGAGGATAAAAAATTTCATGAGATAAAATCCATGAAGCTAATTTCGTATTCAGCATTTACCTCCAATGCTCGTGGCCTACTGCATAATATACACTTAAATATACATATTACACAAATACATGCAACTTTAAGTGACAGTTTAGGCATGTTAAGACACAAACACATGAGATTTTAATTAAAGATAAGAGTAGGAACCTGGTCGTCCAACTACTGCCGGTTTGTCTATAACTACAAATCTGTTTTACATCACCGTGTGCTTGTATCATAGGAACTGAAAATCAAAATTTAAATCTCTGCTCAATCGATGCGATGGTAATTTTTGTTTGAGAATAGTTCGGATATTCATTTGCAGTTGAAATAAACTGGGATTCTCAAATAATTGAAGTATGTTCATCAGTGAATATAACAAAAAACCTATCACACACTTGCAGCCTATGTACGCGGGTACTGCCAACCAAGTTGGCATCTCCAGAAAAGCTTTAGTTGTCAGATATTCTTGGTAATATTTATCACGAAACTCAAACAGTTAGGACTAGGACTAGGACCTATCTAAAAATTACCTGATCTCATTTACCGCCATAGATATAAAATAATCATTTTTGTGCTGAAGAAAACATCTTTAATGACAGTTCAGTTATCTCAATAAACTATAGAAAAAAGACTAGAAAGCGAAACTGATTGAATCGTGCATCAGCCACTATTCTTCTTAGTACTACATCAGCTTTATCCAGTGTTGTGGAATCTGCTCCAACTACCAGTATCTATGAAAGTCACTCCATTGAAACCTATGGAAATACTCATTCGATCGAATTCTCAACCAGAATAATAACAACGGAATTCAAACAAGAGACTCGAAATTCACATAGAATATTCAAAATGAGAATTGATAAAACGAATTTTAATGAGTAGGAATTGAACGAATAATATTGATTAGAATAGAAATCTGACAAAAATTATTGATGGGTCGAAAAACTGAATTGAAATAAATAAGCACTGGGATCTGGACAACACAAATGAAATGAAGAAAGAATTCGAATAATCGAATTGAAAAAAGCAGAAACAATAATGTATATGAAATATAAAATTGTTAATGCCGAAAATTCGAACAGACGTGTAGATTCTCACGACGCGACTTTTAAATTCCTGGTATACATAATCAGCTTCAAGGGATAACTACACAGTGTAGCCGTGAAAAGTCTTCCTTTAACTCTTGAACGGAACAAGATAATGACGTCGGATAAAATTAATAGGCGTGAAATGGCATAATTTTCATATCTTTTCAATGGGAACAAAACTCATGGCAATTCAGTCATTGCTCGAAGAGTTGTTTAATTTTTTTAATGAAGAAAAAATTCTTCTGAAAGTTTCCCAACTGGTTTATTTATGGAAAATCGGACCAACCTTCCCTCAATCGTAAGCAGTCGATAGTTTTTCTTGACCCGAGTCTCAACCTTTGAAAAAAAATCGATCCAGTTTTGATTCATGCAAAAGATGAGCGTAAATCTCTTGAAGGTTATTCAGAAATTATTTTAATCAATTGAAGTGAATTTTGAGTTGATCTCGCATTGAGATAATGATTTCTTGTTCAAGATGACCGAGACACACCACACAAATATTGTTCTCACTGAAAAATATCATGTAATATATTACCTGTTGTAATATATTGAATCTGGATAACTGCATACTCGGGCGGTTCATGATAACAAAATATATGTATATGATCAAATGCAGAAAAATCAACAAACTTGAATGATGAAACCTGAAAAACAATTCGCAACTAACGAGAAAATTCCATAGCTTATGACCATATCTACACATCGATGTGGGCATTTGAAGGTGCTTTGTAGCATTTACCTGATTATAATGAATATGGCAACTAACAAAATTCTGCCAACAACACTTTCAACAGAACGCATTCTGAAAATATTTTCAATCACCCGAAAATTACTTGAAACTGATATGAATTGTTAGGTGCTTCCGGGCTTCTGAGCCGTGGACAGCTGGTTTTGAGGCCTGAGGTTTCGTCTGCATCTATGGCAGACATTCTCAAAGGCGATGCGGCAATGGTCGAAGTATCCTTCTCTGCTGCGACGCTTTGATCTGATGTGGTTCAGATGATGAGTCACCCTTTATCGAATCTGAGTTAGGACGGTCGATTGATTGTAATTGATTATTCGAAAGCGTTTTTTCTCTCATTGGAAGGGTTCGTGCATTTTGAACTGCTGGCATCCATGTTCTATGAATGTTCAGGCTCTCTTCTTTGCGGTTGAAGTTGGTTTTATGTTTATGAATTTCTTTGGCATCCCTATAGAGCCTGGGGTAATAATTCCTACTTGTGTCCAGCACTTGCGTTCCGTCGAAGTCAACATCATGACCTAGGAGCTATTACCCCATGCTCTATAGGGAGGCCACATAAATTCATTGACATAAAAACAACTTCAACCGCAAAGAAGAGAGCCTGAACATTCATAGAACATGGATGCCAGCAGTTCAAAATGCACAAACCCTCCTAATGAGAAAAAAAACGCTTTCGAATAATCAATTACAATCAATCGACCGTCCGAACCCAGATTCGATATAGGGTGACTCATCATCTGAACCACATCAGATCAAAGCCTCGCAGCAGGGAAGGATACTTCGACCATTGCCGCATTGCCTTTGAGAATGTCTGTCGCAGATGCAGACGAAACTTCAGGCCTTAAAACCTGTTGTCCACGGCTCAGAAGCCCGGAAGCACCTAACAATTCATTAGTTGCCGGCCGTGAGAGTCTTCTTTGAAACTGATATGTTTTTCAACAAATGCAAAAATGAGCATCGAATGAACATCGACAGTCAAGTTTTCATAATTCTGTCGAAATACTTTGAGACATTATTTTGCGGTGGATGAATCCTTTCTTGGTCGAAACGTTTCCACTTTCCACCCATAAAAGCTTTCGGAAGGTACACCACGTTGGGAGTACTTTTGCTTTCAAGTCTGACGAATATTCAGCAATTCAATCAGGAAATATAATCAATATCAGTATCCGTATGGCTCCCAGATATCAATCAACCGGCCGGCACTTACTTACTCTCCAACTCTAAAAAATTGACAGTTCTTCTCTCTCCACACCCTAAATTATTTTAGAGAAATCGATTCCATCGAACAAATAAAAAACTCAAAAGTCATAACAAAACAATTGGGAAATTATGCATGATACAAAGTCACCTCAATCATGATACCTTGAAGGACAAAAAAAAACATGAAGATGTGTTGCTCAATTTTCTGGTAGTAAACTATCTCTAGCTTTCCATTTCAAAACCTCCATGATCATTAAAACTTTCAGTAGAGATCAATAACCCTTTCACCAAAATGATATTGTTTGCACTCTATGCGCGATCTGCTAACAAGATCAGCTTCTTCAGAAGTAGAAAACTTTCTGCTTCATTTATGAAAATAGTGGCCTGAATGTTTCGATTTTGTTCGAAAATTTGTTGGGAAACATTGAGTTGCTGTTTTGTTTTTCTTCTGTTGGTTTGTGTGGAACCGGCATAGGAGGGCTGTGGGATTCAATTACAAGCCGTAGCTTCGATAATTCGTTCAATAATCTCCAGAAACTACTCAACAGAAACTTTTCAAGAAACACCGACTCATGTTTTGACATCGTTCCTCAACGTTTTTTTTATCAGTTGACAACGGCGGTCATATCGTTTCAGTATTCAGGCAGGACCGTCTTGTACACCATTAGGTCCATACTCCTCACACTCGGCCATCCTGGAAAGAGCTCGACCACGAGCCTTATGTTGTGAAGATCCGCTGTTGGTACGCCTACTTCCGTGCTTCCCATGGTTTATCAGTGTCCCGGGCATAAGTTAGCTTGTACTGCGAGAAAGGCATCTGGTTGTTTCCCAGCCACACTTCCGTCTTGAAAACATGCGAGAGGCATCTGTAAGAAACACAGATATCTAACTACTGAGTGTGGGTCAGTCATAATATACTATCCACATTGGAACTTTTTTTCCATTTTTATTTTCCATTTCCCTTGTATTTCATTCCTTTTTTTAATTATTGTTTTTTTTTTCGTTTTTATTTTGTATTTTTTTCAGTGGTTGACAGAAATTGTCATTGAAAACTACCCATGACTTGAAATGTTCTGCGGGGACGGTAGTAACCTGTATGTTATTACCTCTTAAATCTTCCACCACACACCTGTCACTTACTTAGACCTCCTTGACCCCGAAGGTACCTTTGAAATCCGGATGTAGTTTTTGATTGTATTCAGTTTGCTTTTGATTTGTGATTTTAGCCTTCACCAATTTTTTTTTTTACTCTAAAGGTTTCGGAAATTTTTTGTCATACCTGTTTTTCGATTTCAACTGTTCCGTACTAATAGTTGCCTCAACCTTTTTTGGTAAGATGTGGAGATCATAGCGTTTCATCACCTCTTCAATTTCATTGATAATAATTGAGTCAGATGCCAGTGAGACGTTCATTTCCATTATGAGTTTCTTTGGTAGTTTTGGTAACTATTGTACTGTATCAAAAAAGTTCGACATGGTCCTAATATCGAACTTTTTTTATATATCTATATCAAAAATCATCGTTATTGTTCAAACTCATACATCGCAGAGCATTTGCAATCGTGCGATTAAATCGTTCACATTGACCATTGATTGATTTGATATTATAATCTCTACAAAATGATTTCATCATTTCATCATCAGAGATTAAGCAAGAACCCCTATCAGAGTTGATTCTTTTGGTGACCCCGAATAGAAACATAAAATTTTCCAGTGCTCGCACAACATATTCAACCCTTGAATTTCTAAATGATCAAGGTGTATGTTTTGAAAAAGCAGGTTTTCCTTGGGTATTGAATGCAGTTGGTACGAGATCTGACTTGTTCTTCATGTACAAGTGCATCTACGTATTTTTATACAAAGTTGGCCATTTTTGGGAAATAATAGTTACGCCTCACAAGCTCAAGTGTACTTTCATACACATTCATATTATAGGAAGCACGTCGTTCACAAATATCCTCTAGCTACAGTCTGCGTATATTCAGGAATTTCAGGATTGTGAATTTGTTCGTATGATTCTTGCCATCCGTTAGTGAGCACTCGTTGAAGAAAAGTTATGAATAGTTTTGTTATACTCAGGTTAATATTTCACCAGATTTGAAAAACAATATATCATTTTTTTGTCTAGTTTTGGAAAACACGCTGTTTATTTATACATATCTATAGTAGAATATAACGTTCGGAATAAAAGTGAATCTTTTAGCAGAGCTCAAGTCACTCGAACACCGATTCCAACGCACTTGACTCCCGTAATATAAAACTCTGTTAACAAGTTGTTGTCTTTTATGAATTTTTAGCACCTACATTCAATGAATAGTGGCGTATTGAAACTAATTGAAAAATTAAAAGTTTTTAGACAGTTATATCTGGATTACTGTCATAATTCTATTTTTCATCGACACGATAAAAAAACACTGTGCTTCTCAGAGAACATTTCGTAAACCAAGAGAGAAGAGATGAAATTTCAGTTTTCCCCTCGGATATTTGAAGGTTCTGAAGGAACTCGCGTCAGTATGAATTTCTGTTTCCAGCAAAAGGTCACAAATTTTCAGTGTGGGATAGTTGATTAACCGGTCTTTAATAATCTTTATTGCCTCAACTTTTTCTGAACCCCAACTCCAAACGGCATGTTTCTTCAGTAATGCCGTCAATGGCTTAGTTATTAAAGCATAATTTTTAATAAATTTCTGAAGAAACCCAGCGAGGCCGAGGAATTGCCTCATTTGTTTTCTATTGCGAGGCGATTTAATATTCAATTTTGCCACAATTTTACTTTCGATCGGTCTGATGCCCTCCGCTGAAACTTTCTTTCTCAAATATGTGATCGTACTTTAGAAAAATTTCAAAATTAGCAAAATGTCTAAACTGTCAGAAATTCCAGCAGCTAAGTATTTTCAGAGATTGTTAAAATGAGTACTATTATATCATCAATATAAGGAAAAATATCCAGCTTTTGGATTTCTAACAATATTTTTGACATCCTACGTTCGAAAATGAATGATGTGTTACATAATCCGAAACACAGTCGTAAATATTCATATTTGCCATTAGGTTCTATAAACGCGGTTTTCTCTATAGAATCAGACGTCATTGGTACTTGATAGTATCCGGAATAAAGATCAAGACTAGTAACTACTAGAAAGTTCCTTAGCTCATCGATTTGATCGTCAATGAATGGAATGGGTAATTTTTCTTTCACTGTAATATAAATTAATCAATTTTCTAGAGTCCACGCACAATCTGTAATCTTTATTCGGCTTCGGTACTAGTATGATTGGGCTAGCATGAGTTGAAGTTGATTTTCGTGGTACCGATGTAAACCTTCCCACATCGGTACCACGAAAAGATCAATGGATACAAGGCTCAAAGAGCATCAAAGGAACTGCAGGCTGGGGCAAACCGACAAATCGGCGGTGGCGGAACACGCACTGAGTGAGGGTGACCACAGGATTCTGTTCGAAAATGCAAAACTGATTGCCCCCAACCAGGGTTACCATAGCCGACTGGTACGGGAGGCAATAGAGATCCAAAAACATGCGGACAATTTTAACAGAAAGGAAGAAGCTTTGAATCTAAACAGAATTTGAATCCCATTCTGAGGAAATCAAGAAGAACTAATAATATCACAGCAGGTAGTGTGGCAACTAATAATGATGAATATTCCCCGAACCCGACAGAAGTAATTAAAACTCCAGACTACCTGCATCAATATAAATACTCCTTGAGAAATCGAAACGTTTAGTCATCGGAGATGAGTAAACCACTGAAAAAGCTGGCCACTCGCGCTAGCGAAACGCCAGGAAGAAATTCCAAAAAACGACGGCGTTCAAGCCCGAAGAGAAGTAGTTACACTAATAACCTCGGCCGCGAAAGCCTTAACCATTTTGTCAATACTTCGATTATTGCTGATACGTTGTCGATCAAAATCTCGCAAAATGGAATTTCCCTAACTTCCAGTATTCAGGCATGACCGTCTTGTACGCCGTTAGGTCCATACTCCTCAAAAATTATTATTTTTCTTAGCCCCTCTGACTTGTTCTCATTGAGTAAATGTGTATCTAGCAGCATATTTCAACCCACTTGAATTTGATTTATTTAATCCATAACTAGTAAATATTATCTTTGGAAAAAAAAGATTGGAAAGGCATCATGTGATTCTCTGAAGCTTATGACTTATCAGGTTTCTTTTTTTCAGAATATGATGCGTTGCAGAAATACGTTCAAGCTGATCAGATACGATTTCTGTAATCAAAATAATCTGATCATCATTATCCTCGTTGACTTGAAGATACTCCTACTTTCTGAATGTATCTACCTGACTACCTCTCAAGTTGGCACATTTCACTATTCTGTTCTTGTTTCCGCAAGATCTACGACTCCTGAAACTGTTTTTATTCGCATTCTAATAAGATAAGTCCATAAATCAAGAGTGTCGCAATGAACACGAATAACAACCGGTCATTTAATAGCGCGTCTATTAAAGTAACCCAGTGGCCTATCACCCGAAGAGCAATTCGATTCACCTGAATCATTCTGGTGGCGTTTATAGTAGTTGGCTCTCACCTAGGCTAAACTGGGCGAATAATTACAATAGTAAGTAACTCGATACTATAATCTGCAACAAGTTTCGGAGATGAACTTCTGCAGTGACCAACATCGTCAACATTCGTGGTAACCAAACCACTGAACGTAAAAATTTTGAATCGGTAGAGCAGAAGTCAATGTGAGAAGAATCGTTGTTAGCGCGACAGAAAAAATAGTAGTAATTATTTTTTTCACTTGTCAAAATGTGACGTTTTTGGCATTTCAACCAATAGTAGCGGGTTATTCTGTGGTTATTCTAGCCAATCATTGGGTATCATACCGATAAAACTGCCTGGTCCTTTCGATTGTTTCGATAAAACGTTGTTTACCTTTGAACTGTCAAAACTATAAGGTTAACCGCGTCAATTCTATTGAACTGGCTCATATTTATATGAATTATCATGAATGAAGAGTTACCTTATTATTAATAGTCATTCACTTTTCACTTTTTCAGCATAATAATAACATAAACAACACATTTCAATGAACACTCAAACACGTAAATAGCTCATAGCCCCAACTTTATGACAGATATAGCGAACGACCGATTCAAATATTTGGGGTTTCCTTAACTCAAATGAATATGGCGTACAATTAGTTTTTATTAAATACAATTCATTTTTTGTTGTATGAGAAGAAACCGTTGTATGAAGATTTCGATACAACGACATAACGAATGATTTTATGTTCCTTCAGGCGCGATTTTCATTTCATAAGAAATTTTCAATTATCAACCTTGTACAATGAGAGGTGTGACGCCATCTATTGGTATCGTCGGCAAGCATTATCATATTCAATGCGTAAGCATCATATCTCTTCTGGATCATAGAGGGCATACATCGTTGTTTGACATTTCAAATTTTGTAAAATTTTCACCTATTCCCCGTTCCTTCTTATGTAAATGAAATACTGATCAATTAAATTGTTCTTCCTTCTATTTGTTCAAAAAATAATCTCTCCAAATACAACTCGTTCTTCTTCTTCTTCTTAAATTTAATAAGATAAATTTTCATTTTCGAAACACTAAAATTTTTTTATTTTGAGGCAAAAACATTCAAACAAACCGAATTAGATCCTACTGACTCGTGATTTTATCAATCGGTTTGTTTTCATACTTTTGCCAAATAAAAAAGTTTTTGTGGAAAATGAAAATTTAACGATTAAATTTGAAGGACTCGTGGTATTACCTTCGATAATATCCTTTGACATTTTATGCGGAATGAACCCACCGAAAATGTTCAAGATGAACAACACCATCAGCCACATCCGTTTTATTTTAGATCAAGAGCTGCGTCCGCTTATACAAAAGTAATTATTTATCACATCAATGGAAAGAAAATCTAAAGCCGGAATATCTTCATGTAATGCGGTTCGTTCAACACCAATAAACCAAACTGATTTTATACCTGATGATTTTTTTTTTGAATTTCCGCTAGTCTTGATTGCATACATTCACTTTGAAATTTTCCCCATCCGAATTTTCAATATTCATAACGGTTTTTACATCGAATTGATTTTCTAACAGAACAAATGTTGCATTTTTTCAGAAGTGTTTTTATTCAAGTCTATACAAAAAGAGTACAAATTGCCATCAAATAAATGACAACAAATAATCGGCAAACACACTTTGTTCATATGTGTATATCATACATAGACGGTCAATTGATTCACAAGAAGTCTAGCTCAAACAGAAACCCCTCTACCTCTATTATATGAAAGGAAGCCATATAATATTTTTCTCGAAACTTTCTTCTCTCCACGAAAATAATTATGTTCTTAGATGGGAACGCTACCAAGCAAAGTCTTTTGGTTTTACTGAATTTTCAAACTTCGAAGATGTATCAATTCTAACATGACACTGAAGATTAGGAGAAAAATATCAGACTAATGAAACTCTATACTGGTTATAGAAACGAGTTTTTCACACGTTATTGTAGGAAGTTCCTCTTAGCCTGAAAGCTATTTGTGTCTTAGAAATAAATAGTTACGGTGAACTATTCTAATATATTCTGATTCTGCAACTTCTAGACATGTTCTGACCCATTATTCATCACCTTATGTGACGAAACTGTTGGCTTGCCCGTAGAGTTCGGAAACTGTTTTACATTCATCTCTTTTTTTCACTTCAAGTTAATTTTCGGTCTACTGCCTGACCTGAATATAGCTTCGTGATGATCGACAATAAGTTACCTATCCTATGTCCTCCTAACTCTGTCGTTCTGAAGATTTTTTGTTGCATACACTTGTAACAAGTGTTGAGTAACTGTTGTTCAGCGATGAAATATGTTTTTCTCATTGAAGCGTTGGTAGAACTCATGTCCCTTCTTATTTAGTCCCAATTTTGAACGCTGGCTGGACAGAATACCAACTACCAATTCAGAAAAATTTCAGTTGAACTGGATGACACTTGATGAAAATCCTCATTCAAAATATCTTTTTCCTGCTTGAGGAAGCTAATGAATAGTAAAATACGTGTCGCGATTTTGTAAACCCATTGTTAGTGAGAATCGTCTCTGGAAGAAAGGCAAAATTGAGAAAGTAACTTCAACAATTACATCTTGGTGGTGATACAGTTAACACCTGCTTTTTCTAAGTTGTGTTATGGTGCTTGATATTTCGAAATTGCTTAGAAGGACATATAAACATAAACGATTCTTGGTTCATGCACGTTGAAAGGCAAAATCTCGTTGATCCTTATATAGCTCACACAAGTTTCGACTTCTGTCTAGCACAATGTGCGAAAATATATAATTCGCCATCAAACAAATTCAGTAATAAGTAACTGATTGGACTGTGACGAAATGAGACTGAAGTGAAAACATTCAATGTTAGATGAATCTCTGAAGATATTCTCAAAGAGGAAGTTTCCTATCAAAAGTCTTGACACCCGAAGCTCCACCTCTAGTATCAGCAATTTTAATTTCGAGTTGAAAATAGATCTCCGTGATGTGTTCGCTACCGTTGCAATACTACACAACAATTTCAACACGAAATAGTATTTGGTATATCAGAGTGGATTAAACTGTCATTAGGAGTAATCAGGAGCACGTAATTTCCATATTTATCATCCGAGTAAGCGATTTCAAATACATCTCGAAACGATATCATAAAATTTGAAATTGCACATCAGCATATATTTTGTGTTCCGATCGCTTCTAACAATTTAGCAGTGGTGAATATTCAATTTTCATCTAGTTGTATAATCGGAATAAAATTCATGAATAAAAATATTCCCCAACGGGAAAATCGTTAAAACGGTATTTTTTTCCAGACAGCGGACTGAAATTTTTCTTTGTCGTATTGACGAATAACTCAGCTACGTTTCATGGTTGCAGGTCCTCCAATCTCCACGATGGTCCAGAGGTATCGCATAGGATAAACATTAATGAAAAGTGTTGTGAAAGGATCCCTAAAGCCTTCTACTCAGGCTTCGGAAAGGAACTCAAAAAGGTATTGTGGAAGAAAGAGATCTTAATATCCTTCAATAACCAAAGTCTAATCTGACTTCATTATAAAAGACAGACTATCGAAAACGACAACGGTAGATTGAATATTCTGTTTCATCGTTTCTCTTATCGTAATTAAGATCACAGCAAATCCATATCGAATGCAAGTGATGATATATGACTATAGTTCAGGCAGATAGGTCTTAAGATGGAGCCAGTACCGAAATAGAGACAGACATTAATGGAAAGTGTTGTGGAAGGATCCCTCAAGCCTTCTGCTCGATCTTCAGAAAGGAACTCCACAAAGGTATTCGGTAGAAAGAGATCTTATTATCCATCAAAATACCAAAAGTGAGATTTGCATCTAATTACAGACAGACTCCCAATTTGAGATAAATAGATGATTCGAAAACTAAAATCATTGATGAACTCTCCTGCAACAAATACCTATTCAGTTCAGAAGATATAACTATTTATAAATTCAATTAAATTTCAACTTCTAGTTTGTTCTGTGAGAGAAATAAGTTTTCAGGTAGGCTGAATATGCTGACAAATCAGTGTTCTACTATTCCAACAGCTATTCCCCCACTATGGCTACGTGACCAAATTCATATTGTTTTTTTTTGACTCGTATACATCTTTGAATATTTTGTTTCCTCCAGTCCATGTGGAATAATATATTAGCATCAATCATCACGACCGGAAAACTATTCGAATCCGTCATTTCGTCATACTCGTATGATAAACGATAGGATTAAACACAGAGCAATTAAGGCGTAAGGCTGTTATTATAAATGAGATTTCATGATTTGTTCGCTAACATTTTACGTTATCTCCGGGTAGGTATTATTCACGTTGGTAAAAATGCTGCTGGTTTTCCGCAGTAAAAATGTCAAAGTGGAACAAACTCCTACAACGCGCGCTCTACGAAGAAAGGTTCGACTCGCAGACAAACCGTTTCTGCTCGTGATAAACACCTTGAAATATATGACCCGCTTGAAAATAGTAATTTTAATAGCACTATTTCATTACGTGCATTCCTATTGCAATATTACCTATCAATTCTCGTATCTTTTATCTGTACGTCGGCGAATTGGGTCAAACGTCAAACCCACAATAATTATTGTGGCGTGGTTGGGCATAATTTTCAAAATTATCTCTCGAAGAGTAATGTCTTTATGAACAACATACTACCTGTGCCACGGGATGGGTGTCATTTTTGAACCTCAACAAAGACTCAATCATCGATATCCGTTATCTTCGAGAAGCGTGTGGTTATGCTTCTCGAAATGTATAATATTACGTTAGGACTGAATTCATAGTAAGTAGCAGATAATAGACTTTGTGGTAACTACTAAAACGAAAATTTCCCCGGGGTACAATTTCGTGACCTGTGCTTTATGGCGTTGCAGGTCCATTTATGGGGATCATATATAATGACTTATTTGATACCATCATAATTATAATATCAACTAGAGTGGACCTGTATATGTATTCAAATTATTAAAACCAGTGTGTAACTTTGTGCTCCTAACTTTTCTTACTGATTTTTTTTAAGTCCCCCTTGTCGATCACTCTAACGGATGGGTCCACAAAGCCGAGCCCTGTGCTGGCAAGGAAAGGCCTATGTTCTTGAATGCCATAACACTTCTCGAAAATTAGGTTTTCGTGACTCTTGTAGCTTTCGATTCGAATAATTCGTTGTTTTTTGTCTAAAGGGCAGGGTATTTTGAAATTATATTTTATCTCGTTCAACGATGAACTAGACCTATCCGGCATAAAGTGATTTAAAGATACATGAATACGATAGTTTGTGTATGTTTTCGACCAACTTTCAGTTGAGGTCACTATTTTAATGGCATATGAATATGGAAATATATATCCACACCTAATATTTCAAAAATTGCTTTCATCACCCTAGTATATCAATAATCGTAGGAGAAGTGTAATATGTAACTTGCTCGGAATAGTCATCTCCCACGACTATGAATTTTGAAATGAGTAATATTCCGTGCTCTTTCCGTAATATATTATTTTCTACACTGGTACTATAATAATACACGCATATGCGCATAATATGTTTCATAATGAAATCCATTATGATACGGATTGAAAGTCTGTATCATAATGAGCTCATTCATCTAACATATTTTTCATCAAGACACAGATTTTCAATCAATTGGAAATCCAATTCAGTGGCGGAAGGCCACATTGAAAAACGTTTCAGTTTAAAATCAGCATTTCCAACACAATATTGAACTCTATTGAGACAAGCAATAATAAAATAAATGTTAATATTCCTTCCACTCCCAGATCAGTAAGACCCACAATACAAATATAAATATAATTATAGTTCTTCATTTGTGGGGTGTAGAGGAAATAGCGTATGCAACTCTCGCAAGACTCTCAACACTCGCATAAAGCGTACGAAACTCACCTTAGGCTCTTTTCGTATCCCGGTTGATGCTCATGTATTAATTACCATCATTATATGACCGATGAATATTTCACAACCACTTTTCAATCAAAAATTTTACTATGACTCCTTCACTTCTGAGTTCAGATTCAAAATGCTCATTATTCTCAATGTCCAGAAGGAAATCATACACTTGAGACATCATACTTATCTGAATTTGGAGGAGATGCATTTTATTCATCCATACCATTATATTATGATTACGATATAGAAAATTAATTTATCCAGACAATGAAGTATATTTTCATTGATATTATCGAGTATTATTGGAACATACACGATATTGGAGCGGGATAGGTTTCGAAGGTTAAAAACACTTGGTGACAGATGTATGCAAAAGACAAAAACATGGAGAAATGTCATACTATTGAGCAATGGTATTTCAATTATTATCGAAATCACCCCCTCAATTGTACCATAGATTGGCAAATAAAATGACTGTTGAAATGAACTGACTATTACTTGATGAAAATCCATATCAATAAAAAATATCACAGTTTCCTGTACGATTCTCACTAACAATAGGTTAACAAAACCGCGACACATGTTTCGCTGTACAATAGCTTCCTTAAGCAGAATCAATCTATCCTGTCTGTATAGGGGAACACGCGTTGAGGTTTTGTGAACCCATTGTAAGTGAGAATCGTACAGAAAACTGTGATTTTTTGTTATTAAAATGACATCATTTACGGTTGATTTTCAATACTAAGATAAGAAGTGTCAAGTCATGGGCAGTTCATCTTCAGAAAAGTTTTCAAAAAATATATTTAACATAAAAAATGCAAGGGACTGATTACATTTTTGTTGATGTTATGTCTTGAAAAAACTGCTAAGAAACTTTTTCGACTATATGATCCTCCAAGTAGTCCTTTAGAATATTGTTCGTCTAGCACACTTTCAATATTCCCCATTTAACCAGCATTTTCACGAATGCTAGTTGAATGCCTGTGTGGGTAATGGAGAGTTTTGAAATTTGGCATGGTGCAATACTTGTTACCAATATTTGCTGTAGGAAATTTAAGAAATGAAAAAATTCTTCAACAATAGAATTGAGACTTTACAAGTAGCTATGACTTAAAAAAAATCTGCATGAGAGGAATTCCAGTCTTTATTAATTATAATGAACACAATTTGTAAATAGTGATTACCTCATTTTATATACCAATAAATTCAAAGTATCTCAACATTCATTTGAGTATTTATCCCCAATAATAGTAAAATATCGATGACTAACTCACACCGAGGCATATTCTTCATTTTATGGATTCTCAGCAGGGATAATTATGTTATTTATGACGACGTGTCGGCCATTTATTCCCGCAAAAGTTACTCATTGATATGGTTATAAGTAATAATTTCAGCGAGCATTCAAATTCTGTTTATGCCGAGGGATAATATTTTATTAAAGACGATTTTTGAAATGAAATTGTCGTCAGGATACTTGCTTGAAATTTATTGCATTCGGAGAAAGGAATGTTGCTAATACATGTATTTTACACGATCTATCGGTCTTTATAGTCAGCGCTTGTAATAAATTTTCAGTCGAATATGCTCATATTACTTTGTACCTTTCCCATATCTCATTAATATTATATTCCTTAGTACAATCGTTCACTCGGCCACATGACAGAATCATTCCAGAGGTATTTTAACGGATCACAATCCGATACAACTGAACTACTATGTGACATTGAATATTCAATTCGATATTGGTCGGGACGTGATGACAATTTCAAGTTGTTCTAAAAAGATCAATTGAATCTCTCAACTGGCACACCAATAAGTGTGAAGTTTTTGAGGCAGAGTTGAGCTTGGAAGGTAATATTATATCGGTGCAATGCCGTGTCGATTGAGTGAGAGATAATGATTGAAGGCCGTTGTTTCGATCACCAGTAGTTGAGTCTTAACGGGGAGCAGAAGTGGTTGGCCATGACATCCGACCACATTGACATAAGCTACATAAGGCCACAGTGGAGTCATCCTGAAATTAAAAAGTGCAAGGGATAATAATTGATAAGAATATGGTGTACTTCCTCAGAACATGAACATAAGTAACATCTCCCTTTGACCTGGGCGAAGTACTCCATCTAATATGTTTTCATGCACGACCGGGCGTAAAGTAGCACTTTATCGCCCGGATTCGCGGGCGTAAAGTAGCACTCTAGCGCCCGAGGGCTACTTTTTCGCTCGGCGGGCGGTAAAATCGTTAAGCAGGCGCTAAAGTGAATTCCAATATCATATCGATAGAAACCTTTACTCCGATGGTTTCAATAAATGCAAATTATTGAAACATATGTCTGAATCATATAGAAGTGCACATTACGAGTCGAGTTTTGTGGATAGAGGGATGGTATTTATGGCTATATGAGACGTTGTTTAAACTGTCGGACCCATATAGGTCTAGTTTGAAAAGGATTTATTAAGGGATTTGTTCGATGGGATAGTAATGGTTTCCAGGAATTGGGAAGCCTTTGTTAGTCTTCTCATTTGTTGAGGCATTGGGGGCGTTTTTCAATTCCTATTGCTTTGCGAACTATTCGGGGGTGGAGTGTTTTTGCTGTGGCAATGGTCTCCTTGTTGTTGAAGTCAATTTTGGGTCCGGTTTCGTGGTGATGTTTGAAGAGAGTCGAAGTCATTTCCGAATTACGCACTGCTAGTTCGTCCTCGTAGGACCTGTATATTATCAACCTTTAAATCTATGAAGTGAATGTGAGCTAGCTCCAGGTGAATCCAATCTAAGGTAATTCGTGTATTTCTTTATGAATATCTCACTTACTGAATACCAAAGCAATCCACTGTCTCTTCCGATAAGTGAATAACAGTAAACAACCAACAATTAGAAACGTAAATTCGAGCATTAAAATTCTTAAGAAAGGATCACAACAAACATTTTGCCTTTTTTGCTGAGGGCAGACACTATCAGCAAACAGTATCTGTGAAGGACACCACACACTTTTATAAAATATCATACTTGTTCATATCACTGGAAATGTCAATCACAAATGAAATGATATTGGGAGAGATGAGAGGGAATAGACAGGAAATAAAATCGTTAATTGAAGCAGTAGAAGTGGAAAGATTTAAACGGACGCATCAGCGCTTCAGATCGAGACAACGATAAAACCACGAACAACTCTGAAAGATTGGAAAGGAAATCTAAAGAAAACAATATTATTATTTTGGTACGAAAACAAATCCGGAAGATATATCAGCAGACTTCATCAAAAAAGGAATTAAATAATCTATTCGGTGTAAAGATCCTCGAAAGTCACCTCAATAATGTTTACCCACTTGGCAAAGCAAATAATCCCCAACCAAAATTAAATTCACATTGTTCCTCAAAAAGGCAGCCATTCTAGAAAATGCTGAGAATTTACAAGGCACAAATATCTCACTCGCTAATGACTTTAAAGTCAAACAGCGAAAACAAAATCAGATATTAAGAGAACACCTGAACCTAGCAAAAGGAAACAACGAAGATAACTGCTTCAATAAAGGACATAAAATTCATGTGAACAGGAAAATCTACAGTCCGGAAAATTCAGAGATCTTGGACTGAACTGAAGAAGTTTTCGAGAAACCAAAGAGTGCCCCAATAGTCGGAGAGCTGCTGATGCACGTTTCATGAAGTGTTTTATGCACCTTGAAATTTTGTTATAATGCATCTCTTGGGTAGTTGTGAAGGTGAGTGTGTGTTGGCTAGACCAATCTTGGGACACCAGGTACTGCGCATAGAGGAAAGGTGCAAAAAAATATGGCCCAAATGAAGTGTTTTATTCAGAAGCCAACAATCTTTAATGTTAAATTGAGCTTATTTTAGAATGGGTAATGAATGAGGCAGACACTTTCAAGGGGGTTAACATGAAAAAAAAAATTACAAAGTTGTTATTTTTTCTTAACTAAATGAAGTGTTTTATTCAGAAGCCAACAATCATTAATGTAAAATTGAGCTAATTTTACAATGGATAATGAATGAGGCAGACACTTTCAAGGGGGTTAACATGAAAAAAAAAATTACAAAGTTATTTTTTCTTAACTAAATGAAGTGTTTTATTCAGAAGCCAACAATCATTAATGTAAAATTGAGCTAATTTTACAATGGATAATGAATGAGGCAGACACTTTCAAGGGGGTTAACATAAAAAAATAATCCAAAGTTGTCGTGTTTTATTAAGAAGCCAACAATCTTCTATGTAAAATTGAGCTAATTCCACTATAAGACATTCAAACACCGTCTTCGATTCAATAATCAAAAATAATAACAAAAGGCATACACTTTCAGTGGATCAGGGCAGGACTTGGAACTACTGAAAAGAGGTGTTTCTATATAGAATGCCTCAAATGCCTTTTCTTTATTCCATTTCGAGGAGGACTATTATTATTATAAGCAATTAAAGAGCACATGGGAGGAATGAAAACAATCCATTTTTACCAAATTTATTTGTAGACATAATATTTTTCCTGTCAATAAGCTGCATCTTCTCGTACCTGAATGAACGGGAATATCGATAACAGTCACAAAGAAAACGTGAATTTGAAAATTCATATACTCGGCAAAAACGATGAAAGATTTTGCATTTCGAATTCTGAAAGGTATTTCTGCTGGCTAGCTATAAACGTGATTATAAGAAAACATATCAAGAGGGACTGTTTTTCTCACTAGCTGAAGATAAGGAGTGAATAGCTGATAACCCTAATTTCAATTAAAAAACGCTTTCCTTAATATTCTTGGTTCTTGGGCATTCATCGTTTTTTCCGTGCACTCTTCATTTGATACGACATTGTTTTCAATCCCATCCGTATCTGTGCTGCATGGACATATTGTCTGGAATAATACGTGTTCTCCGAACGATATGTATTAATAATATTCATAAGTAGTAGACTGTGACAGCCTAATACAACCCTCGCGTTTCGATTGGTCGGCTGTGATATCGAAGAACGCACAGGGTTGTATTAGGCTGTCACAGTCTACTACTTATGAATATTATTAATACATATCGTTCGGAGAACACGTATTATTCCAGACAATATGTCCATGCAGCACAGATACGGATGGGATTGAAAACAATGTCGTATCAAATGAAGAGTGCACGGAAAAAACGATGAATGCCCAAGAACCAAGAATATTAAGGAAAGCGTTTTTTAATTGAAATTAGGGTTATCAGCTATTCACTCCTTATCTTCAGCTAGTGAGAAAAACAGTCCCTCTTGATATGTTTTCTTATAATCACGTTTATAGCTAGCCAGCAGAAATACCTTTCAGAATTCGAAATGCAAAATCTTTCATCGTTTTTGCCGAGTATATGAATTTTCAAATTCACGTTTTCTTTGTGACTGTTATCGATATTCCCGTTCATTCAGGTACCAGAAGATGCAGCTTATTGACAGGAAAAATATTATGTCTACAAATAAATTTGGTAAAAATGGATTGTTTTCATTCCTCCCATGTGCTCTTTAATTGCTTATAATAATAATAGTCCTCCTCGAAATGGAATAAAGAAAAGGCATTTGAGGCATTCTATATAGAAACACCTCTTTTCAGTAGTTCCAAGTCCTGCCCTGATCCACTGAAAGTGTATGCCTTTTGTTATTATTTTTGATTATTGAATCGAAGACGGTGTTTGAATGTCTTATAGTGGAATTAGCTCAATTTTACATAGAAGATTGTTGGCTTCTTAATAAAACACGACAACTTTGGATTATTTTTTTATGTTAACCCCCTTGAAAGTGTCTGCCTCATTCATTATCCATTGTAAAATTAGCTCAATTTTACATTAATGATTGTTGGCTTCTGAATAAAACACTTCATTTAGTTAAGAAAAAATAACTTTGTAATTTTTTTTTTCATGTTAACCCCCTTGAAAGTGTCTGCCTCATTCATTATCCATTGTAAAATTAGCTCAATTTTACATTAATGATTGTTGGCTTCTGAATAAAACACTTCATTTAGTTAAGAAAAAATAACAACTTTGTAATTTTTTTTTTCATGTTAACCCCCTTGAAAGTGTCTGCCTCATTCATTACCCATTCTAAAATAAGCTCAATTTCACATTAAAGATTGTTGGCTTCTGAATAAAACACTTCATTTGGGCCATATTTTTTTGCACCTTTCCTCTATGCGCAGTACCTGGTGTCCCAAGATTGGTCTAGCCAACACACACTCACCTTCACAACTACCCAAGAGATGCATTATAACAAAATTTCAAGGTGCATAAAACACTTCATGAAACGTGCATCAGCAGCTCTCCGACTATTGGGGCACTCTTTGGTTTCTCGAAAACTTCTTCAGTTCAGTCCAAGATCTCTGAATTTTCCGGACTGTAGATTTTCCTGTTCACATGAATTTTATGTCCTTTATTGAAGCAGTTATCTTCGTTGTTTCCTTTTGCTAGGTTCAGGTGTTCTCTTAATATCTGATTTTGTTTTCGCTGTTTGACTTTAAAGTCATTAGCGAGTGAGATATTTGTGCCTTGTAAATTCTTAGCATTTTTAGAATGGCTGCCTTTTTGAGGAACAATGTGAATTTAATTTTGGTTGGGGATTATTTGCTTTGCCAAGTGGGTAAACATTATTGAGGTGACTTTCGAGGATCTTTACACCGAATAGATTATTTAATTCCTTTTTTGATGAAGTCTGCTGATATATCTTCCGGATTTGTTTTCGTACCAAAATAATAATATTGTTTTCTTTAGATTTCCTTTCCAATCTTTCAGAGTTGTTCGTGGTTTTATCGTTGTCTCGATCTGAAGCGCTGATGCGTCCGTTTAAATCTTTCCACTTCTACTGCTTCAATTAACGATTTTATTTCCTGTCTATTCCCTCTCATCTCTCCCAATATCATTTCATTTGTGATTGACATTTCCAGTGATATGAACAAGTATGATATTTTATAAAAGTGTGTGGTGTCCTTCACAGATACTGTTTGCTGATAGTGTCTGCCCTCAGCAAAAAAGGCAAAATGTTTGTTGTGATCCTTTCTTAAGAATTTTAATGCTCGAATTTACGTTTCTAATTGTTGGTTGTTTACTGTTATTCACTTATCGGAAGAGACAGTGGATTGCTTTGGTATTCAGTAAGTGAGATATTCATAAAGAAATACACGAATTACCTTAGATTGGATTCACCTGGAGCTAGCTCACATTCACTTCATAGATTTAAAGGTTGATAATATACAGGTCCTACGAGGACGAACTAGCAGTGCGTAATTCGGAAATGACTTCGACTCTCTTCAAACATCACCACGAAACCGGACCCAAAATTGACTTCAACAACAAGGAGACCATTGCCACAGCAAAAACACTCCACCCCCGAATAGTTCGCAAAGCAATAGGAATTGAAAAACGCCCCCAATGCCTCAACAAATGAGAAGACTAACAAAGGCTTCCCAATTCCTGGAAACCATTACTATCCCATCGAACAAATCCCTTAATAAATCCTTTTCAAACTAGACCTATATGGGTCCGACAGTTTAAACAACGTCTCATATAGCCATAAATACCATCCCTCTATCCACAAAACTCGACTCGTAATGTGCACTTCTATATGATTCAGACATATGTTTCAATAATTTGCATTTATTGAAACCATCGGAGTAAAGGTTTCTATCGATATGATATTGGAATTCACTTTAGCGCCTGCTTAACGATTTTACCGCCCGCCGAGCGAAAAAGTAGCCCTCGGGCGCTAGAGTGCTACTTTACGCCCGCGAATCCGGGCGATAAAGTGCTACTTTACGCCCGGTCGTGCATGAAAACATATTAGATGGAGTACTTCGCCCAGGTCAAAGGGAGATGTTACTTATGTTCATGTTCTGAGGAAGTACACCATATTCTTATCAATTATTATCCCTTGCACTTTTTAATTTCAGGATGACTCCACTGTGGCCTTATGTAGCTTATGTCAATGTGGTCGGATGTCATGGCCAACCACTTCTGCTCCCCGTTAAGACTCAACTACTGGTGATCGAAACAACGGCCTTCAATCATTATCTCTCACTCAATCGACACGGCATTGCACCGATATAATATTACCTTCCAAGCTCAACTCTGCCTCAAAAACTTCACACTTATTGGTGTGCCAGTTGAGAGATTCAATTGATCTTTTTAGAACAACTTGAAATTGTCATCACGTCCCGACCAATATCGAATTGAATATTCAATGTCACATAGTAGTTCAGTTGTATCGGATTGTGATCCGTTAAAATACCTCTGGAATGATTCTGTCATGTGGCCGAGTGAACGATTGTACTAAGGAATATAATATTCATGAGATATGGGAAAGGTACAAAGTAATATGAGCATATTCGACTGAAAATTTATTACAAGCGCTGACTATAAAGACCGATAGATCGTGTAAAATACATGTATTAGCAACATTCCTTTCTCCGAATGCAATAAATTTCAAGCAAGTATCCTGACGACAATTTCATTTCAAAAATCGTCTTTAATAAAATATTATCCCTCGGCATAAACAGAATTTGAATGCTCGCTGAAATTATTACTTATAACCATATCAATGAGTAACTTTTGCGGGAATAAATGGCCGACACGTCGTCATAAATAACATAATTATCCCTGCTGAGAATCCATAAAATGAAGAATATGCCTCGGTGTGAGTTAGTCATCGATATTTTACTATTATTGGGGATAAATACTCAAATGAATGTTGAGATACTTTGAATTTATTGGTATATAAAATGAGGTAATCACTATTTACAAATTGTGTTCATTATAATTAATAAAGACTGGAATTCCTCTCATGCAGATTTTTTTTAAGTCATAGCTACTTGTAAAGTCTCAATTCTATTGTTGAAGAATTTTTTCATTTCTTAAATTTCCTACAGCAAATATTGGTAACAAGTATTGCACCATGCCAAATTTCAAAACTCTCCATTACCCACACAGGCATTCAACTAGCATTCGTGAAAATGCTGGTTAAATGGGGAATATTGAAAGTGTGCTAGACGAACAATATTCTAAAGGACTACTTGGAGGATCATATAGTCGAAAAAGTTTCTTAGCAGTTTTTTCAAGACATAACATCAACAAAAATGTAATCAGTCCCTTGCATTTTTTATGTTAAATATATTTTTTGAAAACTTTTCTGAAGATGAACTGCCCATGACTTGACACTTCTTATCTTAGTATTGAAAATCAACCGTAAATGATGTCATTTTAATAACAAAAAATCACAGTTTTCTGTACGATTCTCACTTACAATGGGTTCACAAAACCTCAACGCGTGTTCCCCTATACAGACAGGATAGATTGATTCTGCTTAAGGAAGCTATTGTACAGCGAAACATGTGTCGCGGTTTTGTTAACCTATTGTTAGTGAGAATCGTACAGGAAACTGTGATATTTTTTATTGATATGGATTTTCATCAAGTAATAGTCAGTTCATTTCAACAGTCATTTTATTTGCCAATCTATGGTACAATTGAGGGGGTGATTTCGATAATAATTGAAATACCATTGCTCAATAGTATGACATTTCTCCATGTTTTTGTCTTTTGCATACATCTGTCACCAAGTGTTTTTAACCTTCGAAACCTATCCCGCTCCAATATCGTGTATGTTCCAATAATACTCGATAATATCAATGAAAATATACTTCATTGTCTGGATAAATTAATTTTCTATATCGTAATCATAATATAATGGTATGGATGAATAAAATGCATCTCCTCCAAATTCAGATAAGTATGATGTCTCAAGTGTATGATTTCCTTCTGGACATTGAGAATAATGAGCATTTTGAATCTGAACTCAGAAGTGAAGGAGTCATAGTAAAATTTTTGATTGAAAAGTGGTTGTGAAATATTCATCGGTCATATAATGATGGTAATTAATACATGAGCATCAACCGGGATACGAAAAGAGCCTAAGGTGAGTTTCGTACGCTTTATGCGAGTGTTGAGAGTCTTGCGAGAGTTGCATACGCTATTTCCTCTACACCCCACAAATGAAGAACTATAATTATATTTATATTTGTATTGTGGGTCTTACTGATCTGGGAGTGGAAGGAATATTAACATTTATTTTATTATTGCTTGTCTCAATAGAGTTCAATATTGTGTTGGAAATGCTGATTTTAAACTGAAACGTTTTTCAATGTGGCCTTCCGCCACTGAATTGGATTTCCAATTGATTGAAAATCTGTGTCTTGATGAAAAATATGTTAGATGAATGAGCTCATTATGATACAGACTTTCAATCCGTATCATAATGGATTTCATTATGAAACATATTATGCGCATATGCGTGTATTATTATAGTACCAGTGTAGAAAATAATATATTACGGAAAGAGCACGGAATATTACTCATTTCAAAATTCATAGTCGTGGGAGATGACTATTCCGAGCAAGTTACATATTACACTTCTCCTACGATTATTGATATACTAGGGTGATGAAAGCAATTTTTGAAATATTAGGTGTGGATATATATTTCCATATTCATATGCCATTAAAATAGTGACCTCAACTGAAAGTTGGTCGAAAACATACACAAACTATCGTATTCATGTATCTTTAAATCACTTTATGCCGGATAGGTCTAGTTCATCGTTGAACGAGATAAAATATAATTTCAAAATACCCTGCCCTTTAGACAAAAAACAACGAATTATTCGAATCGAAAGCTACAAGAGTCACGAAAACCTAATTTTCGAGAAGTGTTATGGCATTCAAGAACATAGGCCTTTCCTTGCCAGCACAGGGCTCGGCTTTGTGGACCCATCCGTTAGAGTGATCGACAAGGGGGACTTAAAAAAAATCAGTAAGAAAAGTTAGGAGCACAAAGTTACACACTGGTTTTAATAATTTGAATACATATACAGGTCCACTCTAGTTGATATTATAATTATGATGGTATCAAATAAGTCATTATATATGATCCCCATAAATGGACCTGCAACGCCATAAAGCACAGGTCACGAAATTGTACCCCGGGGAAATTTTCGTTTTAGTAGTTACCACAAAGTCTATTATCTGCTACTTACTATGAATTCAGTCCTAACGTAATATTATACATTTCGAGAAGCATAACCACACGCTTCTCGAAGATAACGGATATCGATGATTGAGTCTTTGTTGAGGTTCAAAAATGACACCCATCCCGTGGCACAGGTAGTATGTTGTTCATAAAGACATTACTCTTCGAGAGATAATTTTGAAAATTATGCCCAACCACGCCACAATAATTATTGTGGGTTTGACGTTTGACCCAATTCGCCGACGTACAGATAAAAGATACGAGAATTGATAGGTAATATTGCAATAGGAATGCACGTAATGAAATAGTGCTATTAAAATTACTATTTTCAAGCGGGTCATATATTTCAAGGTGTTTATCACGAGCAGAAACGGTTTGTCTGCGAGTCGAACCTTTCTTCGTAGAGCGCGCGTTGTAGGAGTTTGTTCCACTTTGACATTTTTACTGCGGAAAACCAGCAGCATTTTTACCAACGTGAATAATACCTACCCGGAGATAACGTAAAATGTTAGCGAACAAATCATGAAATCTCATTTATAATAACAGCCTTACGCCTTAATTGCTCTGTGTTTAATCCTATCGTTTATCATACGAGTATGACGAAATGACGGATTCGAATAGTTTTCCGGTCGTGATGATTGATGCTAATATATTATTCCACATGGACTGGAGGAAACAAAATATTCAAAGATGTATACGAGTCAAAAAAAAACAATATGAATTTGGTCACGTAGCCATAGTGGGGGAATAGCTGTTGGAATAGTAGAACACTGATTTGTCAGCATATTCAGCCTACCTGAAAACTTATTTCTCTCACAGAACAAACTAGAAGTTGAAATTTAATTGAATTTATAAATAGTTATATCTTCTGAACTGAATAGGTATTTGTTGCAGGAGAGTTCATCAATGATTTTAGTTTTCGAATCATCTATTTATCTCAAATTGGGAGTCTGTCTGTAATTAGATGCAAATCTCACTTTTGGTATTTTGATGGATAATAAGATCTCTTTCTACCGAATACCTTTGTGGAGTTCCTTTCTGAAGATCGAGCAGAAGGCTTGAGGGATCCTTCCACAACACTTTCCATTAATGTCTGTCTCTATTTCGGTACTGGCTCCATCTTAAGACCTATCTGCCTGAACTATAGTCATATATCATCACTTGCATTCGATATGGATTTGCTGTGATCTTAATTACGATAAGAGAAACGATGAAACAGAATATTCAATCTACCGTTGTCGTTTTCGATAGTCTGTCTTTTATAATGAAGTCAGATTAGACTTTGGTTATTGAAGGATATTAAGATCTCTTTCTTCCACAATACCTTTTTGAGTTCCTTTCCGAAGCCTGAGTAGAAGGCTTTAGGGATCCTTTCACAACACTTTTCATTAATGTTTATCCTATGCGATACCTCTGGACCATCGTGGAGATTGGAGGACCTGCAACCATGAAACGTAGCTGAGTTATTCGTCAATACGACAAAGAAAAATTTCAGTCCGCTGTCTGGAAAAAAATACCGTTTTAACGATTTTCCCGTTGGGGAATATTTTTATTCATGAATTTTATTCCGATTATACAACTAGATGAAAATTGAATATTCACCACTGCTAAATTGTTAGAAGCGATCGGAACACAAAATATATGCTGATGTGCAATTTCAAATTTTATGATATCGTTTCGAGATGTATTTGAAATCGCTTACTCGGATGATAAATATGGAAATTACGTGCTCCTGATTACTCCTAATGACAGTTTAATCCACTCTGATATACCAAATACTATTTCGTGTTGAAATTGTTGTGTAGTATTGCAACGGTAGCGAACACATCACGGAGATCTATTTTCAACTCGAAATTAAAATTGCTGATACTAGAGGTGGAGCTTCGGGTGTCAAGACTTTTGATAGGAAACTTCCTCTTTGAGAATATCTTCAGAGATTCATCTAACATTGAATGTTTTCACTTCAGTCTCATTTCGTCACAGTCCAATCAGTTACTTATTACTGAATTTGTTTGATGGCGAATTATATATTTTCGCACATTGTGCTAGACAGAAGTCGAAACTTGTGTGAGCTATATAAGGATCAACGAGATTTTGCCTTTCAACGTGCATGAACCAAGAATCGTTTATGTTTATATGTCCTTCTAAGCAATTTCGAAATATCAAGCACCATAACACAACTTAGAAAAAGCAGGTGTTAACTGTATCACCACCAAGATGTAATTGTTGAAGTTACTTTCTCAATTTTGCCTTTCTTCCAGAGACGATTCTCACTAACAATGGGTTTACAAAATCGCGACACGTATTTTACTATTCATTAGCTTCCTCAAGCAGGAAAAAGATATTTTGAATGAGGATTTTCATCAAGTGTCATCCAGTTCAACTGAAATTTTTCTGAATTGGTAGTTGGTATTCTGTCCAGCCAGCGTTCAAAATTGGGACTAAATAAGAAGGGACATGAGTTCTACCAACGCTTCAATGAGAAAAACATATTTCATCGCTGAACAACAGTTACTCAACACTTGTTACAAGTGTATGCAACAAAAAATCTTCAGAACGACAGAGTTAGGAGGACATAGGATAGGTAACTTATTGTCGATCATCACGAAGCTATATTCAGGTCAGGCAGTAGACCGAAAATTAACTTGAAGTGAAAAAAAGAGATGAATGTAAAACAGTTTCCGAACTCTACGGGCAAGCCAACAGTTTCGTCACATAAGGTGATGAATAATGGGTCAGAACATGTCTAGAAGTTGCAGAATCAGAATATATTAGAATAGTTCACCGTAACTATTTATTTCTAAGACACAAATAGCTTTCAGGCTAAGAGGAACTTCCTACAATAACGTGTGAAAAACTCGTTTCTATAACCAGTATAGAGTTTCATTAGTCTGATATTTTTCTCCTAATCTTCAGTGTCATGTTAGAATTGATACATCTTCGAAGTTTGAAAATTCAGTAAAACCAAAAGACTTTGCTTGGTAGCGTTCCCATCTAAGAACATAATTATTTTCGTGGAGAGAAGAAAGTTTCGAGAAAAATATTATATGGCTTCCTTTCATATAATAGAGGTAGAGGGGTTTCTGTTTGAGCTAGACTTCTTGTGAATCAATTGACCGTCTATGTATGATATACACATATGAACAAAGTGTGTTTGCCGATTATTTGTTGTCATTTATTTGATGGCAATTTGTACTCTTTTTGTATAGACTTGAATAAAAACACTTCTGAAAAAATGCAACATTTGTTCTGTTAGAAAATCAATTCGATGTAAAAACCGTTATGAATATTGAAAATTCGGATGGGGAAAATTTCAAAGTGAATGTATGCAATCAAGACTAGCGGAAATTCAAAAAAAAAATCATCAGGTATAAAATCAGTTTGGTTTATTGGTGTTGAACGAACCGCATTACATGAAGATATTCCGGCTTTAGATTTTCTTTCCATTGATGTGATAAATAATTACTTTTGTATAAGCGGACGCAGCTCTTGATCTAAAATAAAACGGATGTGGCTGATGGTGTTGTTCATCTTGAACATTTTCGGTGGGTTCATTCCGCATAAAATGTCAAAGGATATTATCGAAGGTAATACCACGAGTCCTTCAAATTTAATCGTTAAATTTTCATTTTCCACAAAAACTTTTTTATTTGGCAAAAGTATGAAAACAAACCGATTGATAAAATCACGAGTCAGTAGGATCTAATTCGGTTTGTTTGAATGTTTTTGCCTCAAAATAAAAAAATTTTAGTGTTTCGAAAATGAAAATTTATCTTATTAAATTTAAGAAGAAGAAGAAGAACGAGTTGTATTTGGAGAGATTATTTTTTGAACAAATAGAAGGAAGAACAATTTAATTGATCAGTATTTCATTTACATAAGAAGGAACGGGGAATAGGTGAAAATTTTACAAAATTTGAAATGTCAAACAACGATGTATGCCCTCTATGATCCAGAAGAGATATGATGCTTACGCATTGAATATGATAATGCTTGCCGACGATACCAATAGATGGCGTCACACCTCTCATTGTACAAGGTTGATAATTGAAAATTTCTTATGAAATGAAAATCGCGCCTGAAGGAACATAAAATCATTCGTTATGTCGTTGTATCGAAATCTTCATACAACGGTTTCTTCTCATACAACAAAAAATGAATTGTATTTAATAAAAACTAATTGTACGCCATATTCATTTGAGTTAAGGAAACCCCAAATATTTGAATCGGTCGTTCGCTATATCTGTCATAAAGTTGGGGCTATGAGCTATTTACGTGTTTGAGTGTTCATTGAAATGTGTTGTTTATGTTATTATTATGCTGAAAAAGTGAAAAGTGAATGACTATTAATAATAAGGTAACTCTTCATTCATGATAATTCATATAAATATGAGCCAGTTCAATAGAATTGACGCGGTTAACCTTATAGTTTTGACAGTTCAAAGGTAAACAACGTTTTATCGAAACAATCGAAAGGACCAGGCAGTTTTATCGGTATGATACCCAATGATTGGCTAGAATAACCACAGAATAACCCGCTACTATTGGTTGAAATGCCAAAAACGTCACATTTTGACAAGTGAAAAAAATAATTACTACTATTTTTTCTGTCGCGCTAACAACGATTCTTCTCACATTGACTTCTGCTCTACCGATTCAAAATTTTTACGTTCAGTGGTTTGGTTACCACGAATGTTGACGATGTTGGTCACTGCAGAAGTTCATCTCCGAAACTTGTTGCAGATTATAGTATCGAGTTACTTACTATTGTAATTATTCGCCCAGTTTAGCCTAGGTGAGAGCCAACTACTATAAACGCCACCAGAATGATTCAGGTGAATCGAATTGCTCTTCGGGTGATAGGCCACTGGGTTACTTTAATAGACGCGCTATTAAATGACCGGTTGTTATTCGTGTTCATTGCGACACTCTTGATTTATGGACTTATCTTATTAGAATGCGAATAAAAACAGTTTCAGGAGTCGTAGATCTTGCGGAAACAAGAACAGAATAGTGAAATGTGCCAACTTGAGAGGTAGTCAGGTAGATACATTCAGAAAGTAGGAGTATCTTCAAGTCAACGAGGATAATGATGATCAGATTATTTTGATTACAGAAATCGTATCTGATCAGCTTGAACGTATTTCTGCAACGCATCATATTCTGAAAAAAAGAAACCTGATAAGTCATAAGCTTCAGAGAATCACATGATGCCTTTCCAATCTTTTTTTTCCAAAGATAATATTTACTAGTTATGGATTAAATAAATCAAATTCAAGTGGGTTGAAATATGCTGCTAGATACACATTTACTCAATGAGAACAAGTCAGAGGGGCTAAGAAAAATAATAATTTTTGAGGAGTATGGACCTAACGGCGTACAAGACGGTCATGCCTGAATACTGGAAGTTAGGGAAATTCCATTTTGCGAGATTTTGATCGACAACGTATCAGCAATAATCGAAGTATTGACAAAATGGTTAAGGCTTTCGCGGCCGAGGTTATTAGTGTAACTACTTCTCTTCGGGCTTGAACGCCGTCGTTTTTTGGAATTTCTTCCTGGCGTTTCGCTAGCGCGAGTGGCCAGCTTTTTCAGTGGTTTACTCATCTCCGATGACTAAACGTTTCGATTTCTCAAGGAGTATTTATATTGATGCAGGTAGTCTGGAGTTTTAATTACTTCTGTCGGGTTCGGGGAATATTCATCATTATTAGTTGCCACACTACCTGCTGTGATATTATTAGTTCTTCTTGATTTCCTCAGAATGGGATTCAAATTCTGTTTAGATTCAAAGCTTCTTCCTTTCTGTTAAAATTGTCCGCATGTTTTTGGATCTCTATTGCCTCCCGTACCAGTCGGCTATGGTAACCCTGGTTGGGGGCAATCAGTTTTGCATTTTCGAACAGAATCCTGTGGTCACCCTCACTCAGTGCGTGTTCCGCCACCGCCGATTTGTCGGTTTGCCCCAGCCTGCAGTTCCTTTGATGCTCTTTGAGCCTTGTATCCATTGATCTTTTCGTGGTACCGATGTGGGAAGGTTTACATCGGTACCACGAAAATCAACTTCAACTCATGCTAGCCCAATCATACTAGTACCGAAGCCGAATAAAGATTACAGATTGTGCGTGGACTCTAGAAAATTGATTAATTTATATTACAGTGAAAGAAAAATTACCCATTCCATTCATTGACGATCAAATCGATGAGCTAAGGAACTTTCTAGTAGTTACTAGTCTTGATCTTTATTCCGGATACTATCAAGTACCAATGACGTCTGATTCTATAGAGAAAACCGCGTTTATAGAACCTAATGGCAAATATGAATATTTACGACTGTGTTTCGGATTATGTAACACATCATTCATTTTCGAACGTAGGATGTCAAAAATATTGTTAGAAATCCAAAAGCTGGATATTTTTCCTTATATTGATGATATAATAGTACTCATTTTAACAATCTCTGAAAATACTTAGCTGCTGGAATTTCTGACAGTTTAGACATTTTGCTAATTTTGAAATTTTTCTAAAGTACGATCACATATTTGAGAAAGAAAGTTTCAGCGGAGGGCATCAGACCGATCGAAAGTAAAATTGTGGCAAAATTGAATATTAAATCGCCTCGCAATAGAAAACAAATGAGGCAATTCCTCGGCCTCGCTGGGTTTCTTCAGAAATTTATTAAAAATTATGCTTTAATAACTAAGCCATTGACGGCATTACTGAAGAAACATGCCGTTTGGAGTTGGGGTTCAGAAAAAGTTGAGGCAATAAAGATTATTAAAGACCGGTTAATCAACTATCCCACACTGAAAATTTGTGACCTTTTGCTGGAAACAGAAATTCATACTGACGCGAGTTCCTTCAGAACCTTCAAATATCCGAGGGGAAAACTGAAATTTCATCTCTTCTCTCTTGGTTTACGAAATGTTCTCTGAGAAGCACAGTGTTTTTTTATCGTGTCGATGAAAAATAGAATTATGACAGTAATCCAGATATAACTGTCTAAAAACTTTTAATTTTTCAATTAGTTTCAATACGCCACTATTCATTGAATGTAGGTGCTAAAAATTCATAAAAGACAACAACTTGTTAACAGAGTTTTATATTACGGGAGTCAAGTGCGTTGGAATCGGTGTTCGAGTGACTTGAGCTCTGCTAAAAGATTCACTTTTATTCCGAACGTTATATTCTACTATAGATATGTATAAATAAACAGCGTGTTTTCCAAAACTAGACAAAAAAATGATATATTGTTTTTCAAATCTGGTGAAATATTAACCTGAGTATAACAAAACTATTCATAACTTTTCTTCAACGAGTGCTCACTAACGGATGGCAAGAATCATACGAACAAATTCA
This sequence comes from Zygogramma bicolorata, assembly GCA_032362365.1. Taxonomy (NCBI): domain Eukaryota; kingdom Metazoa; phylum Arthropoda; class Insecta; order Coleoptera; family Chrysomelidae; genus Zygogramma; species Zygogramma bicolorata. Next base: position 167,343 of record JAVJAQ010000881.1, on the reverse strand, counting down.
CAATCCTGAAATTCCTGAATATACGCAGACTGTAGCTAGAGGATATTTGTGAACGACGTGCTTCCTATAATATGAATGTGTATGAAAGTACACTTGAGCTTGTGAGGCGTAACTATTATTTCCCAAAAATGGCCAACTTTGTATAAAAATACGTAGATGCACTTGTACATGAAGAACAAGTCAGATCTCGTACCAACTGCATTCAATACCCAAGGAAAACCTGCTTTTTCAAAACATACACCTTGATCATTTAGAAATTCAAGGGTTGAATATGTTGTGCGAGCACTGGAAAATTTTATGTTTCTATTCGGGGTCACCAAAAGAATCAACTCTGATAGGGGTTCTTGCTTAATCTCTGATGATGAAATGATGAAATCATTTTGTAGAGATTATAATATCAAATCAATCAATGGTCAATGTGAACGATTTAATCGCACGATTGCAAATGCTCTGCGATGTATGAGTTTGAACAATAACGATGATTTTTGATATAGATATATAAAAAAAGTTCGATATTAGGACCATGTCGAACTTTTTTGATACAGTACAATAGTTACCAAAACTACCAAAGAAACTCATAATGGAAATGAACGTCTCACTGGCATCTGACTCAATTATTATCAATGAAATTGAAGAGGTGATGAAACGCTATGATCTCCACATCTTACCAAAAAAGGTTGAGGCAACTATTAGTACGGAACAGTTGAAATCGAAAAACAGGTATGACAAAAAATTTCCGAAACCTTTAGAGTAAAAAAAAAAATTGGTGAAGGCTAAAATCACAAATCAAAAGCAAACTGAATACAATCAAAAACTACATCCGGATTTCAAAGGTACCTTCGGGGTCAAGGAGGTCTAAGTAAGTGACAGGTGTGTGGTGGAAGATTTAAGAGGTAATAACATACAGGTTACTACCGTCCCCGCAGAACATTTCAAGTCATGGGTAGTTTTCAATGACAATTTCTGTCAACCACTGAAAAAAATACAAAATAAAAACGAAAAAAAAAACAATAATTAAAAAAAGGAATGAAATACAAGGGAAATGGAAAATAAAAATGGAAAAAAAGTTCCAATGTGGATAGTATATTATGACTGACCGACACTCAGTAGTTAGATATCTGTGTTTCTTACAGATGCCTCTCGCATGTTTTCAAGACGGAAGTGTGGCTGGGAAACAACCAGATGCCTTTCTCGCAGTACAAGCTAACTTATGCCCGGGACACTGATAAACCATGGGAAGCACGGAAGTAGGCGTACCAACAGCGGATCTTCACAACATAAGGCTCGTGGTCGAGCTCTTTCCAGGATGGCCGAGTGTGAGGAGTATGGACCTAATGGTGTACAAGACGGTCCTGCCTGAATACTGAAACGATATGACCGCCGTTGTCAACTGATAAAAAAAACGTTGAGGAACGATGTCAAAACATGAGTCGGTGTTTCTTGAAAAGTTTCTGTTGAGTAGTTTCTGGAGATTATTGAACGAATTATCGAAGCTACGGCTTGTAATTGAATCCCACAGCCCTCCTATGCCGGTTCCACACAAACCAACAGAAGAAAAACAAAACAGCAACTCAATGTTTCCCAACAAATTTTCGAACAAAATCGAAACATTCAGGCCACTATTTTCATAAATGAAGCAGAAAGTTTTCTACTTCTGAAGAAGCTGATCTTGTTAGCAGATCGCGCATAGAGTGCAAACAATATCATTTTGGTGAAAGGGTTATTGATCTCTACTGAAAGTTTTAATGATCATGGAGGTTTTGAAATGGAAAGCTAGAGATAGTTTACTACCAGAAAATTGAGCAACACATCTTCATGTTTTTTTTTGTCCTTCAAGGTATCATGATTGAGGTGACTTTGTATCATGCATAATTTCCCAATTGTTTTGTTATGACTTTTGAGTTTTTTATTTGTTCGATGGAATCGATTTCTCTAAAATAATTTAGGGTGTGGAGAGAGAAGAACTGTCAATTTTTTAGAGTTGGAGAGTAAGTAAGTGCCGGCCGGTTGATTGATATCTGGGAGCCATACGGATACTGATATTGATTATATTTCCTGATTGAATTGCTGAATATTCGTCAGACTTGAAAGCAAAAGTACTCCCAACGTGGTGTACCTTCCGAAAGCTTTTATGGGTGGAAAGTGGAAACGTTTCGACCAAGAAAGGATTCATCCACCGCAAAATAATGTCTCAAAGTATTTCGACAGAATTATGAAAACTTGACTGTCGATGTTCATTCGATGCTCATTTTTGCATTTGTTGAAAAACATATCAGTTTCAAAGAAGACTCTCACGGCCGGCAACTAATGAATTGTTAGGTGCTTCCGGGCTTCTGAGCCGTGGACAACAGGTTTTAAGGCCTGAAGTTTCGTCTGCATCTGCGACAGACATTCTCAAAGGCAATGCGGCAATGGTCGAAGTATCCTTCCCTGCTGCGAGGCTTTGATCTGATGTGGTTCAGATGATGAGTCACCCTATATCGAATCTGGGTTCGGACGGTCGATTGATTGTAATTGATTATTCGAAAGCGTTTTTTTTCTCATTAGGAGGGTTTGTGCATTTTGAACTGCTGGCATCCATGTTCTATGAATGTTCAGGCTCTCTTCTTTGCGGTTGAAGTTGTTTTTATGTCAATGAATTTATGTGGCCTCCCTATAGAGCATGGGGTAATAGCTCCTAGGTCATGATGTTGACTTCGACGGAACGCAAGTGCTGGACACAAGTAGGAATTATTACCCCAGGCTCTATAGGGATGCCAAAGAAATTCATAAACATAAAACCAACTTCAACCGCAAAGAAGAGAGCCTGAACATTCATAGAACATGGATGCCAGCAGTTCAAAATGCACGAACCCTTCCAATGAGAGAAAAAACGCTTTCGAATAATCAATTACAATCAATCGACCGTCCTAACTCAGATTCGATAAAGGGTGACTCATCATCTGAACCACATCAGATCAAAGCGTCGCAGCAGAGAAGGATACTTCGACCATTGCCGCATCGCCTTTGAGAATGTCTGCCATAGATGCAGACGAAACCTCAGGCCTCAAAACCAGCTGTCCACGGCTCAGAAGCCCGGAAGCACCTAACAATTCATATCAGTTTCAAGTAATTTTCGGGTGATTGAAAATATTTTCAGAATGCGTTCTGTTGAAAGTGTTGTTGGCAGAATTTTGTTAGTTGCCATATTCATTATAATCAGGTAAATGCTACAAAGCACCTTCAAATGCCCACATCGATGTGTAGATATGGTCATAAGCTATGGAATTTTCTCGTTAGTTGCGAATTGTTTTTCAGGTTTCATCATTCAAGTTTGTTGATTTTTCTGCATTTGATCATATACATATATTTTGTTATCATGAACCGCCCGAGTATGCAGTTATCCAGATTCAATATATTACAACAGGTAATATATTACATGATATTTTTCAGTGAGAACAATATTTGTGTGGTGTGTCTCGGTCATCTTGAACAAGAAATCATTATCTCAATGCGAGATCAACTCAAAATTCACTTCAATTGATTAAAATAATTTCTGAATAACCTTCAAGAGATTTACGCTCATCTTTTGCATGAATCAAAACTGGATCGATTTTTTTTCAAAGGTTGAGACTCGGGTCAAGAAAAACTATCGACTGCTTACGATTGAGGGAAGGTTGGTCCGATTTTCCATAAATAAACCAGTTGGGAAACTTTCAGAAGAATTTTTTCTTCATTAAAAAAATTAAACAACTCTTCGAGCAATGACTGAATTGCCATGAGTTTTGTTCCCATTGAAAAGATATGAAAATTATGCCATTTCACGCCTATTAATTTTATCCGACGTCATTATCTTGTTCCGTTCAAGAGTTAAAGGAAGACTTTTCACGGCTACACTGTGTAGTTATCCCTTGAAGCTGATTATGTATACCAGGAATTTAAAAGTCGCGTCGTGAGAATCTACACGTCTGTTCGAATTTTCGGCATTAACAATTTTATATTTCATATACATTATTGTTTCTGCTTTTTTCAATTCGATTATTCGAATTCTTTCTTCATTTCATTTGTGTTGTCCAGATCCCAGTGCTTATTTATTTCAATTCAGTTTTTCGACCCATCAATAATTTTTGTCAGATTTCTATTCTAATCAATATTATTCGTTCAATTCCTACTCATTAAAATTCGTTTTATCAATTCTCATTTTGAATATTCTATGTGAATTTCGAGTCTCTTGTTTGAATTCCGTTGTTATTATTCTGGTTGAGAATTCGATCGAATGAGTATTTCCATAGGTTTCAATGGAGTGACTTTCATAGATACTGGTAGTTGGAGCAGATTCCACAACACTGGATAAAGCTGATGTAGTACTAAGAAGAATAGTGGCAGATGCACGATTCAATCAGTTTCGCTTTCTAGTCTTTTTTCTATAGTTTATTGAGATAACTGAACTGTCATTAAAGATGTTTTCTTCAGCACAAAAATGATTATTTTATATCTATGGCGGTAAATGAGATCAGGTAATTTTTAGATAGGTCCTAGTCCTAGTCCTAACTGTTTGAGTTTCGTGATAAATATTACCAAGAATATCTGACAACTAAAGCTTTTCTGGAGATGCCAACTTGGTTGGCAGTACCCGCGTACATAGGCTGCAAGTGTGTGATAGGTTTTTTGTTATATTCACTGATGAACATACTTCAATTATTTGAGAATCCCAGTTTATTTCAACTGCAAATGAATATCCGAACTATTCTCAAACAAAAATTACCATCGCATCGATTGAGCAGAGATTTAAATTTTGATTTTCAGTTCCTATGATACAAGCACACGGTGATGTAAAACAGATTTGTAGTTATAGACAAACCGGCAGTAGTTGGACGACCAGGTTCCTACTCTTATCTTTAATTAAAATCTCATGTGTTTGTGTCTTAACATGCCTAAACTGTCACTTAAAGTTGCATGTATTTGTGTAATATGTATATTTAAGTGTATATTATGCAGTAGGCCACGAGCATTGGAGGTAAATGCTGAATACGAAATTAGCTTCATGGATTTTATCTCATGAAATTTTTTATCCTCTCATAGATCGTAGATCGTATTTCAGCTATCTAAGCATTCCGATCTACACAGATAAATAATAGCTGGAACTAACAGAGTATATCGTATATTTCTACTGGATTGAACAAAATGGTTTACCCAATTTCGAAATGATCCTGATCGTGATATATGGATTGAGAATTCAAGATTTACTTTCGACATCACTCAGCCTCGACTGTGCTGAGCCTTAGATACAGAGGGAACTATAATAATTATCAGATGAATATATTATTATGTGAAGTGATTATTAACATGTAGTTCGGAGCCTAGAGTTGGAAATGGACTCAACAACTGAAACTGTAATGAAAATACTCCAACATATAAATAGAAATTTCCTGTTTGATTGAAATTATTCATGTAGATCAGTGGTCCATAAATGATGTTGTAGCGGGGGAAAAAGCCCGAGAAAGCCTTGAAAAAATTTTTTGGGCGTAGAACAATCAGTGATCTATTTATTATCATTATATAAGTATTTTGACGTCCCATATGGCTATTTACGACATTGCAGACTGAAGCATGCTCTGATTATTCACAGAAAAAGTACAAATCTGGTAATTTCAAAATATCGTACAATTCATTACATGACATATGATATCTCGCAAACTGTTTGGTCTATCGAAACGAATATTCTTTTGGTGAAAAGTAGACACTCAAGCGCAAATAATAGGACTATGAAAATCGAATGAAAAAAATTGTTGTCGGAAAAAAAAAATAAAAAGTGAATTTGTCATGCAAGCGTAAGGTTTTTTTAGTAATCGAGAAACTTTTTAATTTTTGAAAATTTTCGTGTATAACATGCGAATGAAATTCGAAAAATATTCCGACAAAGTTTTTGAAAAAAACACAATGTGTTATTTTTTGTACTTCAGGAAATATTCGTAGTTAAATTCAGTCATATAACGCGAAGGGGACGCACGGTGTGGCCGACCGACCGACTTGTCGTGCTGCTTAATTCGTGCACCACATAAATATAAATAAAATGATAACATATGCTACTACGTTCATATTAAAAAGTAAGTGTAATATGTTGAGAGACGGTTAGACATTAACAGAGTTTCGCTAATTCTTGTTATTATCTAGTAATTCCCAGATCCTGAATCTGAGTTTTAAAAAATAGTTATCTTAATACAGCATGATCTGCATTTGAAATCATTACAACATTTGAGGCCCTGAGTCACACAAATACATCTGTTATCAATACACTTTTGATTGGAGCAACGAATTGATAAAATTCTCCTTAAATTTTCTTGTACAGGCTCCACTCTAGTCAAAACGAGCATCCAAGAGTTCTTCTCTGATATCCATCCATTTTTACTGGGTTCTTCAAAATCGTTTTGTCTGGTGACGAGTACCAAATTTTTAATTGATGTATTTATTCTAAAAATATTGACTCACTTGCAGAATGTTTAGAATAATCACCCAATATATGACGAGTTATCATCCATCGGAGAAGAGGTGGTTTGGAGAATCCTATAATTCCAGAAGAGCTCTTATAGTGTCTATTAATGAACTGTTCAAGAGCCATATCAGACGCCACACAGTTGAACTTTCTCTCATTTGTTTTTTTAACAAAATCACCACCAGCTAAGAACTCGTACATTTCGGGAACTTTAGATTTCAATTTATCCGTATCGGACAAAAACATACGAATCCATTTCAAATATAAGATTTCCGCTGCCTTATGCAAAATTAGTTGTTCGTTATGGATATTATTTTTGGTGAAAATTTGATCTACCGCGTCATTGGACTGATCTGATAAATTATTTCCCTCCTGTTGAGATACAGTTTTTAGTATTTGTTTCGAAGGTCTTTTCAGTTCATTTTCCGTAGCTTTAACAGATATGTAGTGACTAAAGCAACTTCCGTGATATTTGGCTTTGTAAATAATGTCTTCTTTTTTTCCTAGTCTTTTTACCAGTCCCTACAAGAAATAATATATTTCTCTTCAAACATCAAAAAATCAAGAAATCGTATCGTTTGACAAAGTTAAATTGTCCTTTTTTATTGTCAATAAGGAGCCTTGGTTAGATATTATTTTTTCTATTGTTTGGCAGGTGATTTTTCGATCGAAAACATAGCAACCTACCAAAACCCTTTGGTTACCACGCATCGGGAAAGTGGCCCTAAGAATCACGTTTTAAATGAATATATTGAAAAGATCAGATTTGTGAAGATAAAATGTTCACTTGTATTTGTAATGTGCATCCAAAATTTATGTTGAGAGTGGGGCCAAACTTATATAGGAATAGGATTGGTAGTCTTTCTTGAATAAAAAAAGTGAGTACAGTTGCTACTGTATGGAAAGATATGAAAATCACTGCAAAAGAAGATTGTGATTCTAAACCAATATTTTCATTAGAAAATACGAAGATATGCGACACTGAATTATATTAAATAACTTTTGTGGTCTAACAAACCCGAAAACAACCTCATAGATAGATACACATGATATAAAATAGTTTTACTTGCCTGTTTACACAAAAGTTATTTTCTCTATTTTTGCTTTATCTTTTTAGGCCCACTTCTATCGCAGAATAAACACATGCTTCTTATGTTGAATAAGCTAATGTTACTTCTAGTTGTTTTACAAGAATTTCTTGCTGTGGATCTTGCGTTCCACTAGTACTGGCAGAACCAATATTTTGGTAACGAGGGTATTTATATAGAATTCAGATGATATTTAACTTTTTCACTTCCAATTAAAATGGCTTCTCTTCTTTCCAAAATTTTTAGGTCAACAATATCTCTTATTTTCTCTGCGGTACCAACTATAGCTGGTGAAGCCTGTTTCGTAGGGTATTGCAAAACCGATTTGTCCTGATTTTCAACAAATTTTCCACATATAATGCACCTCATTTTATACATAGTAGAAAATTTTGAAAATTTTGAAATACTACCTGAATAATACCTACACAAGACTAGCACAATTGAATACAGATAGGTGAAATTCTTTTGACTCATGTTGCTTCTGCTCAGTGATGAACATCACATCATAATAAGATCCCTCCCAAATAGCACACGACGTCCTGAAACGAACCATTTATGTCCTAGTTACGTCGATACGTCCCGGGACGTATAGGAGACATTCAAGAACGTACATTACCGGATGTACCATGTATATACTGGTTAGACGTCCCATGTAGGTACATACTTGGTCCCGTTCCAATCGGAATGTAATACAAACGTACATGCTTGGAAGTACTATGTACGTACTTTATTAAGTGTCCCTGATACGTTTACATTAACTCCTCTTCAGGTACGTACTTTTCGGAATTAATTAGGGACATACCAATGACGTGTTTTTTTCTGAATCCCATGTACGTACTGCTCAACGTATCATTTACGTACATGTTTGGAAGAACTATGTTCGTACTAGTTGGACCTTCCAGGTGCGTACATATTGAGTCCCTTTCAGATACCTATATTTCGAAACATTTGCGGGACATAATAGTAATGACGTACATTTTTGGAAATCGTATGTACATACTATCTGGACGTCTCGTTGACGTACTTTTTTGTACATACTGTTTGGACCTCCCAAGTACGTACGGATTGGGTTCCTTTCATTTTCTACATTTCTGTTAGTATGTACATACTGTTTGGACCTCCCGAGAACGTACGTATTGGGTCCTTTTCGGTTCAAGGGGTATTGGGATTTTGAGAGTGATCACTTACTGTATTCAAACATATATCAATATTGGTAATGCAATATTCATAATGAATTATTCCTAAAAAAAATTGGAAAAATTCAAACATCGATATGTGGTGAATTTAAATACCAAAAAATTACATACAGAATTTTTTGCACAGCAAGTTTGATATACCAAAACCGCCATCACATGAGACAGTGATCCTTTAGTGTTTTTTCGAATATATTTTATTGTTACTGAACTTTCTAAAATTTTAATATTATCTCACAAACTAACTTGAAGTCATCACATCTATAGCACTCAACTCCTTCTTTAAAACAAGTCTCTCCGTGCCGTAGAGCGTAACAGTGGTCGACAATAATATCTCCATAGAAAAGGTCGAGAGTTCAAGCCCCGCAGCAGCCAGGTCTTTTTCCAGGTAAGTATTCGGTTAGATGGTTAGTACACGTGAATGAGTAAAATTTCCAACTTGACTATTTGGTAAAAAAGAAATGAATAATCCCGAATATGAAAACTTAGATTCATTAAGTGATATCAAATGATATATCATTACGTTGTTTTCGAATATTGATCTAATATCGCCGAATGTTCACAGTTTTTTGTGGCCACTATTGATATCTACAACATAAGGTTAATATTCCCGTAATATTGAACCAATATTGGTCAAATATGTTTGTTCTACTTGGGATAGCGCATATAGAATGGAAAATGTAGTTTTGGAATGTCCCAAACAGTTCCCCGTTCTGTACATTTGGTCCTGTGTGGACTAGAAAGTATGGATTACCGACTATGCGGAAACGGTAAGTGAGGGAGGTCTTATGTCGTTGTCGGAGCAAAGTACGTCCTAATACGTCATGCATCCTCACCGTCATAGAGTAGTCCACTGACGCTTTGTACATGAACGAGTTTTTACATGTCGTGTTGAGCGCGCACAGGTCTTCCGGGCAAAGGGAACGCGGGAGGCACGCGTGATTTTAATATCAGCGCGATTATTACGTGTCCTATTGAGCTCAACTAATAACGATGTTTCAAAAAAACTTCTGTGATGTTTTTGCCCCAATTCCTAAAAATAAAAAAGTTTTTCGATTGCTCAAGAAAGATTTCCTCTCCCGAATAAAAAAAAATTACTTTGATATCTCTAATAGTTTTCGAGTTATCACAAGTTATATCTAAAAAAATGCGTTTTTGAAATTTTCTATTTTTTTCGCACATTTTTTGCTATAAAAGGGGAGTTAGCCCTTGCTGACGATGTCGTAAAAATCGATTTGTAATAGCCAATAATATTCCTAATAAGGCTACACACCTCTTGTTTTGTCTACCTCATATTTTTTTTTCGTGATAGAAGCGTCTTTCGAGCGCGTTTTCACTCCACTATTGGTTAAGAAGTAAGAGCACGTGTTGCTCATAAAACAACTGGGGTTCACTAAGCTTGTCACACTCTCGATGATTCGTCCCTGAATATATGATTCACTTCATAGTGAAAATATGTCTTGATATTAATTTTTTGGGCTTTCTCTCCCCTGGAAATGAAAAAGAAAGAGCTTCAAATTCTTATGATACCTGTTTTTAGGGCGAATAGGTATATTTGTCCCAGAACGTAACCGCAATATTAAAAATAAGCAGAATCGACTGCCTATTTTATCAATAAGATATCGTATTTTTAATGAAATCGGAGTTTGAAAAAAAAATATTAAAAAAAACATATATTTACCATTGGCGTTGTTTCGGAGGCTAGTTCGTCTTCTTTTTCAAGTTTTTTCGGAAATTTTTAGGGAGATTGGATTTTTGTTACAAGAAATATTTCACTCACACTCATTTGTTTCCGGGGGCCTCCAATGAATAATGATGATTTTCAATCTGCGTTAGGGGTTACAGAAGAATTAGAAATTCAAGGCCAGAAAAAAATTCAAATAAAGAGGAAAAGACATCTCCCTCATAATCTGTCGGAAATCTGTAGAACTGATCTGCCCCAACATGAAATTTGTCTTCGCCATTTTGTTATGGTGAAATATAATCAACTCAATGAACTTCTTGAATTTGAATCAATATTTAATTTTTTTCAGTAACGCCGATGAGTATGCCCTGTAATAATATTATGCATCAGTAATATTTGCAGAACTTTCAATCGACTATTTCAATGAAAATAACCTCAAGAAGTATAAGTAAGCGTTACAATGAAAAACTCTGAAAGACATCATTCCAAATCATTATTATGGTGACTTGTCATAAAGATAATCATTAATTCTAGCAGTTGTGATGATTTAATCATTTCTGAGAATGAACTGCAATAAGATGAAAAAAAATCTACGAAAGTTAAAGGAACTACTGAATAATAGTAATGAAGTTCTATTTTTGATTTAACCGATTATGTAAAACACAATGACTCAAACTTGGAAAAATTCAACCGGAAATATTGTAGCAATAAATTGAAGCTGAATTAAAAGCAAGGTTGACTTGAATTCGATGTTAAATAACTACGTATCGAATGCAATAAAAAATTAATCATACCTCAGCTTTCCACCTCCTATTATTTGATTGAGAGAAAATGATACTTCATTCTTTAACAGTATTGTTGGTTCTCAATGAATTGTTCACGAATTGAACTTTTTTCACAGATCTGCCATTCACCACTTTTATGGATACAAATATCGACTTCTGATTTTTTCAGATTGTAGTACCTTAACCACCCAAAAACTGAAAAAAACATTCAGTCATCACGAAATAAAGATTTTCAAACAGTAGATACTCAGAATATACCATTCCTAGGAAACCAGATATTTTGTGGAAAGAAGAGAGTTTTGAGGAAGTGATTTTTGTCTTTTTTTCGTCTGCTTTTCAATGCAAACAGAATAAAAACTTTTATATAGTATAAGTAACATTAGATATTCAGCAAAGCTCTTTTTTGATATGTGTAAATCATTCAGTAACGTGTGAGTAGTTCACAAAAAGGAAAAGGGTCTACCTAAACCTCCGCCTATATAGCGCAAAGGGCATAGAAATAACTTTTTCTTGCTCAGTATACCAAAAACACGAAACTTGAATCAAACAGATACAGGATATTTCTACACAAACAGAAAGTGGTTCCCAAAAAATTCATTCATGGAATAAAATTTAATTCTCAGGCACAAACAAGCTTGTATTGCTTAGAGAAAAATATCCCAGTGGACATATGGAAGGTTTATAGAACTTTTTCTCTAGATACATCTTCGAATAAGTCGATTTTGATTCAATCTGAATAAATTAACATTTCGATGACACATTCATTCACATGACTACTAAATCGAGGCTTTGGTATCAATATTTGGAAACATGATATTTTTCTTGTGTAGAAGAAGTTACATCAAATATTAATCGAACATTCTCTTTTAATATGTGTGAATCATTTATAGACGAAAGGAAGAAAAGAGTATATATGTAAAACACCTTCTCTTCCGGCTTAGAGAAGAAAAAGCCAAAAATCACTTCCCAAATACTATTCTGATAATATTTCACGGATGTATGCAATAGAAGACTTCGGTCCAAGTTGCCAACTTGAAATATTCGTAAAAATGTCTATCATCGGGGACATGAAATTTAACAGTAAATGGTATTTGTCACTTAGTCAAAAATCTACTTGCGCCGTGGAAACCAGTATTTCTAGAAAAATATTCATTTGTCCTAAAACTGATATCTGATTGACTGAACGCACGTGGGTACTATCCCCTAGTATAATTTGGTATACTTTGATTTCCAGCCAATCAGATATCAGCTTTAAGAAATATGGGTAATTTTCTGAAAATAGTTCAATCAAACACATTTTTTGGCAGAATTTCATTTCCTGATAATAGACATTTTCACGAATATTTCAGGTTGGCAACTTCGAATGAAGTCCTCTATTCAAGACAACGAAGAATCTCACTTCCCATTTTCCATTCCACAGAGGTGAACTTTTTCGAAAACATTCGTATGTGAGCCGATTCAGACTTGTCCTCATTACTTTCTTACCTCTTTCAGTTAGGAAGTCGGGTGGTTTGAATGGTATTATGATGTGAATTGATCGATTTGAAATTATTGCATTGAGTTTTAAGGAGAATGAAGTTTTCTGGAATCCTATTCAAATATAAGTATTGGATGTTTTATTTGGGATTACAGAATGGGAATGATCACATGTCGAACTGAGAAGGTTGAGAAGCTGAATTTGATCCAGTCAATTCAAAACATAATATCATACGAACCACCAAAATTTCAGGTCGGTACGGGAATAGATATATAATAATTCGAGCAAGTTTGAATTGATTAATAACGCCTCATCTACTAGTTATCAATGATTCATATCATCGAAAAGGAATGTGCAAATAATCAATCAGGTACACAGTACTATGAATGGCGATACTGCACAAAATCGATCTGGCAAACATAGTCCACACAGCACGATAGAAACCAATCGGATCACTACATAATGGCAAGCAACATTATAACACTAGGCATATCTTATTACATTCAGCTTGCCACAAAGCCTTTTGTTAAACATGACCCAACCTGAGCGCATCGCTCCGATTCAATTAGGTACGAAATCAACATAGTACGATGAATATCGATCACGCACAAAATTGATCTGGCAAACGAAGTACACACGTCACGATGAAAGCCAATCGAAAGATGAAACCTCATTAACGAACGACCTCAAGTCGAGCATGTTGTGATTCAGTTATGCCCCAGATATACTTTTTTCTTAAGACAAACTCAAAATAGCTTAGCTTTATTCAGACGACGTTCAACTCAGTCATGTTGTAATTTAACCGACCATCAACAGTTTCCGTCATGACAAACGAGAAACACAATGTCGAATCTCTCTTTTGCTCCTGTTGGTACAAGACTTGTACTTTTATAGAACAGTCTGCAGGTAAATCGTTCTACAGTCAGCCATGCAACCTGTAACAAACATTCTTAACCTAAGCACGTTGTTTTACTCGTTCAGGCCCAAAGTCGATCTGACTAAGTTCATAAAAGACGATGAATGGTAATCGGCACACAAAACGCACTCGACAGACAAGCCAACACCGAGTATGTTAATCCCTAATTATTTATTTTCATCAAAACACTTTTCTAGGAAAGTACGAAAGTGCTGAACGAACGTACAGGAAAAAATACTATAATTGCCAGTTCGAACTGACATTTATTATATTTTTTCCTGCATATCCGTTCGCTTTCGTACTTTTCAGCCTTTGGTGGAGAAGACTCTTGGGAATTTTTCATTATCTATAACATTTAAAATGTTTGATTTTAATACTTGTTTATCACAATTCGATTCCAGAAACGTTAATATCAAACATCGTAGTGCTGTATATTCTCATCTCATTTCATTCCATCACCTCAGAACTCAAAACAGCCTTTACTGTCCAGGCCACAGAAAAAAATCACTGATAAGATGGCACTTCCATCAGCCAAACTCCGAATGCCTCGGTTTTTCATGTTTCCTTTGTTCGTTCAATCTTTCTGCGCTGATAAGGAGGTTATGATACATCGGTTGGTACACGAACACAAAAATAATTATATTCTCAAATAAATCCCAACAAAACTCTTTCTCAGGGATGGTTCTTTAACAACAGTGAGCTCTAAAACTCAATGTAGAATCCCTGGACGATTGCGTTAACTCAAGGAACATGATCTCTACAATGGGTCGGTCTCAGCTCAGTCAGGTATCGCAGGAAATGAGGAAGCCGATGAGTTCGCAGGACAGGGGTCATCGACATCATATACTGGACCCGAGCCAGCAGTGGGGTTACCCAAAACGATGGTACATAATCACATAAGGAATTGGGTGAGAACAAAACATAGAGATTACTGGGAAAATCTAACTAGTAGCGCTCATGGAAGAGCCTTCATGAAAAGACCTTCGAGAAAAAAGACTGAAGACCTGCTTCAGTGCAACATGAATCAGATAGGGGTTATAAGAGGGTTACTGACTGGACACTGTCCATTCGAAGGACACCTGACTAACATAGGGCTGTACAACGGCGACCTTAGTTGCAGACAATGTAACAAAGGGACAAAGACAGCTAGACACGTACTTCGCGAATGTAATGCTCTGGATCACAATAGGCAACAAATATATGGAAAACCAATTTTGGATCCAGAAGAATATGACAAACACCTAGCAATCTACCTACACAAACTTATGTAGGAGACAAGGTTGTTGGAATGGGTGTCATAAAGTACAGGGAAGCAAAGCCCTAGAGGCTGAAGTGCTTTCCGGCAGTGAAGGACAGGTCAGACGGCTTCCACGAAGCAAAAAAAGGCACATGATTCGTGAATCAGTTGGTAAAGAAAATGCATGTACTACAAATAGTTTTGAGAGATCACGAAACCAAGTTGCTCAAATATGATTTATGAAAATCAGTGGTCTTTGACAAATATCTGGCTGAAATACTGACGAACCAGTCTCATTATTCGATCCAAAACGAATTTAAGAAGTGACAAGTAAAACGTTATTGTTCTCAGGTAACACTTTTTTGTCGAATTTGGATCCAATCCCGGATCTCATCTGTGATATTTAATAACATATTCTGTGGAGGTGAGGATATTAAACTATCGCGAGATTATTGTTTATATGTTACAGGAAAACATTAACCGCAAAAACACAGATAATTATTGCTAATACCCAGCATTGTCTACTACTCAAGCACTACGTTATCAAGAACGACATCTTCACAATATAATGGATCTAAGAAAAAGAAAATTTCCCCACCAAATTAAATTAATTTGACTCTGTCAAGGAATCATGAAGGCCATGTTCCGAAGTTTACAGTGGCCATTGCGAGCACTATTACCCTGAGCGTTACCTTCTTCTGTGAAGTTACTGAATACAGTTCTTACACAGAATCAAAAATATAATCATGATAATGTGTATGAAATTTAGTTTATAATATCTCATACACTGTATGAAATGAACAATAAGTAAAAAATAGAAAAGTGACTTCAAATAGAAAGGTTAATAAGGACCAAAGAGTAAGTATACTACATAGCCCAAAAAGTAATCTGTGGTATAATTGCTACTTCGCATCGCTGAAGGTATGATTATTACTACCTTGATATAAGATTCAGAGATTCCATTTCTTACATCACTAATTATTATCAGTAGTATTGAGATATTGTGAAAATTCAGGAATACCATTCGACTGGTTCAATACATATTTCTCACTTTGTCAGAACGGTATATGATTTCAATCGGAAACGATAATTTGGAAGTTGACTACTTTAAGGATTCATTTTAGTCCACTATTCATTTTGTGATTCATGGAGTCGATCTTTTATGTTTATTAGTATTATTCGTTATTGCGTCGAGTGAATATGATACAACGAATAAACAAATAAGCAAATATTTTGGGATAATTCGAATGAATTATCTGAATATATCATCAATCTTGTTCCTCCGAATGAACGATATCAATGTTAGTCCCTGTTCCATTTTTTATGTGGACGCGTAGCTAGCGTGCAGCTCTGAAACAGTTCGCGAACAGTTCCAGAAATTCAATATTTGTCTGGACGGGCCTTCAGTGGTCGTGATGTATCTCAAAACGTTGGTGGTTGCGTGAAAGAATCCTACCAAAAATATAACGAAGTCAAGAGGCTGCATAAGATTATTCAAAATAGTGAAAACTGAATATTGAAAATTCTTTGATGAGTCAGGAAACAACGACTTATTGCGATAAGAACAGCCTTTTAGTTTTCTCAATGTGGGACAGCTTCACGTGTTATTTGATGCGTATAGTTTTCCGAACGCAACAAACAATATTTTTCCTTTGCTGAACACTCTTACGAGTGCGGCCAGAAGGCAGAGCCTTGTGCAAGCGAGGGTTGGCTAATCATTTTTGGTGCTGAAGCTCTCTGGGGCGTCTTACTGATTTTCACGGTAGCGCTTTTGCTATTTCAACTGTAGGGAAACCCAGCAAATCTCACAGTGCTACCGGGTCGGTTGAGGTATCCAATCCAGATATTCCATCTAAAAAGATTGGCATCTAGGCAACTAACAATTGCCTTTCGCACTGAGCCGCTCAGAAAAATACTGCCCAGACCGCAGACTCAAAAAAATAAAAGCAACAAATTGAATATACGGACCGCGTCTTAGTCCGCTCGGCCAACAAACATTAAAAGATTATATTGTGTCCTTTAATTGTTTCTACGGCATTTATTGGTATCTAGAAAACTAACAATTGCCTATCGCCCCGAGCCGGTCAGAAAAATTCTGCCCGACTCCGGATTGAACCATCAGTAAAAGAGACAAATTGAATATACGGACTGCGTCTTAGACCGCTCGGCCACACCGACCGACGAACATATTATTGTGTCCTTTAATTTTCTCTATATTACTCCCGATATTTACTCATACCTAAAGCCTCGCAATTTTTTCGTCCAGCACCGACTTGTACAAAAATTTGGGATTGAGCTTATTACACCCTCTAGTTCATTTTCTATATTGTGCCGTTGTACGCTTTTTGTTTTTTAGGGGTGAAAACTACCCCTAATTGTCAAAAGTTATAAAATAACATTTAAATCCTAAATATGGGTAAAAATAGTTAAATAATGATTGTTTCATGCTTTAGGATACAATTTCATAATCTTTCAACATACCCTTGTTATAAACTAACCTTGAAAACATTGAAATTTTTATAATATGTCTTCGAACTTCAGAATACACTGGTGAGAATCAACGAAATATACACACACACGCGAGCAGATTTTTCTTCTGCTCTGTCTTTCAATATGAATGGAAAAAGTCGTACATATTATAACGTATAACGGGCGAGTATACCGGTTATGTAGATTACTACGCTCCGAAGAGCGTAATTCAAATTTTTCAAAGAAAATTGATCGTGTTTTCAAGCATAGCTCCTTCATTTTAGGTGATAGAAATTTTTTTTCCAAAACGAATTTGTAGATCTTTTCAAGAGCTATAAGACTATGTGAATGTAATTACTCAAGATCCCTTAATTTTTAAATGGGGAGAGTTTAAAGCGCTTGACTTAGGTGATGTTTGATCGTAAATGTAGGTGTCAAACAGCTATGTCTCGCTGAATATTCACTTTACAAAAAATCTACACACAGGAAAATTTTTGTCATTGAAAAAGATACAATTAGGTACTGTATCGTTTTTTTCATACCCTAGTATTTTGAGAGATATTTATAAGAAAAGGGTTGAAAACACGAAATTGAAAAAAATCGTTTTCTCTTTAAACTCCAATTTTTCTGAAATTAGGCATTTCAAATTAGGAAAACTTCGTGTATTGATAGTACAGCTTATCCAATCCATCTTGGCACAAACTCAGATACTTTTCCAGTTGCACATTGGTAATGTAGACCATGATGAAAGAAAAAACACCTTCTAGGAATAAATTTCAACACAGTAAACACATATATTATGTATTTTTTCATTTTAGTATAATTCAGAGAGATTGCTGGGCATATACGTTATTAGTTCTGTGCCAAGATGGATTGGATAAGCTGTACATATATCAAGAAAATCGCAGAAGGTTGGCGATCAATTTGAGTAAGGGGGTTCTTTGGAGGTTGTTTTTACAGATTTTTTTCGTAGAAAAAAGGGGTACCGATCTTATTTTGGTCAATAGTCGGTCAATTTTCATGCTAGGAAGACATTTTTTTATTTGTTTGAAAGCTCTAATTGAATACTTTGAAAAAAATTCTATGAGCTCTCTTCGAAAAACGCAAATTTTTCTCGTTATTTCCCTTTAAATCTTCCAATTTCTACATTTGACGAAAAAAGATAAGCATTAATTTGCTGTATCTCAGTTCGTATGTGTCGTAAGAAAATTATAAAGCATTGTTTTTTTTTACAACAACAAAATTTTACAATTTGCTTCTCCCCAGTTTTTTTTGATAAAATGTTTTAGAGTTATTTGCAAAAAAAAACATTTGAAAAAGTCGATTTTTTCGTCAAAAAACTGTTACTTTCAATTTCGAATAACTCAAAAAATATTACTTTGCGAAAAAAACGTATGGAACATTTCTTTCTCTGAATTACTTCTTCCATCGATTCCTACAGTTGAAATGTAATAAAAAATTTCCACCCCCGTGATGGGGTGGCAACCACCCCCGTGATGGGGTGGCAACCACCCCCAAGGCTCTAGCGTACAGCGTCATGATATAGAAAATGATCCTTGAGCTATTCCCTACCTTCTGTGAAAATTTCAGGTAAATCCATGGTGGACGAAAAAATTTGGAGCCAAAATGCTTCATTTCCTGAGCTAATTCTCTTATAGTTTCCATAACCAATGAAAGATAAATTACACCAATATTCCTAATCTAATTTTTTGTACGACTATCCTTCGCTACAAATATTTCAATATTGTTAATTATTTTTCAATTCCTATTTACATTCAAGATTTCATTTCAACCAGTACAACCTTACTACAGACTCTGCTCATAGATGATAGTGAAATAATCTTCAAAAGGAACACCGAAGAAAATAATGCAGTTTGATCATTAACTTTGTTCGGGTCATACGGTAAGTGGTTTTGAAGATTTTTTCTCCTATTATGTTGGTATTTTAATATACCATCAGCCATAATATTCCGCAATATACTGCCTATTAATTGAATAGGTATCTACTCCCATGCCCATAAGTTGGTTCTCAGGAGGATATATCCAACAAATGAGTACTTTGAATTCTTCAAAGTACACATATATAGCAAGACCGCCAATTAAATCTTTATTGCAGAACTAAATATTAAAAAAGGTCGGATAAAGCAATAAATGCTCCCCAAGTTCTACAAGATTGTGAAAACACTCTCCATGTCTTGAAAATATTCAATCTGCTCACCACTTCGTTTTAAAAAAATTCCCATAAAGAATATATTATGTGAGGCATTTATTCCCTCAATTTGGTCGATTGTTAATTCACACAAAGTATGGATCCTTCGCGGAACTTTCAAACAACTCAATATACCATATCAGTTTGTTGTTCTCTCTCATATTATGAACGATTTCTCTCAAACCACAAATTCAAAATTAATTTTCTACTCACCATCACCTCCGCTGAATTATTGCCGAGACAAACAAACTTCACGTGTATGCACGAAAGATATTTCTAAAACCTTAGACGAAGTGAATCAAATCTCACTTTTCAAATGAGTCATCCACCTCTTAAGTATATCCAGAAAATCCTTTTGATGTACTCTTCAACAAAAAAAATCTAATCTGTGACAATAACAGTACTTTAAATTCTATTTGTTTGTTTTATCTTTTATTTCTATTTCCAATGTTTTCAATTCTGAATTCTCAATGATAATGTTCCCTTCATAATAATTTGAGTGTCCTGAGGATGAACAAATGGAAGGTCGAAACGTCAACATAAACAGAATTTGATTATCTGTTTCACTGACCTCTTCTAACATCATCTAGTATTCAGATGTCAGGAGTAACTATTCCTACAAAGTCAAGTATCTCGATGTGATAATCTTTTATGGAAAAACCATGTGAGATCGATCGCTAAAGGTGCTTCCCAGAAACTTGGATTTCTATTTCGTTCGAAGAAATACTTCACTACTCGTCAGCTTCTAATGATCTACAAGTCTCAAATACGACCTGTCTTGGAATAAAGTTCTCATGTGTGGAGTTCAGCACCAAAACATTCATTAAGGCCTCCCGATTCTATTCAGAGAAAGACAATCCGTCTTGTTGGTGATTCTTCGCTCACAGACTCGCTCACTTCATTGGAACATGATAGAAGGGTCGGAGACTTGTCTCTCTCCAATAGATATTTTCACGGTCGATGCTCTTCTGAATTGTTATCAATCGTACCACCCTTGGCAATATTTACACGGATGACCCGACGAATACAGAATTTCCACCCCTTTGTTGTGAATTTGGAGACCTGTCGAACCTCTCTTGCTCAGGGATCTATTTTCAGTAGAACAACTGAGCTCTGGAACTCCTTGCAGAAAGAGGTTTTTCCTGAGGCTTACAAACTTAAAAAATTCAAAATGAATATTAATCCTTATCTCCTGTCCCTTGATTCACGCGGTGTTCTTTGAACATTACAGGGCTTCCTTTTTGTGTGTATCTGCATAAAAAAAATACTGAAAACTTTGAGTCACGAACAGTCCCACAAATAAACAGGTATAAACGACGTTTCCTAGAAATGAAATGGAACTAGATTGATTTATCGCCCCCCGAAAACTGCTAGAAGTCCAATTTATGAGATCAGACCATTCAATAACTGTTTTCTAGCTGAAGGAATGAAAGATAGAAATGTTCCTCAAATCTAAATAGCAACCAACGGTTATGGAGTAAATGATATTGTTTGCTATCATGAAAGTTCAATTTATCCACGGTGTTACTGGGGGTAACGGAAATTCATATTATTCCATAAACTCTCCAAAAGAAATATGTAATAGTTACTCTGCGTATCATAAGCACATTGAAAGCTGTTGTGTGGATGTTATTGAAGGCTAGTTATAATTCTATCGAGCTAACTGCGAATCGATTGGCACTTTAACAATTGAGAATCGCAACTTCTCTACTCGCATCAACAGTCCCTCCTATCCAAGGACATCGATAAAAACTGGCTCTACTTCCGGTGGTTGATAATGTCAAATTTCTGACAGAAAATACTAGAAATACGAACGCCGAAACCAGTTTGAGCATGAGAATATGTTGATTTATTCTTCTGCAAGAATTTTGTCGGTATGTGATCTCCGCACACCTGCTGAGTAAAGCGCTTTACTCTATGGGAAATATGTATCGTTTCACAATTATTCGCAACTATAACGATTCTCCGCATAACAGAAGAAGTGCCCATCGTTGAAACGATGAAGTCATTCATTTTAATGTTGGACTGGAGATTAATGTACAGATACGGGAATTTCAGTAGTGGATATTTCATTTCAGTGATTTATCATGGAAATATTCACAAGAAGAATCTGAAATGGTTAACGTTCTTGATATTGGCAATTTGTGAGGGAAAAGGAAATTCCAAAATTTCATGCTAGACTGGTTCATCAGTGGTGATACAGTTTTCAATATTGGCCTATATTATTTACTATTTGCCTTTCCGAACTTCAATGGAAAATATCTTCGTTTCATACGCAGGTCAGTTGAATACCCAGTAAGAATAATTTTACAATTTTGACCTTTTATAAAATGGCGGCCATCAACCTATTCATAAGAACTTTGATATTGAAATGGTTTGCTGTGTCCATCACTGATTTTAAACATTCATAGATATTATTCCTGCGATTCAGCAGTTGTGGTTCAATGTCCACGTGTCACACCAACTACTTGTAGACAAATAGTGTTTATAGGTGAGCTGGGCACTCTGTGGATGAAAAATATCATTTTCTGCAAAATATTATTGTTTTTAACATATTGTGGAACAGGTAGGTAGTAAGTGCATATTATTACAGTTTGTGAAATCGAACCTGAGTTAGGTACTTACTATAATATATATATATATATATATATATATATATATATATATAGTAGGATGACCCTATCGGTGGTGAGGTCTTGAAGTAATGAATAAAATTATTTCTCATGCATGCAACTATGAATGCGGAACATCCTGAAACAAGTCAATTATTAAATGTAAAAATTTCTTCAAATAGAAAGGGGTAGTGTGTGATATTGTGTTTGAAATTGTTTTAACTTGTCTATTTAGTAATGTAGCATATTTCCGACTTGGATACTCCGAAAAAAAAAGTATTTTTATTTCATATATACAAACAGCCTTCGAAATAAATTGTCGAATACCTGTTCCGATTAAATAGTCTATCAGTTATCTTGTCAAAAAATTCACATCGGATGATTCTGTGTCTATAAGGAACTAAATAGGGATGGTCCTTATCCTAGATTGGAATTTTGTGAAGAAGAATATAATGCCAACGGATTCCGATGTTCCCCTAATATTTTTTTCTTCTTCGATGAGGCACCGTTCATCTGCATTGGATAAATGGATAAGGGAAAGTCTTATGGCTTGCCTCCTCAGTTGTGTGCCCAATAAATGTAGATATTCCACATAGTTCACTTCTGGCGCCCACTTTGTTTCTGCTTCATATCAATGATCTGCTCGAGAAAACAACTTGTTCAGTACATAGTTTTGCAGACAATAGTACTTTATACTACTTTCTCTTCCATAGTCCCCATACCAGCTCGAGAAACGAAAATTCAAAGAAACATTCACGTCAATGAAATTAACGATGACTTGGTAAAAATAATAGAATGGGGTAACATGATCTTGGTGGAATTTAATGCTAGGAAAATCTAGACATGTCTCTTCTCAAGGAAAGCCAATCTATCATCATCTAGTATTCAAATGTCAGGAGGAACTATTCATGCAAAGTCAAGTATCTCGATGCTAGGAATTACGATCAGTAATAATCTCTCATGGGAAACCATGTGAGATCGATCGCTGAAAGTGCTTCCCAGAAACTTGGATTTCTATTTCGTGCGAAGAATTACTTCACTTCTCGTCAGCTTCGGATGATCTACAAGGCTCAGATACGACCTGTCTTGGAATATAGTTCTCATGTAACGACTTCGGAACCAAAACATTCATTGAAGCTGCTCGACTCTAACCAGAAAAAGGCAATCCGTCTTGTTGGTGATTCTTCGCTCACAGACTCGCTCACTTCAGTGGAGCATCATAGAAGGGTCGGAGATTTGTCTCTTTTCTATAGATATTTTCACGGTCGGTGCTCTCCTGAATTGTTATCAATCGTTCCACCCTGGACAATATCTACACGGATGACTCGAAGAGTACAAAATTCCCACCCATTTGTTGTGAACTTGGAGACCTGTCGAACCTCTCTTGCTCTGGGATCTTTTTTTTAAGAACAGCTGAGCTTTGGAACTCCTTGCCGAGAGAGGTTTTTCCTGAGGCTTACAAACTCCAAAAATTCAAAGTGGATGTTAATTCGCATCTCCTGCCCTTTGATTCACGCGGTGTTCTTTGATCATTACAGGGCTTCCCTTTCGTGTGAATCTGCATATAAAAAAATAGAATAATTAGGCAGTAACTGGGGCTAGTCAATACCTGATTCACGACGACGTTTTTCCGATAATTTCAACATGATAGAAACATATGGTTTTCAACAGATGGAGCTACACCACATTATGCAGTAGCAGTACGAGCATCTCTATCAATTTTTCCTTATCGAAACATATTGTTTCCACCAGATGGAGCTACACCACATTATACAGTAGCATTACGGACTTATCCCTATCATTTTTTTCTTATCGATGGATTGGTGGAGATGGCGACTTGACTGGCCACCCGGTACTCGCGATCTAACACCACTAGATGATATTTTGTGGGGCTATTCAAAATAAAAAATCTGCGACCAGAAACCATTTGATATTGATGATGTGAAACACCGCATGTGGCAATCAATTCATCAAATCGCCGCAGAGATGTTGCAAAACGTCGTCGGAGAATGTCAAGAAAGGAACGGTACCTATTTCGAGAATATGATTCAGATTATAATTATTGTAAATATTGTTAAGTACGTTAAACTTTATTTCCTTCGATGCCATCATTGATTATTGTTCCAATTGAACAATTAAAAATTACTAATTTTTGGTACCAACGATGAGAAATAAAAAAGTTTCACATTGGTCAATAGAGAACTGGATACCCGTTCAAATGGTATATCAAACGTTACCCCTTTTCATTTGATTTTTACAGAGAGCTATTATCCCTAGAGCGTTGAAAGGTCAGTGGAATACTTTTATCTGTATGTATTTTGATTTATCAAAATTGGCTTATATTTCAGGATTTTTCATTTGCATTCATTATCCGGTATGAAATGAATTTATTCTTTACTTCATTACCCCATTTTATATTATATTTGTTGAGAATCCAAAAAGTATATCTATTCGTAGGGGCGGTTATAAGTTTTTGTTCGTATATAGATTTTGTACTTCGGTACACTGTATTACTAAACTGAAGATACTTGCAATAGACGCATGTTTTGCCAACCAAGACAAAATCATTAGAAGAACTTGGTTGTTGAAACGTGCGCCGGTTATATTCTGTTTGGTGTTGTAGTGATTGCTGTTCGAAAAGGTTCCGATTCCATTCCAAGTGGAGATGTAACAAAGACTCATAATGTTTTCACCATAATCATAACCCCAATTGCAGATCATAAAGTTGACATCCTTATATTCCAGATTCTGTGGAACAAAGCACCAAGAAGAACGACTTCGAGACCATCGAAGAAAAAGCAGATGAGAGAACGAATCTGAACCCCTGAAAATTTTACTATAACACGCCTGGAGAATATATTGTCTAGTGATAGTATCAAAAACAACCTCGAGTTCCGGTGCGGGAGTATACGGTCGCAGTCCCAGGACAGAAATATCAACTTGAATAGTGTCTTGCGCAACCACATTCCAAGCGAAGGTTCACGAAATTGATTTATGAGCTGATAGATTGGTGGAATTCAATCCCATGCATGAAACAATAAACATTATCTCTTATAGCCAAGCGGCTCTGAAGGCCCTTGGCTCTCACCGAGTAACGTTTCAAGTGGTATCGACCAGCCAGAAAACATTCTTCTCATCAGGAAGACTCAAAAAAATGTCTCTGGTCTGGATTCTCGATCATGCTAGCCTAGAGGGCAACAGAGCGGCGGACTCCCTTGCAAAGAAGGGGGCTGCGCAAGATTTCATCGGACCAAGATCCGTCATTGGTATTGCACCATGTTACAACAAACGACGACGAGTTTCGTACATTTGTCAGAATATACCGGAATTGGCCCACTCCAAGGCATTAACACATCCTTCGATGCACGACACCAAACATTAGTTACGCTGTCAAGAGGCTTCCCCATGAACCACAGTCATTTCAATCATTTTATGACGAGACTTGGACTGTCGGAAGATATGATACGCCGTTTCCGTTCAGACCATAACGACACTGCAGTGCAAATACTTTCTGACTGCCCCGCTGCAGACCGAATCAGGTTTTCGTTGTTTGGCAGGGTTTCTCCCCTGCCCTCGGGCCTGAAATATCATTCATCAAATTCGACGCTCCCGTCCAACCCATACTAACTTCATAGGAGGTTTGAAATCCATGAAGAATGGAATACCGCAGGGTTCTGTTCTGAGACCATTGCTGCTTATCATTTTTAGTGCTGACCTATGTCTTCATATGATGAAGATATGCTATGTGCTCCATTTGCGGATGATACAACCTTCATCGGCCCTGATAACAATATTTCACGTCTCCTTAATAATGCAGAAAACCTGATGAGGAAAGTAGGAGTTCGGTTTCCTGTTCATAACCCTTATCTATACAGAACATTTCTAGTAACAATCAGATAGCGACAGAAAATCATTATAAACTACTTGGAGTTGATATAAACGATTACCTGGACAATGCTGGTTTCATTCTTCATACAAAATAATTTTCCATGCTTTTTCTCAACCATATCATGTATGTGTGGCATAGCTTGATAAATCTATCTATCTACCGATATTGAATTCCAGTATGCCTTTGAGATTGCATTCAGATCGACTCAGTTATTCAACTGTTTTACCCAATGCGGCGGACATTTGACAGCAATGGGAGTGAGACAAGCAGTTCATATTGCAATCTTCAAGTCTGAAAGTTATTTCCATAGGAATTAACTTCTACTGTCTGCTGGAACCGTGCTAATTAATAAGCACTCTTTCCTGGTTTCTTTTTTAGAATGCGAAACAAATGGAATGATGTCCGAATTTCGATACTAGAACGATTTAGTTTTCACTTCATTTTATTACCTTGTTCGCTGAAATCCGCTGACAATCATTATGCCCTACGGTGTTATAAGCACAAAGTGATAATATTCGGTAGTAAATTAAATACTTTGACGATAGCAAATGTTCCAGACTATAAAAATCTGTCCACAATCAAAGCAACATCATCCAGAAAAGTATCACTACTTTGGTTGGGATTTGAAGGCCGTTGTTTTTGGAATTTCTTCGTGACGTTTCGCTGGCGCGAGTGGCTAGCTTCTTCAGAGGCTCATATATGTTGGGTTAAACTCCGATGACTCAAGATGTATGAGCCTCTGAAGAAGCTAGCCACTCGCGCCAGCGAAACGTCACGAAGAAATTCCAAAAAACGACAGCCTTCAAGCCCGAACCAAAGTAGTGATAGGTACTGAAAACCTCGGCCGCGAAAGCCTTAACCATTTTGTCATCCAGAAAAGTTCAGTTGGAATTAAAACATTTGACATAGTCGACGACCGTACTTGAAAATCGAATCACTTTTCGAATTAATCGTTCAGGCTTGTCTCTGTACCAACCACACGGTAGGTTTCTGGACTGTCACCTAAACAAAAAAACAACTACTCCTCTGGCTAATTACATGAGGGTCATTGTAACATATCCGGCCGCTGCCGGCCCGGGGTTCTTCACAGAAGAAAATCCTTTATAAACTTCTGGCGATACAAATTAGGAAATTGATTTTCAATTATTAGAACCGGCACACTTGCAGACCGGTTTCGGGCTCTCGTCAATTAAAGGTAGCCGCACCATCAACATAAACTCGATGATTTCCCATGATTGAAAATCAAAGATCTTCCAAATTTTGGATTTCATTTCGAACCTATAGTGTTCTTTAACGAATATCTATTGATCAGTTCTTCTCTCGATCTCTTCTTTTTCGACTTTATAGATGAAAAACGTTTATTCAGCAATGAGGCTACATTTCAATCCACCAATCCCCACCGAATTAACCCAGTCCCAAATCTAACAGTTCTCTGACCACAAACCTGCTCAGTAACATATTTTCAAATTCAGTTTTCCGTTTGGCAGTAAGTAAGTTTCCGGTTACAATAATTTATCAACACGATTTTTTTCACGAAGCGCGTGTTGTGTTCCGCTCATAAAGCGTTCAATGAAATCGACTGTGAACAGGTAATTACAACCCATTTTCAGTGTGCATGATCATAAATATACAGGTTACCTTCATGAAAAAAATCGGACTGAAAATGCAGTATGGTGTCAAAGGGCATGATATTAATCCTCTTCTGCATCTGTTACCGGTATTTCTCGAAATCCATACTTCTTTATGTAATAACATTTATATTCGTCATACAATTGAATAGTTTGAAAAAATAAAATGGAGGAAAAGAAAAACTGATATTGAAGGGGGTCGAACTGGCATCGCAGCCCCACCGGACTGCGACATATTCATTCCTTCATGTCGGGAGTCAACAATTCCACCTCTTCCGGAAAATTGAGCGATTTCCAGAAGTAGGTTTGGAATTCATACAGCAGGTGGTCACAGTGACGAAAATTCGTATTGCCTTCCTTCTTATTTTTTTTTTCCACAAGCTGAAAAGGTAAGTATTCATATTGGAATCTATTCAAATGTGGAAGTGCAGATTTTCAATCTGCCCTGAGAAGTTGCTGCTAATAAAAAAACAGTTCCTTCTGAGTGGAACACCTTCTATTAGTCTGCAACTTCCCGTATCACTCAAATTCGCCCTCAAATCTACCCCTCTACATTTGTATGGATTCATTTTGATCCCAACTTTTTTAGATTCTGTAAAATTGAGAATTGAGAAAATAAGGAAGAAGACAATGCCCTTTCATTGACTGAGCAGAGTTTCCCGGACCTTCATGTTTTTGTTCGGGTGCCATACGTCGCAAATTCCTTCTTTCCTCGGACTTCGATCGAGCCTGGCAGTCGCGTTTCACCACAGTTTCAGCATTTTGACTATCTCTTTCGGCAGGTACTTAGGTGGGTAACCGTTTCTTCGAAGCATCCAGCTTTTCGACCAGTGCTGCTAGGACACTCAGACTCTCTTCGTTTTCTTCAGTGATGGTCCTGATCTAATGAACTTTTCGAAAATTTCGGAAGGCATTCTTGGCAGCTCCGAACTTGAGTGCATATAGAAAAACAACTTTCAGGGTGCGATGACGTCCTAGCTTCAACGCCTGCTGCATTTTGATGTCCTTGACCCCGTCGGTAAAGCTGTTCACACATATCAACAAAATCGAGATTTCACTAAAATAGCAAATACACAACTCAATGAATCACTTTAATAACAATTACACAAGATTCGCAGTGCTGCGTTCTCATTTCTTTCCCATAGTTCAATAAAGTCACATTCCATTTAATGTCACCCGCCAAATTTTTGTCTGCTTACTGAGAATTTCAGATTTGTTTTTTATATTTGATCAAATTTTCAATTTTTTTTCATTCTACCGTTCTGGTGTATCAGTCTCTTTCATTTCATTTTTCAACCTATTGCGTTTTCTGATCGAATTAAATAATATAGACATGGTCTCGGTAGTGTAGTGGTTAGCACATCCGCCTTTCAAGCGGAAGACCGGAGTCCAATCCTCGCCAGGCCACCGTGCTGGGTAATCGCACCTTAAAAGGTAAGGCCTCGTTAATCCATTGCTCGCACAAGTTTCGACTTCTGAGGGCTGACGTTCGTCAGCTGGTTAACGGAACGAACAATTTTGAAACAACAAAACAATTTAACATCAAACGACTCTGAAAACCTTTATTTACCGTTCGTCATCATCTGCTATATCTATAATTATCATATCGAAATAGGAAAATCCATTCCTGTAGTATCGTATTCGCTCATGAGTTGAGTAATATTACTGATTGTGATCATGAATGTTAATATCATAGAAACAAAAATAGTACTAATATGAAAATAACCGTGTAATGACATTAAATTATGTCGTAGCTCAGAAGTGTGATTATATTATACATAGAGCCTTCGATATTGATGAATGATGGCGGATTGAACTATGTGAAGAATATTAAACAAATAATTCGTCATTCATGAACTAGCGGATGCATTTCTATGTCAATAACTACCAACTCAAGGAGATGATTTGAGCATATACCAAAAGGGAAAGGAAGAGCAATAGAAAATTATAATGTAAAAAATAGTTTGAAACAGAAATGAAAACGAGAGCTCATGTCGGAATAGGTGTCTGAGAGTTATTCGAGAGTTTCAAACACTTCTGGTTCGAATGAACGGAAACTGTTATAGAACCAGTAGATTTTCAGTTTGAACTTACTGAAATGCGTTCAAATTGATACTCAGGATATTTTTCATAATAAAAAATACTACTATAATGATTGAAACAAGGCATGTACTATTCTGATCTATGAGATCACGTCTACCTATTCATCGATTGGGATAATTATTATTCCGCCATTCTCAAATGATTCTGTAGTAATGAGAATGAACTAAGGAACACTAGCTCACTGAAACCAAACATGGATGGCCTGATATGATTTTCAGGGAATTTTCTGATGCGGGTACGTGAAATATGAGGTGAACTACGAACGAAAATCAAGGGCGAAATAAGGGGTCATTGTCATTGTGAAAGTACTTTTGCACTTTTTGTACTTTTCCTTTTCCGAAATAAACCAGTTGGAAATATTCTGCGAATGAAAAACAATTATTATTGATTAATGACCTGAGAAGGGTATGATTGAAAAGGGTTGATTTTCGGAAAACTGAAATCGACCTGTGGTACAATTTCCTCACGTTCAAATATTTCCTAATATTAACTGACATGCTTAGGGTGTCTCACTCAACTGGAAGGCATTGTATAATAATTTTCGTTAATAGAATTAACATATAACCTTCTTGATGAATTCGAATGTAAAAAATCTAAGTATTCAGATTATAATAAACGTATTGAAGAACAAATTCTTGGTTGAGATTTTTGAAAATGAACTTCTAACCTATATAATAATGTAACGAAATGAGGATATCGGTTGAAAACTTTAACTAGTGGTTCTAAAACTGGTGAGACACGAATGATGATTTGATAGCGAAATTCTGATTTCTCAAGCTGTTTTGCCAGCAAACAAAAATTAAGAATGATGTTAATATTTTAGTTTGAGAACGAATCATCAATTTTGTAGGAGGTTTGCTGTTTTTTGATGTGAAAATACAACAACCAACAAAATAATAATATAAAATATTTTCAATCCTGAAGTGCTTATATGTAATAGTCAATTAACTGGAACTACATGGGAAAGTCTAAATGAAAAATGAATGTTGAGAAAGCTCCTACGTTTTTGATTCTCTTGAATAGGGATTTTCGCTTGATGAAAAATATGTTTCCAGCAACATTAATCTGTTGGTTTGGTCGAATGAGCAAGAGCGCACCAATGGTAAAATCCTCGGTTCTTGAGTGATTATTCGAATCCGACCTAGGCCAGTGGCCTTATTCTTGAGTCATGCGGAATTATTTTCATTCGAATAGAATGACGTGGAGTAGAAGAAAATAGATGTGATGAACTGCAAGACAAGAATGAGATAATATGTCCACAGACGAGAGAAAAATAATATATATATATATATATATATATATATATATATATATATATATATATATATTCTCTTTATATCAACTACTTAGCTGACTACTGGTTTGCATAACATTGAATCACTGAATTTGACGCATTTTGAATAATTCTTTCTGTTGTTGCCATATTCATTGTAATTTCGAAAAAATTTGTTTAGTTTTGTTTAGGTTAGGATAGGTGGAACTATGAAACAAATTTTCCTCAGATTTCAAGTGAAAACTTAGCAATCCAAAAGCACCGCTTTTACAAATTTTCCCCGCAGTTCATGAGTAGTACGGAGATTTAGTTTTTAACGATGACACTAAAATTGACTCGATCCGATGGGGATGGCTCTATAATCGTAAAACCTGGAATATTATGAGGCAAATATATTAAAGCTCATAAGCCTCATAAATGTGTGAGTACAAGCTTGATTGGTATTGAGAAATACATTGATAGAATCGAAGGCAAAATCAATAAACCAGTTAATTTCAATTAGTTTTCAGATCTAAATTCGTACTCGTCGCAACCATCTTGCCCAATGAAACCACACATTTCTCCCAAAAGGCCTTTCACAAAAATATGATCAAACTTGAACAGAATTCCAAAATCTACTTTTAAGATTTCTCAGATTCTACGCACTACGCAGACTCTCAACAAAGATCATCATATATCAATGTCAACTAATCAAAACGAATCATCTCTTTGCCATTCACCGGCCGAAGATTGACGTCTGTGAAAAAACAGCTCGATATTTTAGTAGCCATAGGTGTTGCAAATGGAGCCATAACCATTAATTCAATCACCTAGCGCCTATCATTTACAAATACGCTAATGAAAAATTCCGAATTAATTATGACATTTTCGTTCACCCCGGGGCCACGACAAAATTGAGATCTAAAAATAGCCGACCAGCCTTGCAAATTATGCCCACCAAATAAAATAAGAAACAGAAGTCGAAAGTGAATCCAGGGGCGGACTGGCTAGATAGAGTTCTTATTCAATGAGTATTTATTCAACGAGGATTGCATTAAGGTGAATATATATTTTTCCATACGTGAACAGACGAAAGAACTGAAACAATTGATGACTGTAATAGTATAATAGCTGGTAAGTGAACAAATCCTAATAGTGTTAATGAATTTCGAAAATGAAGCCTGTGTGATTGAACTTTTTAGTGACGAATCCACATTATATTTGTGAAACATCATTAACTTCGTCGAACTGATTACTGTTGTGGAATCCATGCGGATTTGCTGCCCCTTCATTCTTAGATATACTCCTTTTACCTTCAGACAATAACAATATTTGGACGAAAAATTCGGTAATATTGAGGAAAAACAAATAAATTGTTCATAGTAACCTTTAGGTTTCGAATATATACAAACGAACAGAAGTCATCATATTCCTACTATACATTGTAACATAATGGTTCGAAGCATTCGCAATCGTATAAGTCAAGCAAAGATCAAATTGAGTTACGACGACCTACATACTGTGAACAAAAGAAGCTGAAAGGCTTCGAATGAGTTAACATCACGAGGCTATGTACGACTGAGAGGAAAATACAAAACAAACCACCATTTTTCGACATAGAAGTAAGGAGGTCCAAGGTCATGAAAAAAATATCAAATGTCTGACCATTGATTGACGGAGACAACCAGAAAATGGTATCAGATTGATATCATGTTTGAATGTTGACAATATTTTATGATGATTGGTAGGGGTCCAAAATTCCCTTGTATAAACTATTGAACTAATTTAGCATGAGATGGGAATTATTGCTCAGTTTTCTTCGAGACGTAGTTGGTCCATTTGTTGGATAAGTGTTTTCCACACGTTTCAAGTTTGAACACTTTGTTATTTAGATATGTCGTTATTCACTATGAAAGAAGCTTCTCTAACCTTCCGTCTGAATCAATGCTCATGTTGATGTCTTTAGCGTCAGATCATTTGATGTAAGGTTGGTTTATCCAGGTGAACTAGTTCTGATCTCATACTTTCCTTCGTGTGTTCCGTTAGTGTTCACCTATTCTGATTTTCAATGGTTTTCTGGTTTCTATATGAGATTGGCCACAATTGCGAGTCCCAATCAAATCCAAATTTTGATGTTCTATTCTTTCATATTCTCTCGATTTTCTCTGACATAAGGAAGGAATAGAAGTGGCAGTATCGATGTCTCCTTTTCAAGCTTGGTCGAATGCTTCTGAGCCAGTATTGAATTCACTAGTTTCCAACCAATCTTTCAGAAATGGATCAACTATGGCTCCGTGGAAACATTTCCCCGCCAACTAAATAAGTATCTACGCCGATACCTCTTATTTTCCATTTCCGCAAGAGATGCCACCTCGGAAAGCGTTTTAATTTTCACCAGGAAACGACGCCAATTTCAAGTGATGGAATTTTGAATGATTCATACAATGGAAGTTCGAATCACTACCAAAAAAATGACATTGTCAACCAGATTCAAACAAAGTTAAATATGAATTTGTTCATGTATTTTTATCAACTGATAGAATCTTGTCGAAGTGAATCATCAATAGATCGAACAATGCTTATTTGAGATAGATCGATATCCTCAAATAACAGTTTATTGCAGATTCAAACATCGATCGCCAATTATCTTGAAGAGAAATATTTTTTCTGCAATACAATATAACAGTCTAGCATGCTTCTGAGTTATATCAAACTATTAATAACATGATCAAATATACAACGTTTTGATTATGATCATACATATAAACGGTGATATTGGAACCTTCGGTGTGAAAGTTAGAAATTTATGTAGAAATCAATTACCCTCACACGAAACTCATATTATTTGCAGTAGACGCGCATTTTGCTAACAAGCTAAATTTATACAATTTTCTTCTAACGAAGATGCCAACCTATTGAAATATATGATCATACAACCAACCTGAAATGATACCATTATCACGATACACTCATAACGGTATGCCGACGCGCATCTCTCTGTCCTGACTTGTGACGTCACTGCGAAGCACGGAGCCGGACAACGCACAATTCATTGAGATTCGGTCGAATATCTCCAGACATTTTCGCATGAAAATGGAATTATTAGTCTTGATTCATAAATACATACATGTTGATTTTTTCAGAAGTAGGTATATTTGTTTCCTGAGTCTACTGAATACTAAAATGATGAGTCATTTTCTCACCCTATTGATGAAACCGAGGGTGATACATACTGTGATGATATTTCCGACTTTTGACAATATTTTTGACAAATTCAATCGGCTAGTTAATAAAAAACATATTTTTTGAAGTACTTTTGTTCTCAAAAAAAATAAATTGCACATGAGTCAAATTTTCCATATTCTAATTATTTGAAGTAACAAGACATATGACAATGAGCTACAAAATGAGATAGAAGCTATTTTGGTAATTCATCGAGTTTTCTTTCGTTGATTTACGAACTTTTAATTTTTTTTTTCATCCTTTTTTTCAAATTATGGAAACCTACTTGTTTGTTAATCTCCTGCAATCTTATATAGGTCCTTGTTCTGTACAAACAATGTAATGCATCGTTTGGTATTGGGTTTTCTATTTTTTCTATGGTTCTTTGCGTTGAAGTTTTGAAGATGCCTTTTTCTCTGGATAATGTATTTCCATGCATTTTCTGAAATTCGGTTTCCGTTAGTTCTTTGCTATTTAGGAATCGAAAATACTTAATATTGGTCCTTTTTGTCACTCTGTTGTAATTATTACAACCAAAAACCGCACAACCAGGAATTCTTAGTTAATATACCTACCTACTCGTATTTTTGTTTAATTATTGAAGCTTCGAATACGACACTAAATTGACAAAAGCTTATTAAAAATGTTTGAAAACCACTCTTGAAAATAATTTGGTAATAATTCTTGAACTTCACAGCACAACAGAGAACTTGTGAGAAATTCAAATTGAATTTAGGCAAGTCTACGAAGTTACATTCCCGATATGCTTCGCACTCACGTCATCTGCGCGAACTGGACGCGTTTGGAACTAACGAGTAGTTTACCGTTATGAGTGTATGACCATTATCAGATAGTCCTGAAAAAAAAAGAGAAAGAATGCATAACACAGATCAAACGGAATTTAACGAAAAGCATGGGACAACCATAGGGAGAGATATGAAGATAAAATATTCCAACTGTATTGGTTTTATGAAATAACCGAGTGGAAAATATACCACAAGCCTCAGAACTGTGAGGGGATGTGAGCTCCTGGGGACACTTTTGGGTTTCTCCTTGTCGAAGAAGAATCGGCGAGTGCTTGACTGGAAGTAGAGGATTATGAAAAAAAAATCGTTACAACTCAAAGAGCCAAGTGTGCAATTGGAAGCTTGAAAAATTCATAATCGCTTCAATCTATGCCTTCACAGATGATGCAGAATTTATCACATGCCTACAATTTCAAATCACTTGTGGAATGAAAAAATAACTCTGAAGTGTTTGAAGTTCATGGACAGTATGGTGGTAGAAATGAGACAACAATTTTTTTTTCACTCAAGTCGTAGAAAGTCAAATGACTTGACTTGCCTCTGGAAAGGCAAAGCACCATCTATTGGATGACTGAAAACCATCTGTAGCAAAGTTAACGAGTCACTGCCCACCGAGCTTCTACCTCAGTAAAATGAGCATAACAGACAATGAGAATTGCAGCAGTGTTGTCAAAACCGCAATATTTAAAAACCTTCAGTTCTGTTCTCTTATCCATATTTCTTGTTTGGATTTTCCGATCTCATTCATTTTTTGATAGAAATCAGTTGAGTGAACTGTAAAGACAATGGAAATTCGAACCAAAAGTCAACAAGAGAGAAGATTATGTTCTGCAAAATGATGGAATTTCTGGGAGGAAGGAGAATGGGGGGTGAATTGTTACCCTCAGGCATAAAGGACTCTGCATTCGCTATGTTAACAACGTCATCCTCGAAACTGACATCATTTTAGCTCGAACAATTTGTATAATTTGTAAGAAATACAAAACATACAATTTCATAGATTGGTTAAGGCAGTGTATGTATCGTGTGATATTTATTTTATTATATATTATTATATTGTGTGAATAATTCTATTATTTTTAGGTTCAATAACATCTTTGTCGACGAAATTATCTAACATAGAATTCGCATTTTTCACATTGAGTCACTCAAATATGTTTCACGTCACGAATAGGAACTCTACCGTATATTACCATCATCTGAAGGTTATTGGGTACATTCTGGAGATGAACTAACTCACTCTCTTTTCCTCAATATTTATTTGACACTAATCTACAACAAAAAGTATAAGATTTTTTCCTGATGCCACTTTACCGTATTTTCAAGTACGCTGTATAATCTATTGTGATTTAGAGTGAGAGTCAACACTTTAACTGTATTTTTTCAAGTTATTTTTTGAAGATTTCAAAATCCGTTACTATTTAAGTGATACATCCTTGCTCATTTGATCATCAAGATACCATCCGTACGAAATAATAATGAGGGGCCAGAAATCTAGAGTCCGGCATTGCCCGAACCTGCTGGTTATTCATTCAGTGGCGAATTTAACCTGTGCCGGCAACAGGTAGAAATACGGAATTGTTCGAAAAGTAAACAGGAGGTGTGTAAAAGTCCCCCAACCAATCATACGGTCGAATGAGATATGAGGCGTGACATACCGTATAAGTCATAATCATTAAATTATTCATACGGCACACCGATGCATGGATATGAGCTGTTATTCATCAGTCTCAACGCTACCTCGTTGACTCGCTCGGTACCAGCTTTCTTGCATACCGATAGTGCGCGTTGCGTAAGACTCCTTACACATTCTGTTTGCTGATTTCGCTGATAAGCCGACGTTTCGATTAGAACACTGGTCGTAGGCGTCGCCCCCTGCCTGCGTTTATAAATTAATATCGGTATGTCAGTCATGAAGCACGCAGATTTTATAACGCTACTACTGTAATAATGAAGTTCTCCGGGCAACAAATAGATATTTTTGATACACAACTAGCCTTTGTGTGCATAGTATGGCCAACTTATGAAATGAATTCCTTTTTCGTGATGGAAGAAGAAGAAATTTTTCTAGAGAATAGGGGGGATTCGAAGAGTCAAAAAATAACCGCCTTTCTAACGTTTCGAATAACATTCACCCCATCCTCATGGACACGAAAGCCAGTTTCTTGTGTTGTGAACAAATGATGGAACGATAAAAAAATATTATGGTTATCACACATTTGTACTTCATTTTCTGTGGTATACTCATTTGATAAAATTTTAGAACGTTGGCACAAAAATAGAAACCTTCCTTGGCATCACTGAACTATTTTTTCGACTGCGAAATATTGCCTGCTAGGCCATTATATAATGTAGTAGTTAATGAAACCTTCCTTGGCATCACTGAACTATTTTTTCGACTGTGAAATATTGCCTGCTAGGCCATTAAATAATGTAGTAGTTAATGATTCCTATGATATTTTCATTCCAAACGCTATCGACTTCTACTAAGGTCTTTCAGCACTTATGCCTCCTTCCCCAATATGCCAGAGAAAAATTGTTGAGTGAGAAATCTCTCCACTGAGGAATCGAACCCACGATATATTCATCACAAGCCAGGCACACATCCACCTGCGCCAAGTCGCCCGGAATATTAAACCAATTTTCTTGAATCACCGACATGAATTTTGAGATCCATTGTGGCTTTCCATTCGGCAATCGTTTTTTCCATAGAGTATAATAATGGAGAGGGTGATTCAAAAAGCTACCAATCAAAAATTTTATCTTGAAACCAAATTTTCGCCACACTGCATCATTTCTTCTCTGTACTATAGAAGTTCGTACCTACTAAAAATAATAATAATGATAACAATAATTCCCGTTGTACGGGTAGTGGTCACTGTTTGAGGTTGACCAGCACATTCGCTCACTGGTGGAGTTTCGTGCACCGACCGGTGCACGAAACTCCACCCGAAATATTCTGTGGAATTCGTGAGTTTGATTAGAGGTGTACTCGGTGGTTTCAGATCAACACTACTATTTCGTTTCTCAGGTTCTTTTTGTTGTTATGATAATGTCAAAACAGATGTATTCTCAAAAAAATGATCCAAACACGTCGAGACGTACTTTGAATTAGAAAAAAATAGGGTTTCATTGGAAAATATTTCATGCCAGGATAAAATGTCACCATCACAAACTTCTATCATATTATAATCACTTTTAAATATTCAGTGTACACCAGAATGCTTACGAGTTCAACATCGGTAGGTGTAGTCAAACATTTTGTTTATGGCATCATTTCAAATTCTAAGTATACTCAGTGAACCAAGTTCGATGAATTATGATTCTTTAATACATTGAGCATCATGTACACCTATGGTATTTTATTCTTCGGTGCGAATACGGCAAATATATTTTGTATTGGTGATTGCTTAATATGAAAAGAGAATCGTTGATTGCAGTTTTCAGAAATTCGTAGAAATATTGAATCATGAACAATGTTGTCGAATTTTGATCAGAACATAATTTTTGATCGATATTTCTCAGATATTTCAGTGAGTCATGACCAAACAGCATCTGATTTGAAGATAGGAAGAACTGAAAAATAAAGCATGGGCAGATATTTTCTAAATAGACAGTTTCAGATTACTTCCAACGATTATAAAATGAGTTCAAATTATTGAAGGATGTTCAGAGATATTCTTTAGTTAATTGGAGATACGAATACGCATGATGCTTGGTCTCGAGGATATTGAGGAAGCTCATAGGTCATAGGCGCTTCTAAATATGGGTCCTGTATCGGCTATACTGATATGCGAATATAAAAATCAGTCCTCAGTTATGTATTATAAGTGAAAAACTACATATATTGATCAATGAAATTGGTGTATCAGAAGATTGTGGCTCCAGGTTATTTTTGAGTCCTGTCGAACACACGTCGAAAGGAAACGCCTTGGTAATGCTTAGTGCACGTATGTTTCGAATTCTGACAGAATAGGATTAGATCTTCATCATATCGACGTAGCATGACCTACGTACGTATATTTAGGTTGTATAGTGATATAATCAGACTGAGTTTCATTTTCACATTCCTGATTTTATATATATATATATATATATATATATATATATATATATA
Organism: Zygogramma bicolorata; assembly: GCA_032362365.1. NCBI lineage: Eukaryota > Metazoa > Arthropoda > Insecta > Coleoptera > Chrysomelidae > Zygogramma > Zygogramma bicolorata. The sequence continues at coordinate 128,184 of JAVJAQ010000881.1, read as the reverse complement.
TATATATATATATATATATACCGTCTAAATTTGACTACCCTTCTCTCTCTCTCTCTCTATATATATATATATATATATATATATATATATATATATATATATATATATATATATAGTAGGTATAGTAGGTACTTCCTTCGTTGTCGATGCGAAATATTCTGCACTCTTTCTCTGAAGAAATATAGTTAATGAATATACGACTCCTATATTGAAACATCTTCATCAAAAAACCAAAAAACAGGTAATAATGTGTTTTTTATATGTTTTCCCATAGTTGGAATAGCAGTAAAAGACCCCAGCTCGCATCGGTTTCCAAGTTAATTGGCCGATCCTTGCCCGCACATGCTACTGTTTCTGGGGGCACTTGTGAGGATGTCTGTTGAAAATAAATATGAAATGAAAAAATTGCAGTAAAAGCAATACCCGAAAATTCAATCCCAATTTATTAAGATGAATAGATATATGAAACAGAATTAGATTCGCCTGCACGTCTGATTAAAATAAGTATAGGAATCGTTCTTGTACGAGTACAAAAGTTGATACGAATCAAAATCAGAATCCAAAAATATTCACCCAGTAAATATCATCAACTTTCTGATGATTCAACAACATTCGTTCCAAGATATCGATTGATTGAGCTTGAACAGAATTTGGCAGCGCATTGAACAGCTTGAAACCTGAGTAGTTTGTTGGGATTCTTGATGTGTCTGTCACATAAAAGCTCGTTTCGAAAATATACTGAAAAAACAGTTCAATTTCAAACTATTCGAAATACTGACTGCGGGATGTCATTCTTGGGTTACCAATAATATATCTCAGAACTTTTCTCGGGCTTAAAATATTTCTGAAACTAAAAAAGTATTTCTTCGAATACAATATACCATATAGCAGTCACGAATTATCTAAACAAAATATAAGATCAGCTTTTGTTCAACATTCAATAAGGATTTCATACCATAAACATAATTCGACTTTGGGAGAAGATGGCAGAGCAATGATTTTTTCAATATTTCCATTCAAAAAGGTTATTCACCTCAATACCTATTATAGATATAGTCCTGCTGTAACAATTTTTATTCAGATGGATTTACTTCAGGAATTGAATTCTCACATTCTGACAGAAAGGATAATCGTTTCATGGAAAGGAAAAGCCAAACCAGTCACAAAAATAATTCGATAGATATTTCCTTCAGAAAGACGGAAACAGTTCGTCTCCCTTAATTACTGAAATAACTTGTTGGATTCAACAAGTTGTTACTGCAGAACAATAAAAACTGAAAGCTTTTAAGCCACCCTCTCACGACAGCTAGACATAAAACGCTATTTCCGACTAGTCCCCGCGAATGATATCAAAATATAACAATAGTACCTGTTGGAGGGGTACAATTATTCCCCCTTCTACCTCAACAGGTGCACGCAGTTCTTGAAGCATAACAGTGAGTCGGGCACTCACTCGTCCGTCACAGTCCACGCTGGGAAGTCAGTGGATAGCATCCTTCTCAGAAAGGCGTACCGCGTGATTTTTTCCAGACTGATCACAAGTTCATCGGCTGCTCCACCGTTGATATCTCTCGGGTTGCTGGCCTGCAGCATCATCGAAGTCTCCCCGGGAATAGTGCGCATCCCCAGCTTTGCGGAGTTAGTTTGTTGATAACTGCCAAATATGTTTTCGAAAAACCTTGTGTTGAGTGTTAACTGACAATTTGGTGAAAAAAATTGATGGTGCTGCTTAGAAAAAAAATACTTTTTAGGATTATGATTTCAAATCAGATTATCGATAGATGTTGATTGGTAAATCGGTTTGTGCCGTGTTAAAATAAAACTGATTAGTTGTATTCGGGTGTTGAGTGTGCGAAAACTAGTTGTTGCAGTTATCGACGGAGATATTTTGGGTGAGCTTAAGATTTGAATATAAATGCTCCAATTATATCAACTTTCAAACAATTTTTAGTTTTTCGAATAGAGCAAACAAAATAAGGATTATTGTTGATATTTCTTCAGATCAGTGGAATATTGTGATATATTTTTCCATAATTTTCTCATATATGTCAAAAATATAAAGTAGATGAAATTTCGTTTTTTCCGATTCCTAATTGAAAGAATATTATTTTTCGACCTTCACTTTACTCAGATATAAGAACTACAATACTTCAGTCTTTTTGTCCGACTGAAAAATTGAGGTATTTTTCATATTAATATTATTATTTCAACTATTTCGAAAAAGCATTACACAACATTAACAACAATACACTATTTTCAAAAGCAAATTATGGTCTGAACTATAAAAACTCAAGAGTATCTCATTATTGATTGTAATAGAATCACGCATATATCAAGAGTTGAATGTAAAAACCATTCAAAATGAATGGACTTTATCATGAAAATTTTCGATTTCTGAGATAATTAAGATTTTCAACAGCTTTCATTGTCTGCACTGATATGTGCAATAACTTATCATACATCACATCATTTTTTATTTCTTGAAAATATATTTCGATAATATATCTTGATTCAATTTGATCTTCAAGTAGGACACACAAATCAACTCTGTAGAATATTTCAAAAAATTTATTGACATTTCATGAGGAACAATTTTCATAGGTTTTCTTTTCTTAGGTAATATTTCCTTCGATTGATATGAAATATATACATGCACAAGAAGTTTTCTATGAATGATCAATTGCGAATAATCCAAAACGGAAAAATTTTCAAAGGTTTTTCCATAAGAACGTGGCAAACGAAATGAAGTATTTTCAAACATCGCAAAAATATGTCACATAAATCGTTCATTATTTCTGATTTGAACTTTACTTGTGTACCCATTTTTGTAACTCTTTCCGTACCTGATAGATAGTTGCTCTCATTTAAGTAATATTTTTGACTAGATGCTACTATAATGATTGAATCAATTATATCTGAAAGTATATTCTGCGGTATTTTCCCATTCGATATCAGACTAAGTGCCATTAAGAAAGTCTCACAAAAAAGTTAAGTGATAGAATAGGAACATGTAATTTCAGAAATTGCTTCCATTACAATATCCGAATTTCTTATTTCAGGTGCTATTGATTGTATTGGTTTTCACGTGGCCTACTCTCTCCTCATTGTATGCAGGAGATATCACTTTATATGATATATATAATTGTGCCCTCGCTTGTGCCACTTGTCACACAAATGAAAAATATAACTGTTATTCAATTCTGATAACCAATTCGAGATGATCTTTTATGATTGAAAGGTAGAGATTATAAAAGAGCTAGAAGAGCCTTCATTCATGGATTCGAGTTTCCAATACACCTATAACAATTTGACAATTACATTAGGACTCAAAAAGACTAAATGTTGAATATTTAATATTTTCATAGCGACAAAATTATGAGATACTGGACTATCATTTGCATTCGAAATATCCAAGTTGAAATCATGTTTATTTCGTTATTTTTGTGAGCTATCTACTATACAAGGAGGAAACGAAAAGTGGTGGATTTTGAGTTACTCAAAGTAGCACGAGTTATGAATACTGGTAGGTACATATCATTAGTCAGTTCAAAAAAATGCTGGTCATTCAAATGGTCATTCAGAAATTTACGCAACTTTACCTCTAATATGTGATGCCAGAACATTGAATCAGTTTTTCGAAAGAGTAGAACATAGTTCGACGACTCGTGAAATTAAAAAAAAAGAGGGCATCCTCAAACATTACTTAATTTTTTAGATACCTCAACGTGACTTGCCGATTGTGACACCCATAGTACCGAAACAAATTCTAATTTGGTTTAACAGGAGTTGAGTGAAGAGTTATCATATCACGAGTCATATCATCAATGTTTGTTAATCGTTTTGTTACAGAATCAACAAATTCTAATATATCATATAGTGGCAGCAATTTTTTGTATATTGTGCCACTGTCGTAAATAATTGTCAAATATTTTAATATTCTTTTCAAATGGTCTTTCATTCGTGAAATACTGAGTTATGTAGTTGTCAATACCATAATTGGTAGTTTCAAACAAAACGCTATCGATTCCGATGGAAGTCTGTCAGCAAATCGGATTGTTATTAACTCCTCGATTAACTCCCTACGCCGTGCCTCAGGAGTGGCACGGTTATTTCCGGACCCGTCAGCCACGAAACGTGGTAGTCATTCACCAATACGGCAGAGAGAAATACTCTCGAAAATACTCCAAAGAAGACTATCTGCCACGTTGGGGTGTCAATCGCTCGACTTCTAGATCATGAGCGAGGCACACAACCACCAGCGCCAACTCAATTCATATTTCTGCATGTTGAAATATAAAATATTTTTGAAGCTCCATTTCCAAATATACGTGATATCTCTCAATGTTTTCATCTTTTTCAATATTTTTAAGTCAACTGAACAAAGGAGTCCTTGAGTATTGCCGTAATTCTAGTGAATTATTGGAAGATGATATAGAGACAAAAGTGAACTCATTAGGTTTCACCTCTGTGGTACACCAGAATTCACGGTGAATTAAGCAATACATTCCTTGTACATTCCTTGTAACGAATATAAAAATTTTCATCTATCTATATAATCAATATGAAACAGAAAAATAGAATTTATTGATAATGAAGAATCTGGCCAGAATTAAATACAAACTTCGATCATACTACAAACAAATTATTTTTTGATTAACAGTATTTTCAACGATTCTTATATAGTTTTTGATATGCAAATTATCCACGCGAAGAGGAATATCATGCAAAAATAAAACCATCAGTGTGGTGTAAAGTCGCACCTACTTAATTGCTCTGTTGAAGATGTACGTACACATCAGCTAAATAATTATAGTTTCTCCATTATAATTTTGGTTGTTCGAAATATGTGTATATATTACTGAAAGTATAACAAGAAAACATCAATTTGTGCGAATATATGCGATCATTAGTAACGAAATTACATGTTTACCAACTGAAATCAGCTACCAATTTGGATATAAACAAGAACTGTATACGGATTGGAATCCAAATTATACTACTGAATATAATTTCCTGTAGTTTGTTATAAAACACGAAAGCACTCGATTAAAAAATTGAAACAAGTCTGTGGAATTTTCGACATAGTGGAGAAGGGAACTGCTGGTTCAGAAAACATTTTGCATGAAAAATATTCAGGTTATTCCCGAGAAATCGAGTATGTATCAGATATTATATTTCATTAAATACATCAAAAAACAAATCGACTGTTACATATTCAAACAATGATGTTTCATGGGTAATGAAATATACATTTCAAATGCATATTTTCAGAACACCAACACTTCATAGGCCTCATCTTATCAGCATCAAGATTCTCAAGATTTTGAAGTTTATTTGGCTGTTCCTATTAGGCATTAAAATTTTGCTGGGACCGATATCTTCTGGAATGATATAATGATACATGATGATGCCATTTCAAAAAGGAATGTCATAATCTGCAAAGATCTGCCAAATAATTGTTAATGAGTGTTTCATTGGCTGGAAACAGGAACTGACTTAATACCCTCAAGGGGGCACAGCAAAAAAAGCAACTCGAGTTATTTTCTCAACAATATAGAATATTCACATATGTGGAATTGAAAAATGTATTAATATATCGGAAATATCCTTTTGGGTATTCAATATTCAGTATTTCATTTTGACTGCAATAATATCTTTTTGAAATTGGAAATCAATTTTACCGTTTACCGTTTTTGGTCTTCAATATATTTTTCACCTTGTATCAGGTAAATATCCTCTCTTATCAACCATACATTTTTCTCATTGATTTGTCAAAATCATTCAGTTGTCTAACTGCAATAATGAACTAGAAATAATTGTTAGTATAAATGTGCGAAATAAGAACGCCTTCACAAATGTAATGACAATAACTTCTCCGTGAAATTTCCTCATTGAAATACCCGTCCAAGTGTAGGTAAAATCTGCAGTTTCAAAGAAGCAGCATAATTCATCTCGAGACAACAGTAATAAATAGTGATCAGAGATACAACAGAATGAAGTTGATATAATATAGAATAAATGCGAAATGCATGCACAGACTTGATAAAGTTGTGAGATGGTAATAAGTCACACATAAACCTCATGTAACAATACTAGAGACCTGTTTCTTGCGTTTTAACCGATGTAAAGCACGAAATAATTTTTTCAGCGCGCAACTTTCTGGAATTTCAGATGAAGATACACTTTGACTCTCTATGTATTGTTTAACAATACTCCTATGAATAACGAATTCAAAACATACACAATGAGAACCTGCTTCAGAATAAATTCATATAAATACGACCACATAGCTTATGATTGCAATGTGGTTCTACTAGGTGACTTGACATTTTTTTATATTATATTTATAATAATTATAATAATCTGCTATTCAGTGGATTTCATCATTATTCATGTCACGAGGGACTGAAGTAGATGTTAATGTCCCAAAGGCGATGATCTTACAAAGCCTCTGGGCGGGGAGTTTGTAAGTCACCCGATCTATTGGAAGCCGTGATGCATATAAACTTACATGGTAGACTAGTTATTGCATGTACGAAATGAATATACAAAAAAGTTTGAGAATTTTAATTCAACAGTTCCATTTCATGAAAGTAGGTGGTTCCCTTACTGTGAAACAAAAAACGTAGGTATGGTGAAAAATAAGGTGTTATGGTCCGTAAGGGTCATAAATTTCACCATTATGCAGTTGGTAACCAAGCATAGAAAAACTAATAATGAACAGATAGCTAGAGAAAGTGCATTGGAATGGTTCTCTTGAGATATTGTGATTTCATAGGAAAGATCCAAATAACCAAAAATCTGGATATATTGTCTGCCGACTACACTCAAAAATGTCTTTACTTCGAATCAGGCACATGCCCTTCTTTCGCCGAAAGTCAAAACATGCTTGATAGTGAAAATCAGAAAAAAATCCGGTTTCTATATCTATATGTTTTAAATTATCAGAACATAAAACGAACAGATAGTGTGAGTCATTCATCAGTAACTCAATGTTTTGATTTCAAAAAGTTGAACCGATACTCTCAGCAAGTAAAACAGAGTTAGAAAATTTAATATCGGGCGGAACATTCTCATAAAATCGATACAGAATGGTCCCAATCAATATTATTCTGACGAATGAATGAGATGAACATTGCGAATGCTGAATTCGTTTTTCCATTATCTGCTATCTGATTTATACGACACGTGAGAAACAAATGAGGAAGGACCTTTACAATGGACAACATTTTCTTTTTGGGAGAATACCACTCTTTAAGATGACATAACCTCAAGAACTCACCTATAAAAGTACCTTCTTTTTGAATCGAAAACATAATGTTCATTAACTTCGCAGTATACTTTTATGATCTGTAGGATATTTCTGTAATATATTCACAAAATTACGATTCAAAAATGAAAAGTTTCCTATAGACAAAAATAACCAAAAATTCTTTGAAACAATTCACGAAAGACTTTACTGTTGCAGATTATTCGGAGAACGTGATCGTGAATAAGATCAATCGAATACATTACTCATTGCGAATTGAATTTTATTCACATATTTTTGTATATACATATATGGATTGATGCCAATGAGTAATTTCCTTCTGTTGATTTTCTGGAATCTATTCCTTGGGTTTTCTCACTCCTAGAAATTGATAGGGGAAAGCTTCGAATTCTTATTATATCTATTTTTTGAGAAAATTGGAATATTTACCCCTATACGTAACTGCAATATTATAAAGATGCAAAATTAAGTGACTATTTCAATTTGCCAAAAAAACATATATTATAAGAACTCAAAGCTTTCTCCTTTTTATTTCTAGGGAAGTGAAACCCAAAAAATGTATTCCAGAACATTGCCACCTCCTCAACAAACGTTCATGTTAATGTTGAGATTGTTAAGAAGATAGGAGATTAAGAATCGAACCGCTCTCACTTGATTTCAGATATATTTACATTGAGAATGTTTATATTTTTCACAAGAACTCCAAAAATAGTTATTAAGGCCAATATTCTTTCAAAAATGAGTATTTGAACCGTTCAACATATTTTCTGAAATTCAAAACGCCCAGTTCCTAATGATGAAATTAATATTCATGTACTGAAAATAATACTATACTCAATTATAAATCTGATTTCAATAGGTACATTTATTTAAAATTTTCAAATATTTCGAATTAAGAACAGTATCTATTTTGAAATGTTCAACTTCATCATTCACCTCTCAAATTAAGACATGATCAATGAGATTTGAAACATATTGCAGGCAAGCATCAACTTCGAAAAGCTCTTTTCACTTCTGGAACGTGAGACATTGTGTAGTCAACTCTTTTATAGTTCAAGATCGAAATTACTTACATCATAAATAATGTCGAATATTCTTCGGAATCTGATTGAATTTCTATTCCACCAGAAATGGATATATCAATTCACTAAACTCCTTTCCTCAGAGAGAGGTTGGAATATAGAATGACACAATGCTCACAGAAACAGGTGATTCAAACGATAACAATGAAGGTTATCGAACTGACCTTCAACGAATGTGAATTATCCGTAGAATAAATAACACAAAGCCATACAAAACTTACAATATTTGAATATTATCGTTGAACACGTCTGTTACCTAGGAACCTTGGTGTTCGAAAATATAGAAAATTCACTGTATCTGGTTGATTGACGATGATTGTGGGTTCACAGGATTCGCCTAATATTACCAAAATAAAAATTCATAATAATAAGTTTGTGCCGGAGTTATTATCTTTTTAATTGCTGCGTTCACTGATTGAATAATAATGAACACACTCTCAGCATTTTTATCTGCTAATGTTTATTCAAAATTCAAAAGAGCTAATTACGCGTAAAAAATCATTCTGTTATCCGAAATCAAATGGTAGGTAAACAACATGTCAGACTCAAAATTTTGAACGAGTTTCAATAGTTTTTCATTTATCTGCAATTGTAATGCCTTCGACGTAATTTTCCGAACCAACCAAGCGTTTTTACCACCCGGATAGGATAATCGTATCTAATTTCTTACAAATTTTTATGTGAATGCAATTGATTTCATTATGACAATAATAAAAGTGAAGTGGAACATCAATTGAAACTCTGTCTGTTTCAATTGTTTCACAGTTGTCGACTCCACTATAATATAGAATCTCTGGAGAAAGATTCGATCAATGTTTTTTCTATCGGCAAATCTTCCGAATTTTGAGATCGACTGTTTTTATATCAATATGTCTTCGTGTACTTCATGATTTTTCATATCAACATCCTAAAACTCAATACGGAAAAAATGCTAAAAATTGTTCCGTTAACCAGCTGACGAACGTCAACCCTCAGAGGTCTAAATTTGTGCGAGCAATGGATCAACGAGGCCTTACATGTTTTAGTACGATTACCCAGCACGGTGACCCGGCGTGGATTCGAACCCCGGCCTTCTGCTTGATAGGCAGATATGCTAACCACTACACTATCGAGACTAGACTAAACTAACAAAATTGTTGTTTCAGTTGCTCAATGCGAAAAACATCCAAAAATCGCAAAAAATCACAGAGGCACATTCTTTTTGTCATGAATATTGTTTAAGGTGTCTTCCAAACGCCACTGGACAGTATGATTTCAATACAGTCAGTTATTATTAAATAGCCCCCACGACCTCAAAAAACACTGCCAAATTTCAACAAAATTGACTGAGGGATTATTGAGATATTCAAGAAATCCAAGCTTTCGCAACTTTGTTTATTCCATCATCAGGGAACTAAAAATTGATCATATCCATGTGGGAGGTATTACAAATCTTTTTATTATCATACTTACAACTTAGGTGAGGTTATCTGACACGAGGTTCAATAATAATCATTTTTGCGTACAAATGGGATGAAGTTTCATTATGAATAATCCTATGGTGTACACAGATATACAATTATCAAATGAACGTTAAAATTGATATATATCAAAAACGAATTAATCTGTGTAGACCATGTGATCAGACTTAGAGCTCTAGGTAATAGTGGTACCATGTGGTGTCTGAAAATATTTCCCGTCGCTTGCACGAGTGCCTATATTGTCCTCAGACACTATTTTCCGCCAAACTGAATAATTCACTCAGATTAACCCAAAGCGAGATTCAGACTCATCGCCGGTATATCTGTCGATCCTAAAATTTACAGAGCTCTCATCCCATATGCGACTGTCCCGTATCCCATCGAGAAGATCAGATATTTTGCGATTACCATCTGGACTTTATCAACATAAAGAAGATATCCCTGGTGAAACAACAACTATCTTGAAATGATGGGGTTGACCAGTGAATGGAGTCTATTATATATGGGAAGTACTGGTTGATGTTTATCCTTTATCATTTCCAGAAGTACTCTCCTGAACTCATGAATGTTCGATCAACATTCCAAGATTTCTGGTTGTATGAGAGTTCGGCTAATTCTAATAAATATAATTCAGGAAAATAAAAATGATTCAGTGAAACACATTCACTCTCTCTTCGGAAAAAAAAACGGGTAAGCAAAACCTATCTCCTTCTCTGATCACAGTGAGCGCAGCGCAGGCAAATCACGAGGTTGTTTTACCCTTGTTATCTTCGAGATTGAATCACAGTTGCGCGTTCATTCCCACACGCACCTGTGTGTGCACTGGTGTTATTATATTAAGTGGTGTCCAGTAATTATGCTAACGTCATTAGTAATTATTATTCCATCGAGATTTATCGGAATTCCTTCGATTTCAACGATTCGAAATGAGACGTTTGAAATCTCGCTCGGAATACCGGGATTAACAACCACGTGTGATTCGTTAAATTCTTTGGTGCTGTCGATGTTCTCAAATCTGTGATTCTAACACATCTATATGTAGATATACAATTTTCCAACTTGAAATCGAGATGGGATAGTGATCGTAACAGAATTAAAAAAAAACTAACAATTTTAAACCTTTAGTCGTAGCATCGCCATATGCGTGGCGAATCAAAAACTCCCCATGCTCGTTTCATTATATGACCGAATACAATGAATTCATGCTATGTTTTGAATATTCATTCCATTCACAGCACTTCAAGTGAAATTAGGTATTTTTTCTCTGGTTTCAGGTATTATCAATTTTGAATCACATAATAATTTCTGTTCACCTGACACATTAAAATGAAAGATTGTAGACATTCATTGCCGGCAATGGATGAATTGTTAGAAGTTTCCGGGCTTCTGAGCCGTGATCCGAAGGTTTTTGGGCCTGACGTTTCGTCTGCATCTGCGGCAGACAATCTCCAAAGCGATGCGGCAATGGTCAAAGTATTTTTCCCTGCTACGAGGGTTCGATTTGATGTGGTTCAGATGACGTGTCATTATTTATCGGACCTAGAATTGGACTGACAATTAACTGTTACTGATTTTCCGAAATCGTTTTGTCTCTCATTGGGAGGATCCGTGTATTTTGAACAGCTGGCATCCATGTTCTGTGGATGTTTAGGCCTTCTTCTCTGCTGTTGAAGTTGGTCTTATATTTGTGAATTTCTATAGCCCCACTATGGAGCCGGGGGTAATGGCTTATAGTTGCGTCCAGCACTTGCGTTCCGTCGAAGTCAATATCATGACGTTCCAACAGAGCGTGTTAGGCTACCGCTGATTTTTATGTTTAGCCATATCGACAATTTCTTTTGTGCCTGGTTTACCGCATTTTTATGCTCCTTTATGTGGTTCCGATATAGGCAGAGTCATAACTACACGGTATTCGGTACACTTCCGGAGTGGATAATGGATTTCGTAGGATCTGCAAAAGACCCACAGGGATACTTCGACCATTGCCGCATCGCCTTTGAGAATGTCTGCCGCAGATGCAGACGAAACGTCAAGTCCAAAAACCTGCGGACCACTGCTCAGAATCCCGGAAACTTCTCACAATTCATTAACCTACATGATCCATCATTCTTTTCCATTCTCACTCGAACATTTTTGGAATTCTGAAAATGCACGGGATCATTGAACCTAACCTATGACTCGATAAAAAATATGAACTTCATGAGTGATTGTTCATAATAATCATTTTATATTCGCATTCACATCAGAACCTTTGACAAATTATGCCTGGTACCTATAATTATAAATATATGTTAACGGTTTTTCCGTTTGGAAAAGCAATGCGATATTCTCTGATTGATTTATGTTGTTTTCAAGTGTTTGACCGTTTATATTCTCACACATATCCGTATGTTTTCGGAGACAGAAGCGTTTCGAAACATAATTTTCAATTAACGATTACACGGTAACTCTGGAATTTTTTTCGAGAAACTTCCATTGAGCTGCATTAAGAGAACATAAAAATATCTCGACAAAGCATCCACCAAAACAACAGCTTTAAAATCACCTTATCTTCACTGATTCATCCGATTAATTGGACTCTTCTCAATTAAACAAGTCTAAATTCACATTTCTAATGGTCATTCCAACCATTAAGGTAAAATCAGAGCACGCTCGTTTGGTTAATTACATTGGGTTTATTTGCTGCATATTCGTTATGGAGAAAGAGCGGATATTCAGATTTCAATAATCACCTCGATGTGAGAAATCAGTACAGGCTGATTATCGTTTTTGTATTTGATGATTGAATGGAAGTATTCATGAGGAACAATCTTATCGGGTATTACTGAGCTATGATCCAATGAAGAACCTCAAGATACGGATCAATTTATAACTTGAAAACACATAAATGCATCGTTGAACTCGTCGTTGAATCATGTTTTATATTTTTTAGCAAATCAGAGATTCCATATAGAAATTTCCCATCATCAATAAGTATATCAATTTTTATCCTCGATTGAAGTTCCGAAAGGAACCGAAAATAATCTGAAGAACTCATAAATGATTCAATCAAACCGAAGATATGATGCCCAAGTACGAAATCAGATTATATTAGAGATGCATTATTGCTCTCAGAATATAACCAATTCACCTAGATTCCCCAGATACATCTAGGACTGATTCCAGAATGTTAACGAGTCACTATTGAAAATTCCCAAGTTGTTTCGAGACAAATCGTAAATCTGGAATAGATTGTTCTGAATTTTCCAATGATAACTCTCAGAGAAATGTTTCGCAACCGATCCGAAAATGCTGTCAACAAAAGAAAATATACTGGAATAATATTGGAATCTATATAAGTATAGAAGAGCAGATTTTTAATCTACCCAGGAAAGTTGCTGTGTCAATCAAACAACAGTTCCTTCTGAGTGGAAAACGTTCTATCAGTTAGCAACTTCTCGTACAACTCAAATTTACTAATAAAAAAAATACAAGAACTTATAATTATCGAATTCTTACCGTTGTCAACGTTTCGGATCGAATCGGCTTCCGTTTCCAAAACTTCTCTACAGATATTTCCCTTTCGGTTAGTTTTTTCAAATGGTATTAGGTAAAGAGCCCAAAAAAACTGAGAACCACAAAAAATTATTCGAACAGTACTTGAAAAATACCTATCAGAAGATTTGCTGGTCTCCTGTTCGAACCCACATTCTGCTAAGCTTTTGATATCATCTTCCTGAGAAATCAGACCTTTTCTGTATCCAGAAGCAGATCAAACTCCAGCCAGCTGAGTCAGTTTTCGCACGACTTCAATACAGGAACGGTATTAGAAGCTACGATTTTTTATAATATTGTTCAACAATGCAGACAGTAGTTTAGTACTCCCCCACGGAGAGGCGTTACCTCAGCGGAAGTGAGCAAGGTTTTTTACAACAACTACAACGAGCGCCGAAGTCGAAATACACCAGACCAAACGGATGGTGAACACAACCGTCGGCATGCCGTGATCATTATTGACGATGGCGGAATGTAGTCATTTTATTCAATCTTCTGATGCCAGTACCATTGAATGTAATACGCATTGTATTGTTGATTCATCACAAATATAGCGCGGAATATGATAATATAGTTGAAAATTCGTTCGTCGAAATAACCTGTTAAGTTGTTATCAAGAATAATATGAAATTGATTGCGTCAAATTTGTTTATGTTTGAAAATGGGAATATTGTTTTACTAGGCAGCAAAGTATTAGATTGACTGCCGTAGCTAGGAATTCAGCTAAGGCAGTCATTCTACTTTGCAGCTGGGATGAAAATATAATTTTTTCTCCGAATATTTTTATGACTTATGTAGGATATTGTATTTGCAAATTATTACAATTCTCACAATCTTTTCATTTCTGCTCTATTGATGAATTAAAATGAAATTGGATAGGAATAGCTTATGGGAATGATTGGTATGCTATGGAATTGTATATTTTCATAGTATAATTTGACAATATTATGGACAGTGTCAGCGACTTAGAAGTACTAGCTCTTCTAGACATATCAATGAGCAGAGTATTACTTGTGCTGCCTAGACAAGAAATTCTTCACTTTTTTGCCTAGGTAAGGAAAGTAATGCTTTACTGATTGATATGTGTTAGAAAAATTAATATTTGCCTACAATCGGAAAAAATAATATTTTCCCCTTACTTGATATTTCATTGAAAAAGTTAATATATTACTGAAATCATTTTATTTCTCACTCTGAAGCTCTGGCGCGAATCATTTTTGATAATTTGAACGAAATAAAATGAAGAGAATTATTAGTATCAATAGTGACAGCTGTTAAGCTAGTGTGGATTTTCATCCACATAGTCGATCACAAAAAATACTGAATAGGATTGTAATCAGAAATGCGTTTTTTCGTCTATTACTCTGGTTCAATACTTTTCTGAATACGATTCATTTACAGACTTTGTCTAACCTGTTATAACTAACTTTGAATCTGTTTCAACCCTCTTCTGATAGCAAAGTTACGAATTATCATTTTTATAGTCTCCAATTCATACACCTATAATTCCACAAGCGGTCACCCAAATTGAAAACAGTGAACGTCGTTGTATAGAGAATTGAAATACCTTTCGAGCGAAGGGTCACGGGTTCCGCCTTGCTGGTTGTCTCTGCAAGTGATGTCACATTGGCTTGTTTTATCAAAAGTTCTAAATATGATACAAATTTCGTCGGAGTCCACACTGTATAGAGAATATCATAATAATATAATTCTGATAACACCATAACAAACCATTCTTCAGTTTGTAGACGACTAATATCTATTAAAAGTGACACATTGGATGCCTCACATTCTCTCCCATTTCATTTCTAGATCTTCGTGGAGTATTTTCATCACTGTTTTCTTGGGGAAACTTCAACATTAATTGACTGTTGCTTTCATTCGATCTTGAACATGTCGGATCAGTTTTAATTTCCTTACATTCACCGAGAATACCATTAATCTGTGGTATACTAATTATTTCGATTTTCTCTTCGGTATCATGAAGATCATTAAAAATTTGAGGAACTAGATCTACCGGAATTTGCATGCAGCAATAAAAATAATAACCGAGATGAAAGTTGTATGGATTCGAACATTTATAACGAGGAAGTTGTAATTAATGACTTATTTATACGTTTATAATTCAGTTCAATTTGTTTTTCGTGTAGATGCTGTTGGTATGTCGGCTGAGGATATGTAATCAATCAAGTTTATGTGTCTATTATATGTGTCTATTAATGCACTGTGCCATCGTAGTCGGTACGTGATGGCTTGAATATTCCAAACACGTCCGATCGCAAGTAGTTAGATCAAGTGTTAAATTAATTTCTTTTCCATTTGTGCGCGAAACATTATGACTTATCTAGTGAATGTATTCGGAATATCCATTAGCGAAATGTCGTTAGAATTCCAAAGGAATTGATTTAAATGGGAAGAGATTGAACTCAGAAATCATTGCGTCACTTGAACGCAATACTCCTCTCTTGAGTGGAAGTATCATAACATGGAGCTGATATTCCTCGCACTCGAAGCTCTAAGAGAGTTAGGATCACCATGAAAAATATCATAATTTTTTTTCAGAAAAGTTATTGTTCACTTCAATAAATATTCGAAAGATAGCACGTGTGATTCCATTGGATGAGTGGATGTTTTTGTTTCGCTCTTCTCAACCAAGTGAGAGACAGTAATGTATTTTGTAACTGATTTTGAAAAGTGAGGCGTTTTGACAATCCCGTCAATTTGAGACATGTCAGACAAATGATGCGACTCATTATCTCAATGTAGCCAGTTCTTTTGAATCATTCTTGAGCTTCTTATTTCCATTCAGAAACTTGTGGTGACTGAAAGATGAAACGTCGGATGGAAAACCTGAATTCACAATCATGTAGTGTAATGAAATGAAACAGTTCCTTTCACCTCATTTCCTTAAATGAAGCCAAGAAAAAATTGAAGCAATTTTTCAAAATTTCGGATTTTCCTGATTATCCCTGAAATTATTCGAAATTTTGAAACTTTCTGGGCGGCATTTCGTGAGTCAATTCGCAACTTTAACTCGATAATAAGAGGCCAGCTATCGTTGGTAAATTTTCAATAATGGAGTGATCCAGATATAATGCCGTTCATATCTTCTGCATATAATGGATAACTAAATTTATCACTGAAATAGTGGTGAGGTAGCGATGGAAAATATATAAGAGATCAAAAAATATCATTCGGCTCAGGATGAACTTGGAGTCGATTCATTTCATGGACTATGGAAGTTCTCAACAGGAAAATTTCGAATGCTCGTGTTCATTCAAGCAATTATAGTTTTCGTTCATAACAGTTTCTCTGTAAGAAATATGTTATTTTTCAATGAGCATTACTCAATGCTATTGAAATTTATTTCCATATTATACAATCATTAACTGAATTTTAGAAAGCATGAAATTTTTGTTAAGGAAATATCTATAATTATCGTTGTTTAATGAAGCAACTTCCAAATGCTTAGTAAAAATTGTTTTTAAGAAAAACTGGAGAAAATCGTCATATCCTGTTGACTCAGTGAAACGTTATTCAGTTTTTTTTTTACTGTTCCATAGATGTTGGTGGAATATTTTTCCTAAATCATGGATAGGAACGTTGTGATTGAGTGCTAATAATATGATGATTATTCGCTTGATTGAACTCAAGGTAAACAATTTTCAAAAGGGCTAACAATGAAAAATAGCTCGAAGTGAATGAATTCTCATTCATAATTTTAGAAAAGTATTTCATTCGGTTAGTTTGAATCCATCAAATCGAAAGAAATATTTCTATCCAAACACTTTTCTTTTCATCATCATATAACTGAATTCATTCAAGTTACTTCATTGCATTCAATTCCATCTTGTATTCAATTACCGTTTACAAAGAAAGTAATACCAGGGAACAAACTAGACAGTGTAATGATATTCAAAACATGCCAATCAGTAACCAACAATCGTTCTGTTATCTAGTCTGTAGTCACAATCAATTCTAAACGATTCTGCACGACTACAATACCCATACGCCAGCCAAAATGAGGGTTCGTAAAGAAACAGCATCTCACATTCTCCTTGATTCTATGAAGGCAAACAAAAACGAAACAGAACAAAGCTTGCAGCCATCCTCAATTCGTTGTGTTCTCTCCTTTCAATTTGCTCTGATACATCAATACTTCAAAATAAGAAATTGCTCATGATTACCCGGAAGATATAAATGCAATTCGCGAGTAACATTACTGAAGTTAATTGCAAAAGGCTGGGCCTTATTTTTACAGTGTGTAATAGTTAATTGGAAGACTTTTAAGAGCCTCTACTGCACTAGGGTCAACATAACTACTATGTATATTTCAGTCTCTGTTATTTATTGGACTTGGTGTATAATCATAGAATGAACTATGGACGTATTTTGATGCAACTAGTAATCTGCCGGTAATCAGAATAAGTGTTTCAGGATGTTTGATCATGAATCGCAATCGGATTACTTAAAAAGTATGGACTTCATTTTCATGCACCTTTGAATTTCAAGCGGAAGACACGGGTTCGGTTCCCCGCCAGGCCTACGCGTTGGGTAATCGCACGTAAAAAGGTAAGGCCTCGTTTATACATTGCACAAGTTTCGACTTCTAAGGGTGGACGTTAGACAGCTGGTTGACGGAAACGAATAATTTTAGAACACTTTTTTTAAGAACATAACGCATTGAAAGTGGACAGCTTCACAATATAAGGCCCGAGTTGACGCACTTTATTCGATGCATGGAATAGTCTGTCAGATTGCTACAGTGAGGTGAAAAAGTTAGTATTCGGAGTGCTGATTATCTTCGGATCGACATATCCGTGCGAGCAAGCGTTCTCTGTCATGAATATAATAAAAAGGAAAGTAAGGAGCCAACGGACAAATGAAAATGTAGTTAAGTGTTTGAGATTCAAAATAACAGGAATTATGTCGGCCGTTCCCATGGGAATCGCTGACCATGCTGATGCAGTCTCTGCCGGTTCCTGGAAACTGATGTGTCAGGTTTTCCTTCTTTGTGAGAACATTTAGTTAAGAATTCATTCATATTGTAACCGTTGAACAAGTCAGTTGTATTTTATTTAATAAATTTTGATTTTTAAAAAAGTACTTTGAGATCCAAAAGTTATATTTGGCGCAGTCAGTAGAATACTCGAAATTGAACGTATCGAACGAGCAATTTTTGTTTCAACAATTAATCGAGTATCGAAATTGTTGGTTTGTGCTGTGGAGGTGTTTACGAAGGAGCGGCTCTTCAAAACTCAAGAAACCCAGTCCATCGTGGACCTGAAGCTACCCTAGACAGGCAGATCATCGGGGATTGGAACAGAATCGTCCGATCTCGCAAGGCAGTCTTTCTGGGGAATTCAAAATCAAGGAACCAGTGGCCTACCTTATAAAAGGATGCTCAAAGTCTTTACGATTTTACTGTAAGTTATTTTGATATTTAATGTCATTTGAAACATCATTAGATATTTTCAAAAATCCAAATTTGAACGCGGAAAACCCTTCAACTGACCCAGTGAGTGCTTTAGTAAATAATTTTCAGAATTTAACGATAAATATGGCAAATCAATTCAAGCCGGAATATTTGAAGTGTGTGCCAGAGTTTGACGGCAATCCCAATGACCTAAATAGATATCTTTCTGTATGTGACTCTATTATAACAAATTTTTATGATGCAACTAACGTAAATAATTTTCAAAACATTTACTTATTGAACTGTCTTATTTCGAAATTATCAGGCAACGCTAAAGTAGTAGCAAATATACAAAATGTTTCAAATTGGCAAGAATTGAAAACTACATTGACTAATAACTTTGCCGATCAAAGAGATGAGTCTTGTTTGAATAGAGA
The DNA here is from genome assembly GCA_032362365.1 of Zygogramma bicolorata. Lineage (NCBI taxonomy): Eukaryota > Metazoa > Arthropoda > Insecta > Coleoptera > Chrysomelidae > Zygogramma > Zygogramma bicolorata. Next base: position 108,985 of record JAVJAQ010000881.1, on the reverse strand, counting down.
CTTAGTGATGATTAGACAGTCACAGAACGAAAAGCCCCAACAATTTTACGATAGATGTTTAAATATATTGAATCTTTTATGTAATTATATTGATGTACATGAAACGACAAATGCTTCCAAGGTACTGAAGAGAGAGTTATACAGTAACTTAGCTCTTAGAACCTTCCTTTCGGGACTTAAAGAACCACTAGGAACCACTATTAGATGTATGCGACCTACGTCTTTGAGTGAAGCTTTGCAATTTGTTTTGAAAGAAGATAATGTTCAATACTTTCAGAATTTTTCAAATAGAGCTCCGATTAGAACAAATTTACCGCAACCAAGGGCACAAATACAAAACAGACAAACCTTTTTCAAACAATTTTAATACACCTAATAATTTCTTTAGACCGCAAAATTCATTTCTTAGTCAACCAATACCCATACAACCTAGACCTCCTAATCAACCACAAAGGTTTTTCACGAACTCGCAAGTTTTTAAACAACCAATGCAAAATAGAAACGTTTTCAGACCCAATCAGACTCAAAATTTCTCCAAACCCACGCCTATGAGTGTATCGACTCGCAATACATTTCAGAAACCAACCCCTATGAGCAATTCGAACAGAAATTTCCCAGCAAATAGACAGGGACCTTCAAATTCATTTCAACAACAACCTCAGAAAAATTTCATTTCAGAAGAATTATTTAATACAGTAGTGAGCGATTCATGTACTGAAAATAGTTTCAATCCAGAGCAAGAATATTATTATGAGGAAAATTTGGATGAAAATCCACAGTACTATAATGTTGACGAAAATCAGGATACATATTTGAACGATACTGAAGAAAATTTTCAGGACGTTTCAGATACCAACAATGTAACTTAGGCCCTGAAATAATATCTTTTAATAGTGCTAACTCTAGTGAATTGTCATACATAATTTTCCCAGAGTATAATGCAAAATTTTTAATCGATTCGGGTTCTACAAAATCTTTTATTGATCCAGATATCGCTCAGGTACTATTTCCAAATTTGATAAAATATGATCCATTCATTGTTTCGACTGTTTTCCAGAAATCCGCACACAAATTTAGTGCATCTATACCAGCCTCAAAAGTATTCAATTTGCCAGAACAAAAATATTTGAAATTCTTCCTTTTCAAATTTCACAACATTTTCAAAGGTTTAATTGGTCTCGATAACCTCAAACTTTTACAAGCCAATTTAGATTTTGGTAAAGGTTATCTCATTACCCCTTTTGCAAAAATTAAACTTCAATTCCAAAAGACGAAAAGTGATCTGAATCTAATAACTATAGCTCCTAGATCAGAACAGGTTATTCAAGTTAAAACTTCCGTTCAAAATGGCGAAATTATAATACCTTACCAACGTTTTCATAATTGTGAAATACCGGAATGTTTGACACTTGCAAAAAAAGGCAAGGCAATTACTACCATCTCGAATAACACAACTGAACCTGTGACGTTAAACTTTTCAGAACCTTTTGTAGTTGAAACTTTTGAAAAAGATAAAATTCAAGAATTTGATCTACAAAATTTTGACGAGACCCCAAAACAAATACTAGATTTCTCAAAAATTCGTTGTGACCATATGAATGACGAGGAAAAAACTAAAATACTTTCACTATGCAAAGAATATTCAGATATTTTTTACTGTGAGAATACACCGCTAACTTTTACAAGCCGAGTTAAACACCAAATCAAAACATCTGATGAGGTGCCAGTTTACACCAAATCTTACCGGTATCCATTTATTCATAAACAGGAAGTACAAAATCAAATCAATAAAATGCTTGAGCAGAAAATAATCAGGCCAAGCAGCTCCCCTTGGTCATCACCTATTTGGGTCGTCCCAAAAAAGGCCGATGCCTCCGGAAAGCAAAAATGGAGGGTGGTTGTTGACTATCGTAAGCTCAATGAGAAAACGATAGATGACAAATATCCCTTGCCCAACATTACAGATCTGTTGGATAAACTGGGAAAATGCCAATATTTCACCACCTTAGACTTGGCCAGCGGTTTCCACCAGATTGAAATGGAGGAACGCGATATCGAGAAAACAGCTTTCAACACAGAACAAGGTCATTATGAGTACCTGAGGATGCCGTTCGGGCTGAAGAACGCTCCAGCGTCATTTCAGCGCGTTATGGATAATATATTACGTGGTATTCAGAATGAAAAATGTCTGGTATACCTCGATGATATAATTATTTTCTCGACATCCCTGCAAGAGCACCTCGAGCGCCTTAAATCGGTTTTTGATCGATTGAGAAGCTCCAATTTCAAAATTCAGCTCGACAAGTCAGAGTTTCTTCGAAAAGAAGTTGCCTACTTGGGCCACGTAGTGACCCCTGAGGGTGTCAAACCAAATCCTGACAAAATCAGAGCGATAAAAAATTTCCCTGTTCCTAAAACAACCAAACAGATCAAAGGTTTCCTAGGTCTGTTAGGATATTACCGTCGATTTATAAATAACTTTGCCAAATTGACTAAGCCGTTAACCAAATGCCTGAAGAAAGGTGCTAAAATCGAGCATAATGCAGAATTCTTAGAATGTTTCAATACTTGTAAGAATCTATTGATTAACGACCCTATTTTACAATATCCCGATTTTTCTAAGACCTTTAACCTCACCACTGATGCGTCCAAATTCGCTTTGGGTGCCGTTTTGTCCCAGGGTCCAATAGGTCAAGACCTTCCTATCGCGTATGCGTCGAGGACTTTAAACGATTCGGAACTAAACTACTCAGTCATTGAGAAAGAGTTGCTTGCGATCGTTTGGGCCACCAAATACTTCCGCCCTTATATTTTCGGCCGGAGATTTAACATAATAACCGATCACAAGCCACTCCAGTGGTTATTCTCTTTGAAAGACCCGAATTCCAAACTCCTACGTTGGCGGATTAAACTCGACGAATATGATTATAATATCATCTATAAAAAGGGAAAGCTGAACACCAATGCTGATGCCCTATCTCGAGTCGAAATCCACACGAAAGACACCCAAACCTACGGGGAATCTTCTAGAAGTAATGAAGCAAACACGTTCTGGAGAGAACTCGATGACATCATCGATGAAGCTTCACGTTTAACACACCCAAACATTACTTTCGGAAATCAACAAATTCCACTTAATCCTAGCCTGGAAACTCCAGAGTATCAACCATCCTCTGATATTCAGACCATCGGAGAACCCCACAAAAGTCCAAAAAATCCCACTAACGAAAATCTAAATCAATCTAATAACGAAATAGAAAACACCCTGATAAACCGTGTCGGTAACGAAGAGAACGACAATCTCTCATTACAAGTGCAACCCGATACCGAACGTACAGATGGCCAAACCGAGCCTGAACTCGAAGTTCAGAATGTTCACAGCGAACACACGGAAGGCCAAATCGAGCCAAACCCCGAAATTCAAAATGATGACACCATTCATTCAAATGCCGAACAAAATCCTGTAGTTGCAATCTCTATTGCAGAATGTGCCGTAAACCTTGGTTTGAATCAGTTGATCATAAGTTCGGTGCTCCACTCACCAGCTACACCAAAAAGAACAATATTGTTTGAGAAAAAAATGCGAATTCATGTACAAATTTCCAAAAATAACATGGAGAGTGATATTCTGAATTTTATCAGAGAATATATCGCTCCCGGAGTACAATATCATGTTTACTTTGAAGACCCTGCATTATATGAACCATTTTCAGTAGTTATCCAAAAATATTTCAAATGGCCCTCTATTAAATTCAAAAGATGTACCAAAAAATTATTAGATGTCACCACAAGACAAGACATTCAGGAAGTTATTCAAAACCATCACGAAGGCAAAGCAAACCATCGTGGTGTTGAGGAAACTTTCGCAAGAGTAAAAGAAAAATACTATTGGCCGAACATCAAAGAATCGATCCAAACTTATATAAATCAATGTATAACTTGTCAACAAAGTAAATATGAGCGGAAACCTATCAATATGAAGCTTAATATTACTCCCACAGCCACGAAACCCTTTGAAATTATTCATTTAGATACATTTACGATCGAAAACACAAAATTTCTAACTATCATTGATAGTTTCTCCAAATATGCACAGGCGTATCTCGTGAACTCTTTAACAGGAACGGAAATTGCTGACAACCTCATTCAATTCTTTTCTCATCACGGTATACCTAATCGCATCATCGTTGACAATGGCACAGAATTCAACAATTTTCTCATATCAGAACTTCTTGCGTTACATAAAATTGAAGTGCATTTCGTGTCACCCCATCATCCTCAGTCGAATGGAATGATAGAAAGATTCCATTCCACCATTTTAGAACATATTCGCCTACTCAACACGAGAGGGTTTCTGAAAACCTCTCCAAAAATGAAAATGTTATACGCAGTTTTGGCATACAATCACTCAATACACTCTGTGACAAAATTTAAACCAATTGACATCATAAGTGGACATATTTCAGCTAACGACCCTTTCAATATAGAAATCGATAGAAAACTATTGAATGATTACACCAATGAACATAAAGAGAGGTCAAAAATTCTCTATGCAAAGATTAATATTGATTTAATCAAGCATAAAGAAAAAGTTATTGAAAGAGAAAATAAAAATCGCGACGATCCAATAATATTCAAAACAAAACAGAAAACGTATTTGAAAAAACATGTCAGACAAAAAGATGCCAATAAATTCCAAAAACCAACGCAAATAACAAAAGTCAACCGTGACATGAAGACAGTGTCAACTTCCCATCAACAAAAAATTCATATGGACAATTTGAAACGTCCCCTGAAAAAATATCCATCCCCTGTTAAGAAATAAAACAAATAATCATTTTTCAGATTATCTGGAACTCTCGGAATCCAGGAAAAGATTTCTAAACAAAGCTTACAAAATAACCCAGGACTTATTCCTCTCAAACTTGGGACAGCCAAGGTAGAATCATACACCTATTCGTTGATCCATTACTACGATCTGAAATCAATCATCATCGAAATCAATAAATTGAAACTCCATTCAAAAACACTGAGAACGCTCGTCGGAAATCATAAGGATTACTCAATCGAAACATCAAATTATTTAAAAATACTTCAATTCTCTGAAGAAAGAGTATCCGACAAACTTTCTGAAATTTTACCTCATCCTTCGAGAACGAAACGTGGTTTGATTAACGGATTAGGATCAATCTTCAAATCGGTCACAGGAAATTTAGACTCCAATGACGGTGAAAGGTACGACCAACTGATCACTGAATTACAAAATAATCAAAACAATTTGGCTTCGAGCATTAGAAAACAAAATTCCTTATCTATTTCATTGATCGAGCAATTCAATAACACAGTTCAAAAAGTAAGGCATAACGAGCTTCTACTAGCATCAAAACTCAAACAAATCGAATCGATTGTCGAAAACCAAACATACAGAGAGAATGCTATGGTCATCAAAGACGTCATGAATCAAATAATCAATACATATGAGATTATAGATTCAATATTGCAAGATGTGGAGAACTCGATACAATTTTCTAGATTGAACGTTCTTCATCCTAGTATAATAAGAACAAGAGATCTATTCATTGAACTACAGAAATTGGAAAAATTCATAAGCAAAGATCAATTACCAATCGAAGTAAGCTTTGAGAATACTTTATTATTTGAGAAAATCATAAAGGTAGATAGCTATATATCAAATTTGAGAATAACGTACATTTTACAAATACCGATTACATATCCAGCGAATTATGAATATCTTCATTTATTTCCTGTTCCAATCTTAATTAAGGGTCAGTTTAAGGCAGTGATACCCCGAAATAAGTTTTTGGCAAAGAACGAAAAATCGTATGCGTTTCTGAGCACTCCTTGTCTGGAGATTACCCAACAAAGCTATATCTGTCCGACTACCAACATCAGAGAGCTTTCGAAGGAGAATCCTTGCGAAATCCAGTTGCTGAATATCCAAAACACCTCCACTTGCTGCCGAACACCTATTCACCTCTCGGGACCAACCATCAAGCAAATAGACAACTCCAACAAATGGATTGTTCTCTTACCACATCGAGAGACGATCAAACTTCGATGACATAACCAAAACGAAATTGAAAATTTGGCCACCGGGAGTTATCTCTTCGACATTCCAGTCGGGTGCCAACTATCCTGCAATGATCAAATTATAAACAACAGAAATCAAATCACTGACAGCCAACCAATCATGCTGCCAGATCTTGATGGAAAAATCTCAGAACTACCTGAGACCAGTATAGGACTCCACCTTCAAGAAATAGACTTGGATGAACTCCATTCCATAAAAGCAGCCATTATCGAAAACGAACCCAAAATTTCAAACACGTTGCACATATTCCAAGTTTTTGGACGATTTTCATCTATGCCATTCTGATACCAACATGCCTTTACTTCGCCTACAAAAAGATGAGTTGCAGAACCTCCAAAACTTCGAAGCCAGACCAACCACCAGAGGAATTCGAGATGTCCAGGGTTCAGCTTCCTCGCTAACCCTCCTACGCTGAATCTTCAGGGGGAGGAATTATGTCGGCCGTTCCCATGGGAATCGCTGACCATGCTGATGCAGTCTCTGCCGGTTCCTGGAAACTGATGTGTCAGGTTTTCCTTCTTTGTGAGAACATTTAGTTAAGAATTCATTCATATTGTAACCGTTGAACAAGTCAGTTGTATTTTATTTAATAAATTTTGATTTTTAAAAAAGTACTTTGAGATCCAAAAGTTATATTTCAGGTTATGAGCCAAATTCATCCAAACTTTCTGAAACTATGCAAAGTCAACGCTGCCATTGAATTCGTTTGCTGAAATATGTTTTTAGTTTCAATTATTGAAAGCGATTATTTTTTTCACTCGTGAAAATGTGACGTTTTTGGCATTTCAACCAAAATTAGTGAGTTATTCTAGCCAATTGTTCGGTTTTATACTGATAATACTGACTGGTCCTTGGTAAAAACTTTGTTAACCTCTGATCTGTCAAAACTATAAGGTTTAAGGTTTACCGCTCCGATTCTATTGAACTGGCTTATATACGAGGTTAAAATATGAATCATCATGATTGAAAAGTTACCTTATTATTAATAGTCTTTCACTTTCCACTTGTTCAGCATAATAATACGACACATTTTAATAAACATTCAAATTTGACAATCGTAAATACCTCATGAACAAGTTTATGGCAAATACGTCTTTGTAAGATTTCCTGAACTCAAATGAAGATGGCCTACGATTAATTTTTGTTGAATTCATTTTGTTTTTTTTGTGGTTTTAGACGAAACCGTTGTATGAAGATCTTTTCACAACGACACTACGAATAATTTTATGTTCCTTCTGGTGCGATTTTCAAATCATAAGAAGAAATATTCAATGATCAACATTTGACAATGGGAGGTGTGGCGCCATCTCTTGGTATCTTCAGGAAGCATTAGTATCGTTTGCTTCGAACTATAATAATTTCTGGACTGGATATCATTATCATATGCACCTCTAAAGCATCATATCTCTTCTCTGTTCTTCCTTCGACTTGTTCAATAAATAATCTTTCCAAATACAACTCGTTCTTCAAATTTAATGAGATACATTAACAAACCGAATCCTACGCCCTACAGACTCGTGATTTCATCATGTTTTCATACTTTTGTCAAATGAAAAAGTTTTCGCGGAAAATAAAAATTCATCAATAAAGGACTCATGTTATTACCTTTGATTATCTTATAATACCATATGTGACATATCTTTATTCATTTACTTATTAGTACTATTTATTGTTGTCAAAAAAACATTTTGTGGCTATTTGAAACTTTGGAATTTTGTAAAATTTTTCATATCGGCAGCGGGATTCTTAGTCAACAACTGATTATGATTGTCAATATTGCTCAATGATGATATAGAATCGTCTCCGAGAGTCACTTTTATTTTTGATGATAAATGTAATTGAGACAGCGAAAAATGGTGGAACAAATATATACATTTTTATTCTTATTCATTTTGGGTTCCTAACCTACCACTTTCTGGAAAAATAAAAATTGATATTGGAATCTATACAATCTATTGAAAACTATTGGACAGATTCGAACTGAAGTATGTGCAGAAAATCGAAGAATATATTATTCAAAAGAGTAAATATAAAATTGAAATGTACGAAGATGAAACTTTTTCTGGCTCAGTATAAGCTCAGCTGCTCTGGATATATCACTGAAATATTCGATGCTGTTTCTATTTCAGTGAACCGTATTATTCAATTCAACACGAGAAAAGCAGAATGATGATTCTCAATGTGGAGTATAATCGATATGCTGAACAGCGATATAAACGAGATAAACCTTATAACACGATGTGATGTTGAGGCATTAGTTGAAAGTACATTTTTACGTTCGGTAAATAAGTAGGTGGAACATATTAGCAATACTTCTAGCTGTCATAGCGCAATAATTACTAGTGATTAATAAATTTCCCTGTCTCGTTTGTCGCACATCAGCGCTAAAAATCACACAATCACGTTATATCTTGAAATGAAACAAGACAGAATGTCTAGATATACTTTCCTGTTTGAGAAGTATTTACAACCGACAATCGACATTTTGCTTTTCTTCTGTTGAGACATTCATGAAAAGCGACTATTTGGTTGAGGTTGTTTACAGAGTAATAAATTCACTGTTAATCCGCTTTTCGATAAAAAGCTACTTCAGAATGACAACATTTTGGGCTCTAGGGCTCTATGGAGATGAATCCCACATGTTTTAATGATGATAATAATAATGATGAATCTCCTTTTATTGAAGAAGAAAAAGAATCGATACAAAAATTTTCATAAGACTGATAGCAAAGTCTAGCTGAAGCTAGTGAGCTCATAAGAGAAAAATAACTTTCTGATATTTTCCTCCAGTGAATAATTATACAAATTCCGAGAAATTAACATAAGGGTGGGACATAGCAAAATTATACTTATATAAATTCTCGAACTGATTCTTAGGAAGTGATAATGGTAAGTAAATATGCTAAATGGAAGAACCCTCCTTAGAGGACAAAGAATTTTATAATAGTTCACTTCAAGTTTTGTGTGATCACCCTGATGCATTCAACAAAGAATAAATATTACACATTTGATTTCTTGGAAAGCAAGTATTTTTGGTGGCTGATATTCTTTGTAGTATTTGTGCTCTATCGATACCTTGAACATTGATTTTCATTAAAAATGGCTCTTCATAACAAACAGTTGTATTAGTTTGATAGTTCTGAATTCCACAGGAAGTTTTTTTCGAGTGGATGAACTTTAAATTGAAAGAAACGAGAAAATACTAACTTCACTTTACACGTCCGATTTTGATGGTTGTCATAAAAATTTACTTGACTTTTATAGGGTTTTTTATCTTTGTCTTTCACTGTTCATGTCAAATATAGAATAAATATCAAGAGATTCTTCGAAATTCGTTATGAATTGAACAGTTGTTTGCATATACATATATTAAAGCTTCACCAATTGCTTATTCAGTGATCTTTATCGTATTCTGAAGAACATTATGGTTGTCAAAACTGATTCCTTCAAACTGAAAAATAATGGAGCTTCACTATAGAAATTAGTCACTTATTCATTTTTGAAGAATAAGCGCATGTACACATATCGAATAAAGATAGGAGAAACTATCGGTGACCAATTTCTTTCTGTTTTTATTAATCACTGTGAATCAATTTCATTGGGTCCTTTCAGTTAATTGACGTAACATTTTTTCAAATTCCATAGAATGTTTCATATTGTTCTGGTACTGTTCCTCTCTATGAATATTCATTCCCAACAAATGATCATATTATTCAATTTTTTATCTACTTCTTATTCTTATCAATTGTCTTGTTATTCATAATAATTATAGTCTAGATTCATAACTTCTATTCAAATCAAATAGGTATTTGAAAAGTTTCTGCGGCGTGAATTATATAAATAATGAAAACTGGTTATTGGATCAATATAATCTGATATTCTATTAAAACCTCACATACATATAACAGTTTGGTTCCGTTGTTGACAGAGTGCGTATCGTGTAGTGAGCTCCGCAATAATTTAGCAAAGTTAATCCCAGTTTTTTACTATTTGCCAATTTATATGTTGCACAAGAAGGTCGGTGAGTGGACTTGTTATTCTTGTGACTTTATATACTGCACTATAAAAATGCAAGTCAACTGATATCATCCAATATCAAACCTAACCTGATAAACACTAAGCCACGAGCAAGCATAAACGAGACATCGGTAGTTTTCTACGTTCCAAAAACACCGGTACCAGTGTAGTTCTTATCAAACTACTTAGATACCCGCCGAAGAGATGCCACCACTCGAATGTCACGTGTGTTCCCGAAATATCAATCAGCCAAGCGACACAAACGAAGCGATTGTTTGTTCAGTATGTAGGAGGCAGGCGCACGCGGTATGCGCTCAGGTATTTCACTCATCTTATTCGAAGGGACCGGCCATACCGCCGACTGCTATTTGCAAGCACTGTGTTGAGATGTCCTCAAACACTTTGAAGTCGTCTAATACACCTCTTAACACTTCTCATTTTGAGGCTATTATGGTACAACTCAATCAACTCAGTAACTCCATTGCTAGTTGTAATTCCAATATTGCTACCATAAACTCAACAATATCCGAAATTTCTACTACTGTTGCATCTTGCGTTACGGATATTGAAGCTGTAAAAAAGGATAATGCTGAACTTTCGTTGAAGGTAGCTAACCTTGAAGGTGAGTTACAAACGAGGAATGCTGCCCTATTGGAAGAATTCAGTGCAGAAACAACTTTGAGACGTAAACGGGAAAACAACGTTATTGTATCAGGGCTGCCCGATTCAAACGATCCAGTGAGAGATGAGGCGGAAATTAATAAATTACTTCTGGAAATTATTCCTGAATCTAACATACAGGCACAAAAAGTAACACGTTTGGGGCACACAACGGAAAATAGGCCTCGCCTGCTCAAAGTTGAACTGAGCAGTTTGAATGATGTAATAAAAATTTTGCGAAATAAAAATAAACTTCCAATAAGTGCTAGTCACGTCAAAATTAGGCAAGATCTAACGCCAATGCAAAACAAGCATCTTCAGGATCTACGGAAGGAGTTGGATAACAGAAAAAGCCTTGGGGAAAATAACATTACAATAAGGTATATAAATAATAACCCTCGAATTGTTTCTATTGAACAAAACATGAATAAAAAAAGAGGGCGTGAGGAAGACGAATCTCCAAAAAGAGAACCAGGAAACAAGATAAGCAAATCTCACCAAATGCAACAACAATAGCAATCATTGAATATCCTCTTCTGGAATCTCCAGGGATATTCAAATCTTGAAGAATATTGCAGTGATAGTGGTAGTGATTGTGCCTCAATTTTGTGTTTGTGTGAAACATGGCAAACAACTGAAGATCTGAAGTTACCAGCTACGCTAAAAAACTACAACGTTTCATCGTCTGTAGCTATCAAAGAAAAATCGCTCGGTCGTCCCAGCTGCGGGCTTGCTACATTTGTGAGTGATTCTTTCAAATTTACCGACTTATGTAAATGTCCATGGTGGCAGTTTATTCATGTAAGTGATAACTCTAATAGTTTCATATTGTGCAATGTCTATTTCAAACCTTCAATCCAGCTTGAGTTCTTGTTAGATTTGTTGCAACTTGATTTGTCAGAAACCACTGAAAAATATCCTACTTCACTGATATTGCTAGGAGGTGATTTTAACTGTAGGTTAGCGGACTTGGATTACTCAACACCTGAATTATTCGAAAATACGAATCTGTACGCGGATAGAATCAGCTGCGATAAATTATGTACACGTAGAGGTAGGACCTTAACTGATTTTATGATTACAAATTCTTTCACCCTTATAAACGGCAGAGTAGCCCACGACAGACCTGCTCAGTTTACTTATGTTGGCCTCTCTGGCCAAAGTGTTATAGATCTGGTTTGGTGCAAAAATGAAAAACTCGACATGATAAATGATCTCACTGTTTTATCTAATGTCCCAATGTCGGATCATTTTCCCATTCAATTAAAAGTGAATTTGATGATCAAT
>JAVJAQ010000881.1:56227-92701 GCA_032362365.1 Zygogramma bicolorata | reverse complement strand
CAATCCGTATTTCTTTGTTCTATGCACAAGAATATGCGTATGCGTTATCCCAGTTAATTGAACGAGTTCGAAAGATTTCATGAATGCTGCAGCAAACACCGATAAGAAAATTGATTTATTTCAATTATTCCAAGAATTCACAAGACAATTTCTATCAGGAATATCTGAATCAATTCATTGAGAAAACGTCAACGGACCAAACTAATAGAATCAATAAATATACCTGTTGATTTATTATAGGACTCGAATAAATCATGTCGGTAGAAGCACATTAGTACACAGATATAAGTAATTAGGCGACAAATGATTTAATATTTACAAATGCTGCGATGCAAGACTACACTTTGACAAATACAGCTTAGCCGCGGGGCGTCTCTCATAACGAGAAATGCTGGTGGCGTCTTTCCTTGTATGATCGATTGGGTATTTTTTTGAATAGATTATTATTATGTGGTAAGTAGCCTGTAGCCAAACTAGTGTGGTCGGTGTGGCCGAGCGGAAAGTGCGGTCCTTATATTCAATTTTCTGGATCAAACCGCGGTCAGGGCAGATTTTTTCTGGTCGGCTAGGCAATCGTTAGTTGCCTGGATACTAATCCTGCTATGTGGGATGACTGGATTGTATACACGAACCGATCCGATAGCACTGTGGGTTTTCCAAGGTCTCTCTACAGTTGAAATAGCAAATGCGCTACCGTAAAATCAGTAAAACGGCCCAGAGCGCTTCGGCTTACTAAAATTATTAGCCGACCCTTGCACGCAAAATGTTTAAGATTTTTTCATTCTATTTCAGCAATATGCTTTTAATTTTTTGTAAAATAATTTCACATTTTCATTCAGCGAATGACTAAAGATACCAAAAAAGATTATTGAAGTCCCACTTAGTCGGTTTGATCTTTTGTAATTGGAGGTAATTCTCTTAATTTTTTTCATCATTCATTTATTTCGACAATATAACTTAGATATCGAAACATCGGTTGATATCTTCAAATAAGGATCGAAATAATTCGTGTCAATCAATTAGCTTTACTTTTTTCTTTGAAAATCTGATATTTTTAGTCCATTCTATTGCTATTGAGAGATAATGTAGAATGTTCCCGAAATATACGACAATAACTAGTTCCTAATGCGTTACTATAATTTTTCCAATCAATATGTGAAATTAACGTCCCTGTTCATGAATACTCAGCAGTAAAGTTCTGATTATGGAATTTGGGTACGAAATGAGAAATATGTTTTTATTCAACCTAACTAATATAAAATAAAATTGATAACAATTCCTCCAGTACTATATGAACAGCAGAATTATTTTTTGTCAGAGTGGTGTGAAAACTGAGTCCGCCTCGAACACTAGTTCCACTAATGGAAATAAATGATGTAGATATGAGAGTCGAAGGCGTAGTGCATTTATCACAAATCGATATTTCTCTGATACTTCCCTTCTAAATACTGTACACATCACACAACTCGAATCCCAAAAATGGGAGAAAAAAGAAATGTGTTTTCGGATCGAATGTCAATTTTTTTTAAGATTTTCATTCAATGATGTATTCCGCAAAAATAATTTCTATTTGTGTTTATGAGTCGAGATCGGAAACTGATTTCGAATGCAGTACAAGGTTTCTCATTCCGCAAAACGAATTTCTAGATTTTCACAAGATCCATTATCGACTGCGGTCAGAAGGAGCCTGAGACGAAACACTTGTCGTAATTATTGGTACAGTAGCGACAGAAAACCAATTATCCGTAATTATGACAGAATTCAACTTCGCCATAGACCACAAGTTGAAAACGAAAACCGCATAATCATTGAAACAATTGAATCCACCCGTATAGCATCCCTTCGGTGAAAACAATTGATGAAGGGTGGTTCCGACATATGGCATTTTCGTTGAATACTTTCCCGCGTCTTGAAGGAAAGACCTAGGAGTATCACAGACCTTCTGTTGTTCTTTTTTATCTTTTAATCGCGTGCCCAACGGCTGATCGGGGGCCATTGTAGTAGCATTAATGATCTTTTAGTAAAATATTATGCTATATTGTCGCACAAGATAGACTTTCACTGACGGAAACATGGTCTCGTTTACCGATTATCTAAGGGATAAATTAGATACGTCTCTACGCCAGTCAATTAAGTCGGTTTGAGATTGTTCAAGCGAAGAACACGGTGTTTATCGGATTGATCGCACACCATGTGCGAGTTTTTATTACTGAAGAATTCAACTGATTGAATATTTTTCTTTCATTTCAGAATGTTGAACCAGTACGTTTGATATCTATGTTTTCTCGTAGAATTTGACGAATCAGCGTATTTGATAGTAATTTGATTATAAAAAATAGTTTTGTGTGGAAAGCGTGTAGATTGCAGCTCTGTCAAGAAAGCGATCCACACAAAAAACTTTTTCTCCGATTCGTCCAATTTTTTTTCCTCAAACTGTGGTCAATGCAAAACCTTTTACTGCCTATACAGCAAAGTGAATGACTTTCAGTACTGCCGGCGATACTATCATACCATAATTCACATATTCAATGCCCAATATAAAACAAAACTTTTCCGTCTCTTCAAAAAATGTTTTTCACTGCCACCATATGCCTATTTTTTCATAGTTCAATAAACGGATAAATGGTCGATTCCATTCAAATGAATCGTTATGATTTCATATCCACACAAGGTAGGATATGAATTCCATCAATCACAGACAACAAAATTACTTCGTTTCCAGGGACAACCTTGTAGAAACGTCACGATTCTGATGAAACGGATGGTTATAGTATTTTTCACAGTAAATGGTATTGGCTTATTGACTGCAATAAACTACCCGATTTAATCCCATTGTGTGGAAAATCATCTGGTAAAAGATGCGAATGTGCTACAGGGTCGAACTTAAGAAATTTGAATTTTGCATAAAGTAGGAGATATACAAGTAATTTATTTAAATGTTACAATTCTGTTCTATATTTAGTTCAGTGTCGCTATCGCTATCCTCATCTAACTCTCGGCAGGAATGCCATTCATACAGTTCCTAATTGATTCTACCACACTACCACTTGAAGTCGGAGAAGTATTTTTTCCGCGCACGCTCGATTTAAGTTGGTGCCACATAAGCTCTATGGGATTGAACACGCAGTAGTAGGGAGGTAGTCGTAACACTGTATGTCCCAATTCTTCTGCAATTGTATCACAAACATACGTTTTTTTTAAAGAAAATGACTGCAGCACTTGTAAAAATCTTTTTTTGTATAATTTTCCTAAAAATATATGTCATTTGCAGCCATGAAGTTTTGGATCTCCAATTTCGTACTCTTTGAGCCAGGAATTTTTTGCAATTGTCGACTATGATAGCATGCGTTGTTCGTTACTATAACGCTGTTTGGCGGAATGTTGGGTAACAGACAATTTTTAAACCAATCTTCAAAAAGCTCTGCTGTCTTATCTTCGTGATAATCAACACAAGAGTCCTTAATATTTTTGACAGAAAGCCACATAGCGTTTGAGATCCAATCATATTCTGATCCTGCGTGTAATATTGTGATTCTCTTCCCTTTATTGGATGGTGCTTTTGTTTTACACTTATCAGAGGAATAAGACCATCCTTTGGAAGGGGTGTCATGCGTGTCAAACCACGTCTCGTCGAGGTAGAGTATTGGCCGATTTTCAGACCGGTATTTTCTTATTGACGTTATATATTCAGAACGCCAGTTTATTAAACGTGTGGATTCCATTATTACTTGTCTCTTGTCAATTTTGCGATATTTTAAGTCCATTGCAGACAGAGCTCGCCAAAGAGTAGTGAGGCCACAGTTGATGTGAGTTTCGTCATTGATGAGCCGCTGTTTCAGACTTATGATTGTAGGGACACGCTGCTCATCGTACATAGTGTAGATTTTTCGCCTTATCAAATCTTTTTCCCAGTCGTCTAGACTTTTCTGTGACACCGGAATCTTTACGCTTTTTTCTTGATTCCATGGAATTTTCAACAATTCGTCTAACTGAAGTAAGAGGCACCTTCGTCAAATTACTGGTTACTTTTGCTGTAGCACCTGCGTTATATCCTTGCTGAAGTATGGAACTATACACATTTTTTATAATGATTTTAGCGTCACAAGATAAGTGATTCTTCTTTAACGAACCACTGGTAGAAGCACTATTACTTTTTATCCACGGACGCCACATACTGCCTATTCTGTACGATGGGGTATAAAATCTTTGCTATTAATGTCTGTAATAACAAATAAATGTTATGAAATTATTGCAGGCCGTAACACAAGTGAACACTTTCAATGAAATACATAGACTAAAATGAACAAGAAGTGTAAGCTGTAATCCTCTACAATCCCTCTCTGAGAATCAAAATTACCTGAATCCGGTCCTTTTACATTTATGATGTGCATCTCGGATTTTACAACTCAAGGGTCTAATTGGTTTTATTATAATCCTTCAGTCAATACCATTTACTGTGAAAACTACTATACAATAAAATTGTTAAGTCGGATTGGCATAGTTGGTTGAGGCACACGCTCTCTGGGACGATCGACTTATAGTTGGTTCGAATCTCACCAAAACCGATGTTTATTTAATTTTTTGATTGAAATATCATACCTTATCGTTCAATATTGAAGTTGATGAAGTTTCTTCCCTCTTGAGTTTTTCATAATCATTGAAAAAATATTCTAAAATTAAATATCAATATAATACTTGTTAGAGAGCTCTGAAGTATTCAAGTAGTCGAAGAAAAAATCAACTGTATAACTCGAATGGATATTGGCCACATCGCCTTCGGAGATTGGAACACTCGCCTACGGCATCGTGCTGAAACTTCGTCCTCCTGCGATATGGCCACACATATCCACTCTTGTTGTACAAACTACTATTTTCCTATATGTGCCTGCCTACCATCAATACCGTGTGTTCTGTTATTTCTGTGGAGTTTATGTGATTTGGAAATGAATCTACCAATAGTTAAATATATTTAGGTTCACAAAAAATCATAACTTCTGGTGATGAAAAAAACTTCGAAACTTCATCGAGTGCTTTCCTGAATTAAGTTTATGATAATGGTTTCCTCAAAAATTATATTTATTCGAGCCTCTGAAACCGATTATTCAGTAATGCACAAGAACAACTCACTGGCAATGAACAGATTTCTAGTGTCTGACTGAAGGAAGTGGGATCAGTATTTCAGTATAAGCATGATGTTCATTCAGATAACATCATCTTGAACACCATGTTAATCAAAATAAAGTTCACGAAGAAATGCACAATACACAGAAAGTATATTGCCATGAATTCGAATTTTTATTATGTAGATTTTTGGGCCAATTTTCTAATCTCCTATTAGGAAACTTAATTGAGTCCTCAACAGGCAATGGAATTTCTCTGTCGAGTTGATAGCTAAGACTCTAGCTGGTGATTGAGAAATCGAATCCATGTCCCGTCACAAACTTTCCTAGGCAAGTTGCTTTGTATGGTACTCAGATACAGGACACACGTATGTCTTTTTTCAAATAGTGATGATATAACGATTATTTTCTCTCAACCAGGAATTCTGTTTGTTCCATATGGATCACCAAATTCCTATTACAATTTTTCGACTTCGTCTCATTTGAAATGAAATTAATACCATCGGTTCAAAAAAAAATACAAATCACCTAATGAGATTCGTGCTAAATGAACGTTAGTGTCCCATAAAAAGTCCGGTTGACTCGAACATCTAATCGACCAGACATATTGGTTTCCTATAAATGAGGCCATATGGTAAGCGTTTACTTCATCCGGACTTCACCGTGATTTACGTGATATATACTTACTTTATGAACTAGTATCTCACACTCTGTATCAGTTTCCACAATTAATGCGTTCAAGAGATAAGAAGTCGATGGCAACGAACGCTGGTGACTTCCTACAGATAAATCTTGAGGACTATAATGATTAGTATTCAATAATTTCACACAGAGGTTAAAAAAACTCGAAATAAGCCTAGAATGATCTCTTCATTATATATCGATCAAATCTGAAACGTAAGTTATGAGTTCAGTTGAATCGAAACTGCACACCGAAGGTTTCAAATTCTAGATACAATGTTTCTTGACGATTTGAAATAATGATGTCCGGTTCGATTCTTCGTGAATAACCACTTTTAGCAATGAAGGAAGAATGATGTGGTAGTTGATAATGAATTCGCGAACTTGATGAATTGATCTTTATTTACAACCATATATGTAATGCTGTCATTACTAACGTCATTGAAGGTTGGGAATTGTCACATTACACACCTCTACTTCCCGCCCTCACTTCCCACCCTCACTTCCCGCCCTCATTTCCCGCCCTCAAGTCACTTAGACTTTATCTGTCATTTATTTATATTGGTGACGATTTTATACCCCGTAGTCATAGTAACAATATCTACTTGATTATACTGAGAAAACCGCGTTTTTGGTAATTTGTTGTTAGATGTTATATTTTAGATATGTTCAGAACGAAACAGAGATTTATTAATTTCATTGGAAATATGATGGTTGTAAATAAAAAAGTATACAAACCTCGGCAGGCAGTTTCATTCCTGTCTCGAGATCATAGTTAAAGAAGACGCTTTGCGTCTCGGTTAACTAAGTGATCTCACGACAGGAATGAATCATTTCTCACCTCGGTGTGTAATATACTATTTCACGACATTTCAGATTTTTCTGTGCTTCTTTTCGATTTTTTTTGTGCTGCTTTTAATGTTTGTTCCATGATAATATACCTACTTCTAACACTGATTAAGATTTTTGTAGAAATTGTAGTATTATTATTTTTTGTTCCAGTGTAATCTAACCATTGAGGGTAGTATGATAACGATGGAGTGTCAGCCAGGGGGTCATGGGGGACCACTGGGGCACTCCATGATGTTGGATCCTTCAGGCGGATTGCACCAGCAGGATCAGGAACATAAGAAGAAACGTAAGTTTAAATAATTTTCAACGTCATTCTTCACATTTCAATCTCCACTCGCATACGTAGGCGCGTTTTGTTTATAGCTTGATACAGTTTGAATGTTTATTGAATCTACATAAATTGACACTGAAAACGGAAATCAATTTTGATTCATGAGGCGAAAATATAGGGAAGAAGTAGATTAATGGCTCAATAGCAATTTATGACCTATTCAAAACATTTCATCGGTTACGCTTAATGATGGATAATTCCAGCAAAAACAGATTCAGCTTATATTTCACTTTCATTCGATTCATGTAAAAAGAGTATTTACGGCAACTCCGATGCAACAAACATTACAATAATGGTGCTTGGTAGTCGTGCTTATGTAAAATATTCGTCGCCACATCTGCATACAAGTCTTGCTTTAATAATTTCATCCAACAACTATATGACATGAAAGTTCTGCTCGTACCCAGCTATGTGAAAGAAAATATTGAATTTGATTTTTAAGGTTAATTCTCAATATCTTATAACGATGGACTCGAAGATTATAGAAATTAAAGAATGGTCCGCTGTTTTTGGTGAAAAAAATTTGTGGTTGATTTTTCCAATATCATTTAGAACTATAATGACCTCGGCGGTGAAAAAAGCTTTCAAAGTGTGGTGTTACAGCTTTCTCGATATTTATTTCAGTCATCAATGACATAAAAACAAACTGGTATGTTTCCAAACCTGATCGGAGTTATAAACCGAAATAACAACTCAAGACTAGTCGGTATTCTGACTGAAGCTCATATTGGCACCGATTTACAAGCGATAACATTACCAGTCCGGTCGTTACATCAAGTCCAGGAAGGTACAGT
The DNA here is from genome assembly GCA_032362365.1 of Zygogramma bicolorata. Lineage (NCBI taxonomy): Eukaryota > Metazoa > Arthropoda > Insecta > Coleoptera > Chrysomelidae > Zygogramma > Zygogramma bicolorata. The sequence goes on along the minus strand of JAVJAQ010000881.1, from coordinate 84,923 downwards.
CCACCATCAGATGGTGCCGAGCGAAAAGGTATTAAAATCCTCCAGAAACGAACAGGTCGACCGAATCAGGGTATCCATTGCTCATGTTCACAGTGGAATACGATACTTCGAATTAGATAATAGAGACGATATTCACTGTTTTGCCAAAAATTATCATGTGGTATTTGTTACAGAGTTATATGAGGACGTGGGTGGGTCTTCACATGCTGTTCATTAATATCTTTCTTCGCGATGGTATTATTATACTTTTTTTTTTCTTGGTGGGTTTGTTGAGTTATTACCCCGAGTAGAATTACATTGCGAATTTTAGAGTAATGTATATGGAATATAAATATCGAGAACTGAGAATCTGATTCACAAAATTGAACTGTCATTTGTTACCAGAATACCAACCGTGATTCCTTCTAGACTCCACCACTCTTCATTCAAGGAGTCAAATGATCTATCTAGGTTGAAATACGTTCGAAACGACCACTTTGTGAAATAATAACTTAAAGCATCATGTCGCCAGTTTTAACCGATTCAATTGACTATACATATACAAGGTAAAGATAATTTTCCACCCTGAAATGAAAAGTCACGACTATAGATCCTAGTGCAGGAAAAAAATAATGGTAAAACTGTATCTGAAGGTTTGTTCGGATTTTTGGTATTTACTGTTTAGGATCGTCTAAAATCACTAAGTCCCCCGTTTGGACGGCGGTCGATTTGCCTCTAAAGCAGCCAGCCCAGCCTTCGATATCAGCCACCGTTGATGCGACGTGGCCCTTATTACGGTAACGGAGTTCATTGAGATTGTAAAACATGAGAAATCGTCATTTCCGAAATCGTTATTTTTGGACAGAACATAATGTTTCCTACTCAGTTCTTCAGAATCCATAAATTTAAAAAAGGCCCCATAAGAAAAAGGTGTTATAACTTTTTATGGCGGATAATTCATTTTCTCTTTTTACCGCTAAAAATGGACGGCATATTACTGAAAGTTATTGTTTCATATAGCAGCATCTGATCATGATTTGATTTTGACCCCTTAGGGAAGTGTCAAAAGCTTTGTAGTCTATCATTCTGGCTATCATTTTTCCGTATTCTGTGAAGTTCTCATCAGTCCCACTATGTTGCCAATGAATGAATGAATTTTGAGAAACAGCTGAATCTAACAGAATGTATGCTGAATTAAAAATAAATATTCCTTTCATATCAACAAGATTCTGTGGAAACTTATTGTTCTATACTTCAATATGAACATAAAATAAAAACATTTCAAATTCCAAAGAAATTGTGATGGCTGGTAATGGAGAAATATGCATTTCACTAATAGGATAGCCAGTACTAATCGGTAAACTCCAATAAAATTGGATTTTGTTCTGAACTACTTCGGAATACAGCTACTAGCTACGTGGAGATATATTTTTTCAATCTAGCATCTTTGACTTCCTCAGTACTGCGATGTAAATTAGTGCTCTCGCCAAACTTCTCTCCACAAGCTGATATTCAATATGACTGCTAGTTTTCAGCATAGTTCTGGCAGGTTGCTTTTCAACCCATTATCATAAATACAAGATTCGAAATTTCACTTTCAATATCAACTCTATTTGAGCTCTTTTCTCCTAGTAATACGATTTATAGATACACGATTAAATGAAGAACGAACAGATTAATTCCAATTCCAAGTGCCACCAATAAACGATGACTTAATGTCACTTCAATGGAATTTGGCATATGTATGCAAAATATTCGAATCATTCATTCACGATCTTTGAAATATGTCGGCGGTATTCTCGAATAGGCTGTACAGTTCTTTGACTACATAAATAATAAATAAAATAAAATGATACTCGTTCAGCAGCGAAGAAGACTTCGAAGATACAGTAACCAAAGAATGAAATGAGAAACATGTGGGTTATGAAAAATATATTCAAGCATTGTTATAGAGATATAGGATAGTTAGCCAGACATAAGGAAATATACTTGAAGGGTAGATAGCGTTAGGGAGTTCGTTTCCAAGTCATGTTTTTCTTACATTTCACTCACGGACGTTGTAGCTTGACATTTTAACACAGAGCTGTTGTTCAAGTTTACCTATATCGAAAATGAACTGTTCCGTCTCAAGAGGAGTCGATTAGAATTGATAATATTGAAAAAGGAAACACGAAGTCATCTCCACAACATATTTAATTCCTAAAGGAACTATGTCCTAGTTAAGACATGTTTCGAACATATATATGTTCATCTTCAGTTGAGTACAAAAAGGCTGAAATAGAGTTAACAATGAGAAAACAGTAAAAGTGATTTTTTACATGATACTTACGAAAGTTGGGAGATCAAAATCGACAAACTACATATTAACAATCATTATACTACTTACGAGAACCAAAGTGGTTCAAGAAGTAGAATTATGTTATAAGATGGGTGTGGACATAAGTAACATAATTCTACTTCTTGAACCACTTTGGTTCTCGTAAGTAGTATATCGATTGTTAATATGTAGTTTGTCGATTTTGATCTCCCAACTTTCGTAAGTATCATGTAAAAAATCACTTTTACTGTTTTCTCATTGTTAAGTCTATTTCAGCCTTTTTGTACTTAACTGAAGATGAACATATATATATGTTCGAAACATGTCTTAACTAGGACATAGTTCCTTTAGGAATTAAATATGTGGTGGAGATGACTTCGTGTTTCCTTTTTCAATAAAATTGGTCTTCCACTTTGAGTATGGACTACTACCTTCGTAAGAATTGATAATACTTATATACACTAATATAGTGGTATAACATGCCTTTGTGGAAAAAGTTGTCAGGAAGTAGCATATGAAGATTCACAAGGAGTCTGAATATGTTTGGTGAATCTCAAGTCAGTGACGAACCAAACACCAAGATTTTCACAGGCTTGTTGTTAGTACCATAAACTTTTACTATATAAACATAAAATTGATTTGGATTGACTCCCAGATTACGAGAAACTGACAAATTCCAAAGGTCGATGATTATTTTGTGCTCACTATTTTTCCATTGTGTGATTTCATAATCAATTGGGTACCATCGGCATAGGTGAAGATTTTGAAATGTTCAGTTTACTTGTGAAAATCGGAAACAGCACAGGAAATGTAAACTCCATCCAAGTGGCAACTGATTCCGTACATTCCCGAAAAGTTCTCTATAATTATAATAACTGCCTGTGTACGAGTGTTCGTTTGAAATTTACTATTTATGGCATTTACATCACCTAGGTTCTGTAATATATCATTATCATTTTCACTTCTAATGAACTTCATTTTTCCAAGCGTAGCCCACAAAACTTTTATGTTCTTTAATAAGTTCAACGTATACACGTTATTGTTATGACTTACTAGCTTTGATGCAATGCAAATGTAAGTAGTACTCTTTCGTGATAGATGATTAAGATAATGACAACCAAGCTTACCAATTGGACTAGCACAATATCATAACAGCACTGATGCTGCGCGTCATAATTCAGATAAGGCTTCGATGAGTGACAGCCTCAACATGCCATTACGCAGTCTTCAACGAAATCTCCTCAGTTATTGTCGTTTCATTCCACCGCTGTATTAATGTATGTGCACAAACATGTAACTGACGTAACGCGAACACCATTATGTAAAATAACTTCTCAATTAAGTTAAAAAATAGCCGACGAGGATTGACAAGTAACATTAAGATTCACATCTGAGCATTCCATGTGTAACTCGACATGCATCTGGTTACAAACTGCGAGTGGAAAAGGTTGCAAATAGTCCGGCAGCTGGGCAAAAATTCTTAACCTCACCAACGATTATGAAGTTTCCAAAATTCGATAACGAGTATGATGTGTGCTATATTGATGAATACTCGTTTGTATGGTGATATTGATTCAAAATAATGTTTCGAAACAAAAATACTGACGACAATTAAATAGTTAATTTTTACATTAGGATCTGCAAGATTAGTTGTCGAATATGAAAAAGCTTATTGAGATTCACTTTTCCAAATATATGTCAAAGCAGCTGCAACAAACTCCTCACACCACTGATGTGTGGATATATATCTGATAAACCCAAACTGATAACTTCCTTCAACTGTGAATGTTGAATATGGAACACGACATATTAGTGATCGATTATGTTTTATCGAGGAGAACTACCAGAAACATCAACAAATAGTATTTTCGTTCGAAGGCTGTTGCTACTAATAACATATTCATTCAATGGGAAGATACATTCTGATCCCAATGTTGCCTAGTTGATAATTGAAGTTCAACGGCCATCATAAAACGCAATCAATGCAGTGAAAGTGCAAAAAAATACAAAAACCATTTGAACTACAGATGATGTTATCAGGGTGATAATTTCAACTGCAGGAAAACTTTGATCGAACGCACAAAGTAGGTACCAAGTAGACCGTTAACTTTAATGTGGGATGCATACTATTTTCAGTACGTTCGATAACTTGTCAAAATCTGAATAAATGAATTTGGGGGGGTTACAACCTACTGCAGCTTAACCGTTATTCAAAAGAAGGTGTCAGAATCGGATTTTTACCAGACAAACGATTCGAGAGTTGAGGGATAAACATGTTGGTGATGTTGTTATACCTAGTATAAAAGATAAGATGTGTGGAGGTGGAAGTCTCCAAAATATTCGGAAATATCGGTTAGTTATTTCGTTCAAGTGATTCGAAAATATACCGACATATCAGATTGATCAGATTTGGTTTTTTGTTCCATTCATTCTATTTTCGTACAAACTTCTGTACTAATCGACAGAAAATACGTTCACATTCAATCGTACGCAATTAATATCAAATTAGAATGGTGTCGTATACATTTGCTTTGTCGAATTCCAATTTCTTTTAATTATACCATAAAAACTATCCTTGACCACTAGATTGGACAGTTATTGCGAATGATTACCCAGTTCTTCCTAAGCGCATCGTTTTTTCTACTGGTAGCCGAAGCGCCCAGAAGAATGCAGAAATTCAAAAGATTGAAACGAATTATGGTATTCATTCCTATAAAATAGATCTCAATTCGAAAATAAAGGCTAGTTCAGGTTATTATACTTTATATTTCAGTAATATTTGGATATTCCGTATCCTTCCGAGTAGAATCTTTCAGGTGATGGTGAAAATTCTGATTCTATAGCTGTAATATTATTACAGGAGAAAACAGAAGTTGAAATGAATTATACCTTTCATACGTATCCTCTGAAAAAATAGTGCAAAAACTCTTTATTTATATCCCGATATCCTGGGTCTAGGTACTCAATTATGATATTTGAGAAACAAAGATAAGTCTGCAAATTGATATAACGAATTGACCAGGGCAAATACATTTTAGAAAAAATATTTTCAAGAAAATCATATTATTGAGATGGACCTAGATCTCGCATATTCACATAGTGAACTTTATACAATCTATCGACCTAATGAGATTTTTGTCACGATCCAATAGAGCAAATTATAAAGACAATGTGAGTTCAAACCAATAGCACCATAAATCAACTATAGGCTGTATTTTTGTGATCCATTAAATTCTTTACGATGAACTACACATGCTACTGCAACAAAATCGATTGTCTTTAGATTTTCCCGCAGACGTATCGAAAAATTTAATTTGTTTTATTAACATAACATATAGTTTTTTCTGATGATTTTGCATTAATTCAAACAGTTTTTTCAGGAGACAGTGGATCCCACGTTGGATCTTCTTCAAGTGATGGTGAGTCCTGTTTCAATTTTCATTTCATTTGTACCCGTAGTGCATACGAACTCCTTTGTCATAGTTTGATATTGCATATATAATAAAAATATTTGAGAAAATTCAAAAATTCAAATTGATTATGACAACAGAAGCGTTTCATCAACATTGATACTATGGTTGCTGTTGAACTTGAAACATCAAAATGCATAGATTTGAATGTCTTCATGGCCTGCGCGACCTAACACTATTGTGAATTTTGGAGTGAATATTCTTTCAGCTCTGAGATCAATCAAACTTTCAGATACCTATATCGAAATGTTCATCTATCGCTATGAACAATCATATACAGAAAGTCTGGTGCCAATAGGGAATATGAATAAAATTCAAATGTGTCTCAATTATTTTTTTCTTGAATCTTCATTGTCGTCACATTATAATCAGAGGACAAAAATGAACATATTTTGCACAAATCTCGATTCAAAGTGTACAGAGATCAAAGGAGTGAAAGCTGCAAGGTAATTATTATGTGTTATATGATATATTTTTGTCCATAACATAGATTTGTAGCATGAATTCACAAAGCAGTTCATAACATATCAAAACATACCTACACCATACTCGTCATGGGAACTGCACCAAGTACGATACGCTGATTTCCTTCTTCCAAATATCGGATGAGTGAGTTGATATATATTATGGATCGATATGGGTTAGGTTGAGTATTGAATTGAATTTTCTACTGCTAAATAGCTATTGTGTTTTTGCACTCCTCTACAATACCATACTTTTAAAGAAAGTTTGTTTTATTCTTCCGAAATCTACATAGCAATCAAAACTGAAAGTCACCCTGTAGCGCGCGCTTTATTTTCAGTTTTTAATGCTATATAGATCTTGGAAGAAGCTAACCGACCTTTTACAAGTATTGCATTGTGTGTATAACTACAATAATTGAACGGTCCTGGATAAGTATTTATTGCGAACCAGAATAGGGCTTTCGTATTTCAAGCGATGCGAACGAACTTGATGTAAGATATCGTGTTTATATTGTTGTGAAAATAGTATATTATGCAACGATCGTGTAATGATGGTTATTAATATATGAGCATAAACCGGGATACGAAACGAGCCGAAGGTGAGTTTCGTATGGTTTATGCGAGTGTATTAATAACCATTACATGAGAGTTGCATACGCTATTTTATCTACACCCAATAAATAATGAAGAACCAAAAATATTATAATATTAGGTATTTATATTGAACACAATAATAGTAGGTAATCAATCGTATTTCTTTGAAAAATTCTATAGAATTATAATTAATGGTATAACCACGGAAAATACAACAATGAGAAGAAAAAAAATGAAAAAAAGTCTTTGCCGAGATCTGGAATTGAACCCGGGACGTTGGTAATCACTGCACGCGTCGCTGACCATTCGGCCATGAAAGCACATTCGATTTGAACGAAAATAACAACATATGTGTTGCATTTGTCGAATGAACAATATAATCCTTTCGATTGTATTTTTTTCTTGTCTAAGACATCTGTGGAGGAGTCGCTGGTAATTCTTCTATATCACTGCTATAAGACATTTTCATTCGATTATCGAAAATTGACTGAATTCTTCAAAAATTCAATACCTACTGATTTTGACTTGACAAACGTCAAAATGCAGAGCTTGCACATCATGCTTGATTGAAAAATAATGGGTTTCTATTGGTTGAAAATCTGTATCGTAATGAAAATCTGTATCGTAATGGATTTCATTATAAAACGGGTGGTGGGCATATAAGTGTATTATTAGAGTACGGGTGTAGATAATAGTATATTATGCAACGATCGTGTAATGATGGTTATTAATATACGAGCATAAACCGGGATACGAAACGAGCCGAAGGTGAGTTTCGTATGGTTTATGCGAGTGTATTAATAACCATTATATGAGAGTTGCATACGCTATTTTATCTACACCCGATAAATAGTGAAGAACTACAAATATTATATTTATAATTGTATTGCACACAATAATACTAATTTAACGAATTTCCTTGAAAAATTCTACAGAATTCTACAGATCAAAAACAAAGAAAAAAAAATTACTTGAGACCGGAATCGAACCAATGTCTCCTCCAGCTAGAATAATCAATGTCAGCGCCACAGACGGCTCGGCTACGGAGAGCCCACAAAAATGAATGAAAAAATAAGTAATGAATCATGCATTTGTCAATCATTCTAACTGTATTTCTGTGGGTGAAGGTGTCGAAGGTGATTCTGCCATATCGCTGGTATTAGACATTTTGTTATGATTATCGAAGTTTGTCTGTATTTTTACTTGACAAACGTCAAATGCAGAGCATGCACATCATGCTTGATTGAAAAATAATGGGTTTCTATTGGTTAAAAATCTGTATCGTAATGAAAATCTGTATCGTAATGAATTTCATTATAAAACGGGTTGTGGGCATATAAGTGTATTATTAGAGTACGGGTGTAGATAAACATTTTTATGTGAGTATGCTACATTCATATATATTATCTCACTACATATTTATCTGATATTGAAAAAGTAAATGAACGTATCTTACCTGTATTAATATGTATCCATTATTATGATATAGATGTGATATAGGAATTTTTGTGAAATTTCCATGACAGTAATGTTTGGGTTATGTTTTGGTATATTATGAACTGCTGTGTAAATTTGTACTACAAATCTATGTTATGGACTGAAATATATCATATGACATAATATTCACCTTACAGCTTTCACTCCTTTAATCTATGCTCAAATTAAGATAGATGCAAAATATGTTTATTTTATGTCCTCTTTCACCAGTGATGACACGTTTTGTGGTGGGAGTCCCGGTCATAGGACATAATTCGAGAAGATTGAGAATTTCAATTTTATGATACTCCTCATACTTTCTGGTATGGTTTTTCATAACGAAGATTTCGTTTTATCTGCTCTTAACCACATATTGAGGTACCACTAAGATAACTCATATCTCGGTTAATGTAGAATGTATACCGTATATATATTAACCGTTATATCTTAACAAATGTTGTTTACTATTGCGCATGCGTACATGTCATTGTAAGGCATACCGTATACTCTAGATGATGTGCAATAACTCTCTATTGATGTTTAATACTAGTCGATTACGATAGTTACTGAAGAAAACATACAGGATTTAAAGTTATGATAGAACTCGGATGATTATGTTAGTGTAATGTCGTCATTCAACTCAATTTTATCTTGTCATCGTTTATTCATATTCAATAATAATTTGAACATTTTCATCCATATTTTTTTTCTACGTTATAGGGATGAAAACAAATCATACATATTCCCTATTACTCGACGGCCGTAGTCATTGTTTGACTCAGGTTGAAAATAATGTGCGGGTCAATTTTGAGAAATTAATTAGTCAACTTCGTTTCGAATTAATTATCTTGCGAATAGGTTTTGATAACTGTATGTTCCATCAATTGTTATTTGTTTGATTATTTCGTGATGATGGTATTAGAGATCTGATTGTGTAATTATCCCCTGTCTTTTTGTTGTATTTGCGGATTTAATGGTAGACAGAAAATCGCAAATAACCAAGTACGAGGTATTGCACCATCTATAAGTAGCTGGCTATGAAAATGAGTATGTAGTTAGCATAAATTGATATTTCTGTGATAGTCAGTTTGAATCTGTTACGAAATGTTGTTGGAATACATGCATGAGATTGAACCTGAGTGTTTTAATGAGTTCGCCATTATAGTTCCAGTTTCAATTCGAATTATATATGGTTCAGTGTATGACTGAATTTAATAAGGAAAATTGATACTATGGCTGGATTTCAGTGTCAATAAACTTCGAAATAATTAATATTCGTTCAGTTTGGAATGGAATATTTGCGGATAATATTGAATAATCTAACAATATTCGAGTGATAAGTGATGAAGGAAAACTATTTGATTGAGCAGCCTCCCCAAAATAGATATATGTTAGTTCCAACCGAATCTTTGTCAATACCCAATATGCAGATTTAGAAATTCTAAAGGTAAACTGGTTACATTCGACGAAAAAAATCAGTCGGAATATTACATCTACTTCGAAAGCATCGAATTATATAAGAGGTTAGAGAGACAGAGAACCACATAGAACCTTCGGGGCATCGATGAATTTTGTGAGGCACTCAACAACCCCGATATAACAAGATAAAGAAAATCTTACTTTTTTATCGGTGTTTTGAAACTTCGATCTTTTGTTATTAACGAATAAATATTACTAAATATCAATTCGTTACAAACTCTTATATACTTTTTTTTAATATTTAGTTAAGTCACTTCTCTTGCTCTTTTTTTTGCCTTAAGCAAATCATCACTTACTGTTAACTTTTTCTCACTTGATAACACTTTATATAACTTTCTTTGTATTATGTTGAACACTAGGATTATTAAAAGTATTCCTTTACTTTCTCCATACTGGCTGTACTCTTGCTAATCGATGTATATTCGAAAGAAGCAATGAAGAATTATTATTATTATTATTATTATTATATGTCTTTTGCACAATATCAACGATTCGTCAATGTGCAGGAATATTGATGGATATTATTTTTCCCATTATCTTTTTCCATCATTGTCGGAGATATAAGTGTTGGGTTCGACTCTTATAATCGAAAGATGTTCCAACTGAATAATAAACGTGAATCCTACAGAATATATCACATCTTTCAATCTAGTTTGTGGAAATTCAGCTACTCTGATCTTGCCCTCATCATCTGAATGTTACACTAGGAAAAACTTGTTATTATTTGTATCTGCAGTTAAAAACTTCAATTGAAATATTCATGATCACCAACACATACATGTTTTTGTTGAATAGATTGGGTTAGTTCAGAAATATTAAATGAATGCTCTCACACATTCGAGAATTCTTTCTACTGAGATCATTGGAGGCCATATTTCTATTCTCCAGATGAAAGTGACACATTTAACGCTCGGATTTCAACTTCATTTCCATGTTCGATGAAAAAAATCCATCCGAAAGGACGTTATATTCCGCTGAGAAAAGGATGAAGTGAAATATTTTGATGAAAGTTGAAGATTATTTCATCCATGGTATTCACATACACCTACTTTTCTGACTGCTGTAAACTGAACATAAGAACTGCATCAGGAACGCTTGTATTCATATGTTATTCCTCAATAATTTAATTCGTGTATATTTGAACAAATTAGTCACCACAATGGCTAATATGTCAGTGCGCCAGGACATAAAGCAGATACGATCGCTTTAGCAGCGGGGTTGCGGTTTGTGCCTAACTAGCCAATTAACCGGCCCTAATTGTAATAGCAGCGCTACATTTGTTTTGTAATTATATACAAGATAGTATTGGTCGATATCATTGTGTAGGTTGTCAATATCCGAATATTAATTTATTCAATCAACAATGATTCGGTAAAACGAATGACTCGAGAATAATGAATCATAGTTCATCTTTAGAAAAGTGGTCTGGCTAGTTAAAGCAGGACCATTTCTTTTATTGTGGTAAATAAGCTTCGATTGATGATACTTCATCTTCCACGAACTTGATTGAGCCATCATTGGTGATTATTTTGAAATTTCAAGTTCAATTCGAAAATACCAATAGTTCAATTTCATTGATTTCACGGCATCTTTACGTACATTTCATATTCAATTGAAACTGAAATTTTAATAGTACTGACGTGATTAGACATTTTCGATACCTTGTTTCCACGACTTGAATGCTCTCATCTGAGTTAGTGTTACCAATACTTGATGAAGAAATCATACAACACTCTCTCAATTTATTTTAGTGTGTGAAGTAAAACAAAAAGGAAAAACACTTTATTGTGTGATTTTAACCATACAATTTATAAGATCGATCCACGTGTTTGACTACACAATAGATATTATAAAGTGGAATACATAACATAATCATGAAACTTTTCCTAGAGATCAATTACCCTGATACCAAACTGATATTTTTGCACTCGACGCGCGTTTAGGGTAATTGATCTCTAGAAAAAGTTTAAAGTTCTACACCAAAGGTGTCCAATCTCATCATCATCATCCATTATCGTGGATATTCATCAAGTTTAGGCCAATTCCATCGGTTATTCAATGCTTAGTCGGAATGGTGATTTTGTCGCCTCGGTAGTGGATATGCAAACTCCTATTCTTTCGGCGTTCTTCAAATGGCATTACCAATAAGTGGAAATATGCAATTAATACTCTCACGACTTTCGACTCGTACTCTGTATCTGTAATCGCATCGTTCAACCTACCCTAGATCTCGCTCAGCATCAACAATTTACTTTTGTTCCGTACGCCGCAAAGGCCAGCTATATTAATAGACATCCATTAATTTAAAAATTGATCCACTTTCTACTTCATATTCCCGTTAATTAGCAATTCACTCCTACACAGCCTACGAGTTTGCGATTTTGTTTTATTTTGCTAGGCCAACTACCGCAATCCATTTCTCATGATTATTTACACTCTCCGGACCAATGGCAGTCTCTGTGTGCGGCGCAAAGACCAAAGTTATTATAAGCTGACAGTTCTAGATATGTGGCTTTGATATAAATAGTTATAAAACATTCGTATGGTGGGTTCGGTCACAAATAATATCGAATTTATGTCAACAACGACGTTCTCTCGCGTGTTTACAAATACTTCGGGATTATGTAAAGTTAGCGAATATTTCTTGACCACTTTCGATCATTACTGCGGAATAAATACCTCCACGGATGTTGCATCATCATCTTGAGAGTATTTGCAATATTCAAGTGACAACCCAGCATGTTTTGGCTACTAATCTGAGTTTTATATTCCAACAACTAGTGAAATTGGCGAACACAACCAGCGTCATAATTCAAATAACCAAATAAATTGCTAAACTAAAATAAAATTGGTGGAGGAAGTTCTTCTTCTTCACTTGAAGATTTCACTACCAGTGTAATCGATATCAACCCCGACGGAAAGAAAAAGAACCGACGAGACGAAAACAGACCCAGAAACAAAAAAAAGGGTGTTAACAAGAGACCAAACAACAGACACAGTAAAAGACAAAAAGGTCCCCAACCCCAAAAAGGTGTTAAAAAAACCCCTACCAATTTTTTGTAATGGCAATGGTGTTTAGAAAGAGAGCCCGAAGGAAACAGGTCCGAGGGAGAAAAAAATGATTGAGTTCATTTGTTTTTGGAGATGCATTACACCCGACCCACAAAAAGGGGAAGGAAAAACACAACAAACAACGAAGACAAAAAAAGAAGGCCACCGCTTCAAACAACCGCACCGCCGCATCATGAACGACCTCGAAAAGGCGTAGTTGCACAGAAAAACACCGAAACCCCTCACTGAAAGAGTGAACCAACTAGGTCCCAGAAAGAAGGGCGAGGAGGTGGATGGGTGTGGGCTGCTCTCCCAACAGCGAGACACAAAGGGCCACACACAAAGGTGGAGATGAGACACAAGGAACAAGACAGAAAAAAACTGGTATTCTCCATGCAGGTGAAAGAAAGGGTGGTGTTTTTGGAAATGCGATGAGCTGGTCAGGTCTTTATTCAATGGCGAAAACTATTTTCCGAACATCTGGAATTGAAAACATTCTTTCAGCGCCCCCTTATAGAATGTTCATAGGGATTTATCTGGGGGCGAAGGAGAGGACCAAAAGCTCAACGAACGTCGACCGTGAGGCCTCCCAAGACAACGCGACGGGTAGAAAGTCTTAGTCGTTCATTCTACTATTACTCTATTTTCATTGAAAACTCGAAATTTAAATTTTTTTGTCCACCAACAGTTCACTATGTCGTTCAATTTCTCAGTTCAAAGGGGACAACAAGCAAGGACAAGGAAGGTTCCAAGGCAACCCTGATCAAGGACAGAAGAGGGGGGGCGGCAGAGGTTGAGGCGAGGAGGCCAACAAGGCCGAAGCAAAGGGAAGGAGAAAGATTTACACCCTGATCTGAAAGAAGGAGGGACCCATGTAATGAAATCGTCTTAAAATACCAAGATCGCGTGAATTTTGGTACAATCAATACACCCTGAATGGAGACACGCGAAAACACTGGAAAGCAAAACACCACAACACATGATGAAAAATATCGAAATAAGTTTTTTGCAAAGTTTGTTTCTATCAGTTTCAGAATGCAAAAAATCTCAAGGATATCGGTTTCCAGTCAGTACATTTTGGTAAAATCCATCTAATATATAGTCGTTTGCATTGTGCATTCATATACTGAAATGATAAAAAAAAAAAACATGCTGTTGTACGCTCTTATTTCACTAAATTTTTTCCTGTGAATATTGAGAAACGTCACTTAATTCCATATTGGGGCAATTATACTTTTCAATAAGGAGATTTTAAGCTACTCCATCAAAGAATATTCACGCATCGAGATTCAATCATTTTTGTGTTCGAATCAATCTGCTTATGGATGAAAAACTACTCATTTGATTTGGCGCCAAACATTCGCAATAATCAAAAAACAAACATTTTTCCTGGAAACGTTCACATTACGAACAGAATTAGTTAGGTGAGGTACTGAGTATTACAATTCTTGAATATCGCCTGCAGTTTTTTTTTCTATAAATTCTCTGCAATCCAACTATTCAAAATCATACCAAACTAGTGACACATTTTTTCTAATAGTCGTAATGAATCGATTACTATATACAATGAAGTAATATTTTTTTGCATAATTCTATTCGGTTAGTTCCACGTAATTTGTATGAAATTGTTCTGAAGCGTGTTGGAAAAACAAAGAAACTTTTTGTCTGCCTTCGTGAATATCGAGAGTTGCCTCATATCTGCAATTGGGTAAATGCTGTCCAACACAGCAATGCAATCTCAAGTCGTGCTTGCTTCGCAAAGTTATATTCTCAGAATTGTATGATATTGAAATCAAAATAGACAGAGATATGGACGTATGAAGCAGTAAATCGACATTTAAAGATATGTGCCTTTAAGTTGTGGCAAGAAAAAACCCAGTTAATATATTTGGATATTACATTTAAATCGTGATGAACAAATTTAATGTTTTCTGTGTATGTTGTCGTTGATTATTAACTGATGATTATTCTCTGTTTGATTGGAAAAATTTATGAATAGAAATTCGAGATATGGGACGAAATTATTGATCGTGCGTCGTAGTTATAATATGTTTTTTATAATATTTATACAACACCGTTTCAACTTAACTGAGAGAATACTCATTTGATTTGACTGTGAGAAAAGAATAAAGGTAGCTGGAGCAGGAGCTAGTTTGAACAAAAATTTGATAATAAATGAGTATTGACTCTTGGGAGAAAAAACAGAAACAAAAATGAAAGTAGATAAAAGTTGAAACAGCAAAATGGATGAAACTAAGAATACTGCAGCATCAGCAAGATGTCATTATGGAGGAATTCTTTCAGTTGATTCTGGTTGAAAAAAAATCTGTTATATTCTTCAAATACTGAAAAAATACTTGAACAGAATCAGTACATAATACCTTGGTATTACTTATGTTTTATCAAATCCGTCAGATCTCAATGATTAAATTGATTAAGGTTTTATATTGAACATACTCAGTCAATTATATAGTGAATTTGAATATAACAAGACAAGTTGCTTGTGACTAAAATAAGCTTTTAATGCATTATGGTAATAATGGTGATGCTCTCTAACCAATCGACCACAGAGCTGTTTTCAAACAAAAAGAAACGATTAAACAATCACTGAAATGTCAACAACAATTGATTTTTGATACGAACTTGTTCATTGATTCTCAGAACATAAGGTTGTTTTGCACGAGATATTTCATTGGGAAAGGTCCAGGTACTGAGGAATGTGCGAGGTTGTTGGTTTACTAACAGGTTATTGTATCGATATAAATAATCATCAGTGCTGAATAGCATTATAAAACCAAATGAAGCTATCGATTTACATAAATACAAATCTATTAAAAAGGCATTTTTGACCCAATTAGTATTCAATTATGGACATTACTATCGATGAAAAACTATGATTTACGAATTTAATCGGTTCGAATGGCGTTATTAAATGTGTAGGGAGTCCGGTTCAGTCAATTGAGAAATCAATTTGTAGACCTGGAACGAAAACAAATAAGAGTTGCAGTGGTTCGTAAATAATTTGCATGTCAACATTTATAAGGTAACACCTTGTCCGCAACGCTATTACACATGTCCACTCCGCAATCGAAGCTAAGGCTGTAAATTGCAGACTGGCCTACTGCCTACTGATGCCGTTTGGTTTAGAGCGCGATTGTTGGTTTGAAGCCTGCACACTTAACAAAATTTGTATTTTTTTTTCGACTTGCCTTTTTTGCATAGTCGGGCTGAATGAAAATACTCGATACATTTCTTGTAGAGAATATCTATCCCAGGACGAACCCTATTTATTTATAAATGCAGATTCACACGAAAGGGAAGCCCTGTAATTTTCAAAGAACACCACGTGAATCAACGGACAGGAGATACGAATTAACATTCATTTTCAGAGATGAGCAGCTTTCTTCGTGAGTTTTTTTTGTCAATCATCTAGTAATATATTATACAGTAAAAATATAAATGAAATTGGACGATTCCAATATATGATTGGCAATAAATAAAAACAAAAACAAGAATCAAATAACATCTAAAGGAGAAGATTCTTCTTGTTCATAAAACAAAATATACGCATCGGAAGTCACAAGAGATTTGGAGGAGATTGGTGCCACTTGGGAATCATTGTATTCATACCACTTTCCAACATAAGGATGTCGACAGCAAGCCGAGTAATGTCCACTGTATGTAGTGCCGTTGTGATTGGAGAATGCATAAAGATTGTAGCAACTGTGGGCTACATTACCTGTTGCGTAAATGCTCATGTCCAGACCTTCCAAAGGGAAATCTACGTTGACATTTAATTTTGCTCTCGAACCGTCTGTTACAGAAAATCGTTTAAGATGATTCACTAAAACCCTGGGCAACTTATGGATTGCCAAAGATTTCGAGCACTTTCGTTTTTTTTCACACTTAGAACATGTCGGCTTCTCATTTCCATCCAAAGTTTCTTCTCTCTTGTATTTTTGAAGTTTTATAGGCCTCAGGGAAAACCTCGTTCGGCAAGGAGTTCTAAAGCTCAGCTGTTTTGTTGAAAAAAGATCCATGAGCAAGAAAGGTTCGAGAGGTCTCCAAATTCATAACAAAGGGGTGGGAATTCTGTACTCGTCGGGTCATCCTTGTAGATATTGCCAAGGGTAAAACGATTGATAACAATTCAGAAGTGCACCGACCCTGAAAATATCTAAGAAGAGAGACGAGTCCCCGACACTTTTACGATGTTCTGATGAAGTGAGTGAGTCTGTGAGCGAAGAATCACCAACCAGACGGATTGCCTTCCTCTGAATAGAATCAAGAAGCCTCAATGAATGTTTTGGTGCCGAACTCCACACATGAGAAGTATATTCCAAGACAGGTCGTATCTGAGCCTTGTAGATCATCAGAAACTGACGAAAAGTGAATTATTTCTTCGCAAGATATTGAAATCCAAATTTCTGGGAAGCACTTATAGCGATCAATCTCACATGGTTTTTCCATGAGAGATTATCACTGATCGTAATTCTTAGCATCGAGATACTTGACTTTGTAGGAATAGTTACTCCTGACATCTGAATACTAGATGATGATAGATCGACTTTTCTTGAGAAGAGACATGTCTGCGTTTTCTTAGCATTGAATTCCTCTAAGTTCACGTTACCCCATTCTAATATTTTTACCAAGTGATCGTTAATTATATCGACGTGAATGTTTCTCTTAATTTTTGTTTCTCGAACTGGTATGGGGACTCTGGAAGAGAAACTAGTAAGAAGAGTTCTGTCATCTGCAAAACTATGAAATGAACAAAAAGTTCCCTCCTGCAAATCATTGATATGAAGCAGAAACTAAGTGGGCGCCAGAACTGAACCCTGTGGAACGCCTGCTTTCATTGGGAGAATTTCAGATGATACTCCATCAACAACCACATACAGAGATCTCTCAGATAAGAAACTCTCCAACAAAGCACATAACTGAGGAGGCAAATCATAAGACAGCAGTTTAGAAAAGAGACCCCGATGCCAAAGTCCATCAAACGCTTTTGAAATATTGAGTGAATGCTGCCAAATATGAGAAACATAAGCCAATAAGTCACTGGTTGATCGGTGATGGCGAAATCCGTATTGTCGATCATTAATTATTTCTGATTTCTTTAGATATTTCATAGGCTCCATATTGACTCCTGTTTGTGTCAATATCCCCACCTTGGAGCACCTGATTTTATTTTTTTTGGAAGAGGTTTGTTCCATGAGTTCTTTATGTGTTTTCAAATTGTTGGGATCATTCGGATGGTGGCCAAGGTGTCTACAGCGCCGGCTTATACTCAATTCATATATTTCACTGCTGATTTGACCCGTGGTCACTGCAGAATTTTTTCTGTCTGACTCTGTGCAAGAGGCGATTGTTGGTTACCCAGATATCAATCTTGGTAGGTAGGATATCTTCATCGAATATACCAATCGACCCGGTAGCACTCTGTTTTTTCTTGGACTCCTTTGAGTTGAAAAAGCAAACGCGGTACCTTGGAAGATGCCCAGACGTTTCTCGCATCCAAGATGATTATTCGAAGCTTGCCCGCACAAGGCTCTGTCTTCCGAACCCACTCGTGAGAATATGTGAAGTCTTTTTTTTTGCTCGAATTATAGTGTTCGAAGATGTTGTGATGACTTATCAATACATCGCAAAGTATATAATGAGAGGTTAACTGAAAACGGAAGACACAAAATATTATTGATTTTTCAATTATCTGATCATTTGAAAATGGTGAAACTCATCCAACAACTCAACAAGGAACAAGTCATGAAAATTTCACGTCATTTTGACATCGATGGAAATTGCTTCGTATCAGATATGAAAATCCAATGAGACATACAAATTTGCAGCAGACATCCCAGATGTAGTTACACCAAGTGATTTTGACATCATCGAACTATTGCAGCAAATACAAAGAACGCCAAACCCAGGTCCAGAACCACTGTTCGAAGATATGTTGAGAGTAGTGATTCATATCAGCATCTAATACCAGCGTCCAATCATAGGAAACTACCGAGGATGACATATTTCTCTTACCATGACAACGATAAGTTTCACCGGTCCTTAACCAATGCCCATAGATGTTTGTATGTTGTTCTTCAGGGTTTGTTTTTATCTTTTCTCATGCGAATATCACAGACTCGTGATTGTGAGTTCTCTTTGGTTATAAATTCTTATTCAACTGCCTCCGAAGTACATGTAACTTGTCAAAACGATACACACAAACCTATAATTCCCGTACGAAAACCATGCGTTCGTCCAGAGATTTTTACCCTCGCAGTTACCTCATGTAACGATATAATTATACACGGTGCCTATTGGTAATATTTCGCCAGAGGTAATGAAGGTATTGAATACCTAATTGAAAGAAATAATTACCGACTATCGACGGACGCCCCCGACCGCTTGTACCGTCAATGTTGATTGATAGCAAAACGATGTTGACACAAGAGTGCAACGGTTGCATAACAGGGGAGTTACAGGTCGTCTATAACGACTGCGGTCACCGAGACTCGATCACGCACAGTACGCCACAGCTACACCTACAAATTCTGGTTCTGTGCATATCTTCCACTCAATTGGCTGCTTGTTATAGTTCAGCCGCATATTTACTGAGAAAACTTGCATACCAGTTCAACGGTTATTGAATCGTTGGAGATCGTGAGATAATAGGGGATGACATAAGGAAGTTATCAGAAAGTCTACTTTAAAAAAATATCAATTCGCAATCGAACTGTGAAAGAAATATTCTTTGAATGAATTATGTTTTCTATTGAACCAGACAGCGAAACACAGACCCACCAACCGAAAAACCAAAAAACCGGGCGTTTGGATCACTCAAGGACCACCCCGGGACCAATTCCCGTGTTCCAGATTCCCGAACACATTCGGAAAAACAAACAACCCCCCCTCACCAACAACCACCAAGGTGCATCCAACAAGCCCAAGAAGTCGTGTAAAAACCCGACGCCGTCCGGGACAAAACAAGCAAACAACGAGAAGAGAAACGAAGAATAATAGTCGTTCGATGTTCCATTGGTTACAAATATTCAACTCCACTAATATTTGTCAAGAAATGAATGAATAATATTGAAAGGAGTTGGACAGTATGAGAAGTTGAATTGAAAGTGATGTAGAATTGGGAATTAAAATGATCTGATAAAAGGAAATGATACAGTAACTGTAGATATTGAAATAAGTTACAATTTGGTTTTTGAGTTACAAATTTGGTTTTGATTCTTTTTTCGTCTGTTACCAAAACCAACTCCAATCATTTGTCTGCGATAAGAAAGGGACCTGTTAGAACAACTTTCTTATCGTAATAGATTACTTTGAACCATTTTTTTTTTCATCAACACGCCTTCAGAAAGGGGCAAGGAGACAAACTCCTGGTTGCTGACAAAATAATAATAATTATATCAATATCAAATTTTTTGCCAAAATATCACGCCTATTTTTTTGTTTACTATGGAACTCACCAGTTCATGTAATGCAGCAAAATATGATAACATGAGTAGTCTTGTGATAGAACAATGTTGCGAAAATTGACGTTGTTAAAGCTCCTTATTTTAACTGGCAATATAAAATACATCACTTGGTGCTCTACTTCGGGAACGAGATTCACATTTTATCAGCAGCCCATCGAGTATGATCAGAGTTGGCCTTTGTTTGTTCAACAGGAGGTTTGAATGAACAATGAATTCAACTCCGAGTGCTGTTAGTTTGTTGGAAAACTTTTTTTGGGATTTCCCTCAATACTTTGTTCGATTCATCTTCTACTTGCATACTTCTGGATTTTTTTATTTCTCTGTCAAAAGTTTTATCTCTTATGTTCGACACCAATCTCTTTATTGTTGTTTTGAAATTGTTCGTTTTTGTTAACCAGCTGACGAACGTCAACCCTCAGAAGTCTAAACTTGTGCGAGCAATGGCTCAACGAGGCCTTACCTTTTAACGTGTGATTACCCAGCACGGTGGCCCGGCGAGGATTCGAACCCCGGCCTTCCGCATGATAGGCAGATATGCTAACCACTACACTACCGAGACCACAAGAATTCATCATATTTCTCAGAGATACCTTAAAGTTATTTTAATTCTGTTCGTTTTTATTTGATGGAACTTTCCTAGAATTTCGTTGAGAATTCACTTCCGAGTGTCTTACATATACCTCACATAATGTTTCTAATTTAATGAATAACAAACAGGTGAATGTGCCATTTCGATGAATTGCCATTTTGGATTTTGCTAATGCCCCCCAAAATTTCAATTCGGGCTCAGGTTAGTTTCAGTTGTTTATAAATGATTAGCGTATTATTTATTGCAAAATTGTTTGAAGGCGAAATCGAAAAAAAGAATTATAAACGTTTCATCAGAGGTAATTTTCTCATCAAACAAAATATACTTCTTTTTCTGAAATTTTTTTGTTTTCAATGCCAATATCGGGATCTAAAATTCAGGGTTATCCTTTAGTAGAAATCTTCAAGAATGTTAGATCACGAAGAATGCAAGGAAAACTGTTCTTTCTGAGTAATAACGTATGATGAAGAATGTAAATGGACGTTGACCATCTTGCCGGCGTTTTGATTTCATTCACCATCGTGTTTGAAATTAATGTATGGTTGTTAACAGCTTGTATTCAATCATGGGCGTTTTTACAAAACCGATACACGACAAGCTATGTACAGCTTAATTACTTTCGTGTAAAAATGGGCAGACAATAATTTTCGTAAGACGTACGACATGGAAAACATTAATTACCTTATCAATTAAGGTAGGTAAACTATGAAAATATGAATATGATGTGGTTTTGCAAGAGTCGACAGGCACCTGAACACGCGGTGGCCAGGTTCTAGTGATACACATAACTCTAGTTGAGCGTGGGTGGAATGTGGAATACGGTATTCTCTTCGCAGATATCAGGAGTGATTCGAATTGAAACATAAACGGCTGAAACCTATTAAAATACTTCAGCGACTCAAGAGCGTGTTTATGTGTAGGTATCCTTTTAAAACAAGTTATCAGATTATTATTTACCTGATACGAGAATTCATACAAATATAATGCTTCAACCGTAGCCTTCTGAGACAAAACCCTGTATTTCAGAGATGGAAAAGATATTTTTCGATATTTCATGTATCGAAAAAAAATTGAGGAACTCGTTGGAGAATGGGAATCCTCTGTTCCTGATTTATTCACAATGTATATTGCGAACCACAAGATATTGTTCATAGATAGTTCTCGATATGGAAAATATGTTGACGAATACTGAAGATCAAAATTAATTCTTTCAGTGTCAGTTGTCACAAAAAAGTGCAAGAGATGAGGTAAAGAGGCATATGGCCAGCATCTACTCAGGAGATGAGGTGGTGGAAGACCTAACGGCGTCGCGCTCTGAAATAAGCAGAATGATACAAGAGTTTTTGCTATAATTTAAAAGTGGCGCTTAATGTATAGTAAGAAGGCTTCTTCAGTTTTGTGAGCCTATATCTCAAATGTCTAGTTTTATTTTGTAGTTGAAAGTTCACGTCCTTAATGTATAAATTATTCCACACTTTTTCATACCGGAGGTTTTCTGTTGGGACGAAAAATTTTCAGAAACTAAAAATGGACTGATAGTTGAAAAAAATAAGTATAATATAATGTAACTTTTACGACAGGCGTCTTGGAGGATTATATTGAAAGAGGAGACGTGAACTTCATGGTACTGTTGAGATTTCTACAGTTTGCAGAATGATCTATAGTTTTACCGAATAAGGATCTTGAGTGGAGTGTATAAAAAAGTGAACTCGATTGGTGTTACTATGAAACGGTATTATTCAATGAAAAATTCAAATACTCCATATATTCTCGTTTCCGATTTGAAAACAGGCGATATTGATTCTGACTGGACCATTCAACAGATTGTTTGTGAAAGTTTCCATATGCATAGAATTGAGAATGTCACTCGATATCATATGAATGTTTTGGATCCTGGCACTAACTTTAATAGCGAAATAAACCTGAATTCTCTACGAAATATATCTGTTGGGAATGTTCAATTATAAACAATTATCGTGTAGATAAGGAATCTTTATTAAAACTGATTTCTTCAGTAGATTGGCTGGCAAACATGATCTGAAACTAGACAAATAGGACTGTATTAATAAACGGATAACGATCTTCACTCTGATTGGCTATTTAGCATTAATTAATTGAAAATATGGAACGCTGCAAACAGAGTAGCATGCAACGTTTGCGTACGGTAATTATGAACAAGAGATACTATGTAAACTGATTCATCGAGGCTTCCTGATTGAAACAATCTTGGTTCAAAGTCCAGAGTTTGAAGGTTTGTTTGCACCTTTATCTGAATTATGGTTTCTTTCAAATTTCATTGAATTATGATATGGAGATCTATGAATGACTCATGACGAAGGCTTCTTTTTCGAAACTTCAAAGAAATGGACAAGTGAGAATATTGAAAAAATCAATAGTTATTTCAAATTCTCCAGAAAATTATGAATGTCGATTCATTTGTTTTTTCTTTTGTGAAAATTCTGATATGCCAGGGATTCATCTTTATATTATACTATTGATGACTTCAAACACTCTTACAGCCGATTGCACCGACTTTTTCTTATGAGACCATTAACAAAAGGGCTCTTCAAGATAGGTGAGGGTTCGTTAATGGGTGTTTAATAATCTCTCAAACAATCGCTACAGTACGTTAATAACCTCTAATGGTCCAATAGCCTCAAACTCCCATAAGGAAAAGTTGGTGCAATCGGCTGAAATTGATTTTTCAAATCTGTCAGTAACCACCATAACCATTCTACAAGATATTCGAACAATTTGTTAGTCATGAAAATGAAAAGAAGCTTGGGTCAATAATCGATTCATTTTCAAGGCATAAGAATTACCAAACTATTTAAAATCTTGTGGCAAACTGAAACTCAAAAACAAAATAAAATTTCATTATCGTAGTTGGAGCTATTTATTTTACAGTTACATTTTTACCTCTGTTTGCACACTTGTGAATTCACATTAGTGATGTTTGGAAGTATTCCGATTTTATTACTTTGATTTGCGTCTCATTTTTATTTATTTTATTGTACTTTTTTCCCTACTATAAAAATAATGTATGTTTCTTGGGAACAATATTGTTACGAATCCTTTATCGCTGGCCCTGTCGTTCGTTTAACGCAATAATATGAGGGGTCAAAGAAAGTATGTAACATTCCAGTAAATCCCGACTCGCGTGGAAAATTAGATACACATCATTGAGACCCGCCTGGAAGATTCTCCATAGGCGTACGCAGGTATAAATAGGGAGATACTTCATTGCGACTGCAGAATTTATCAGAGTTTCTAGTAAGAAGGGTTTGTAGTATTGAGATTGGAGAATTCAGAACTTAGTGAAGAGTCGAAGTTGTTTGAGAGAGTTTTAGCAGAGCATTGGATAGTTTAGCTGAACATTTCGAGTGATTGTATTGTGTTGTGATGAAGAGTTGTAGGAAAAGTAGTTTAGTGTTATTTGGAGTTTCAATAAACGAACCCAACAAAATATCGTAACAATATTAATATTCTGGAATTAAGGAAATCAAAGTAGTTTAGTGTTATTTGGAGTTTCAATAAGCGAACCCAACAAAATATCGTAACAATATTAACATTCTGGAATTCAGGAAATCAAAGGAAGAACAAATTACTATCAGAATTTTCTGCATCAAAAATCATATTTCTTCAAGCGACATAAAAAGAGGGTTTGATTCACTTTCCACATACTAAGGGGAGTACTTCTCGCTTTATTCTTCAGTATATGGCAGACTATATTATATATAGTGTGTCTCCAACATAGATCCCAAAATTTGCTGGAATACGTATCTGGAGAACACAATATTATTCAGTTTCCTGTAGGACTCTAATTAAAATAAGTTCACCAAACCGCAACACATATTCCGCTATATAATAGCTTCCCCACTTGTTTTGTGTTTTCTGTATATTGATTTCTATAATTCTCGCGTTATGTATAATATTCTGGGTTGGTGCACGTGTCGAAATTCTACTTTCAAGCAAACGCTTCAGTGTTATATAAGATGAAATCCGTCGAAAGACTTCTAAATGATTCTATCAGATTAGACATTTGCTCTCCAAAATTTCATGTGACTTTTTCGAAAGTCGTAAAATAACTTGGATATATTTGTAATTATTTTCATCTGATTCATTTCCTGAAATGACCTGATCGCTCTGCTTTTTCGCAAAAAATATATCTGTAAGAGTTGCTTGGTGATCGAGTCTTACGCTCAAAACTGTAATAATGCTCCAGTATTAACTACCATTATTACATAGGACAAGTTTGAATAATACATATTGCAATACTGCTGGTTTGAATTTTTATTTCAGCCACATATCCCAAATATGAATGTGAATACTCTATGGATTCTTTCAGCTATATAACTGACTATTTTCACTATAGAAATGCAAAATCATATCCACTGACTAAAGCGTATTGAATTTGTCGAAATTGAATACACACAATCTGCATATGGAATTCTCGAAAAAATTATCTTTCCGTTTCTTGACTGGGGCATTCTTCAATACATACTTACGATGAGTAACCAATAATCATTTTGTCGATTCTCCAGCCGAACAAAGAGGTACTAGGGGTACCATCGTTTCCATTCGGACTGAACCACGACTTGGTTGACTGCGTGCATGCATGCTGGCAGTGTATAAGTGATCCCCTGCAAATTTAGTGTTTTCTCTGAAAATTTATGATCTATGACTCGATCTTTGATGTAGGTAAGAAGATGAATTGAGAAGTTAAGACTGTTTCGATGGCAGAGAATTATTTCACTTTCTGAAACGGAGATCGTGATCAATTTCACTTTCATTGCGGGGTATCGCATTATCCTATCAACAGAAAAACGTCTTAATCGAATATTGCAGATCATAAGGAAGATGAGCACTGTAGGGCATTTATTTCACTATAATATATTCGATCCATTTCTTCATACGAGGTTTTCACTGTGTACGGTGGATGGAGCGATTTCTTTTTGCTATACAAAATTTTGCAGGGACCGTTGGTTTTTTCAACTGTGTGGTCCTTCTGTAACATCATTTCAAATCGGGTGAACTCTCCCATCGAGAGAAAATTCGGATGTCTTTTTCAATTTCGTTATCAAAGGCCATTTGAAATAGAAAAAGACATTCGACCCCCTCTTAATGCGGGAGATTTAGTGATCCAAATTATATCTTCGAATTCTGTTTTTATTGGGAAAGGGATCGAAATTTTTTCCATATATGAGCAATTTAGGTTTTGCCAACGTTTCGGACTTCATTAAATCCATCATCTATCTATGAATTACAACAACATTCAACATGTACCCCCTTTCTTTTTTCTTAATGCCTAATTTTGATTATCGGGGAGGCGGAATCTCTTTCAATTGAATCCACCGCCACCAATTTGATTCGAATGGTTGAATGTATAGATAATGTTCCACCCAATGAGTCCAATCTATTACACACGGTATATTTCATTTTGTAGAATTTGGAGTAAAACTGCTGCTTGAGCACTAAAATTTAACTGACTCATTTATGCTTTCAGTATCTCATTTCTGAAATTTTCAATATTTCCAATCCTACCAGAAATATTCGCGGTCATTTTTCTACAGATATTCTCTTTGAAGGTGCCTTTCAAATCTCGTGTTATACAAGTAATGTTGGCATTTGAAACATATTCTCTGGGTTTTCAAAAATGTC
This sequence comes from Zygogramma bicolorata, assembly GCA_032362365.1. NCBI lineage: Eukaryota > Metazoa > Arthropoda > Insecta > Coleoptera > Chrysomelidae > Zygogramma > Zygogramma bicolorata. The sequence continues at coordinate 58,356 of JAVJAQ010000881.1, read as the reverse complement.
GTAATCAATCCAATCATATCAGTACCTAGACCTTTTGATGAAATACTTCGAATTGTCTTCGCAATCAAAGAACTCTAACAAATGTATATTGAATGCTTCAATCGCCACTCGGCGGATTTAAACACGCATAAAACAGCAGATAATGGTGTGTTAGGTCATTACCGACACCAGAATACCTTAATATCCTCTTATTAGCACCGCACTAATCGTGTGAAACACTGGATAATGAATACATGTGTGTTGTAATTTTCAAGGTTGTTCGGAGCAAAACAAATTATTCACTCAAATTTGAATTACGACCATACCACCATTTCTCTTTTTTATGAAAGGCTATTCGATGAGACTGATTGTAAGATGAAGAGAATGGAATTGCTTTTCAATTCGTAACCATGGCAATGATTCATATTGTATTTCTACGATATTGAGTACCTATATCACGATAAAATCATTCCATCTGAAATTTTATCCATCAATCTAGAAATCGATAACACTTGTCAGGTATCACATTACGCAACATACGTTACTGTGTTCGATACTTTTAATATCTGACAACATCAGTTTCAGTATCTTCATCATACATTACATTGTTTCTGAATTGTGAAATAACATATCTCTGAACTCTGTCGTGTTCTGTCTATTTTAATCTTCAAGAAGACGCATGTGTATCTTTAAGAAGATGATTTTTTTAAGAATTCCGGAATATTATTATGTTCATTAATAACAATACAAAAAAAATTCTGGATTTTCACATTTGTTTCCAACCTTAGTGAGGATTTCAATGATCACCTGAAGTCTCAGCATTATTCCATTGAGAAATCTCATCACAAGAAATATTGGTATGGAACCGTAACTTAGATTTTTTACTAACACCTACTTAATTCGGTTATTATGGATTTGTGTTAGGTTATATGAATTGCATAATATATTTTGTCATGACCACAATGCATTCATCATTGGTGTTTGACTCATTTCTTTCATTTCACACGAATCACTTCGTAAATGAATGCAACATTTATCTGACACAAAAAATATTGTTTGGGATTGGACAGCCACACAAATCATTAGTGACAGAACTAAAGTAGAAACACTAATCCATGGCTTCTTTTTCTTCCACGCATGTTCGATAGTTAATGATACGGTGTAAAATGGTAGTCAGCTAATTACGATATCAAAAGCAGCTTATGACGGCCCGTCAGTCCTAATCAACTATCAGGTTGGCCTGGCAACGGTTCAGCCGTGATCGTCATTTTTTCAAAGCCGATCACGACGACCGTTCTCTTATGCAGTATGCGTGTTGCAACTATGAGTAGATATGTTAGTTTAGCTTAAAAATCGCAAAGTGTTGTTTAGCTCTACTACTACGGTTGTTTCATTGCAGATAACTCGGTATGCCTATCTGGTTAATGGCCGGTAAATTGAAATTCGTGGATAATTCCGACGCTTTTTATGCCGTCGAGTCTATGGAGTGAGGTGTTATACGGGTGTGAAGTGTTTTGATATGATACTATTCAAATCAACTGCCGGGTACACTCACTGGGTAATACTTTCATTCCATCATTGAATAATCAAAAAATCGATACGGCTTGGCATGGTTCCTATGAGTGTATTCAGGCGTCGATATACAGTGTGTGTCATAAGTGATGACTTATATTCAAGGTGGTTCATATTTGATAAAGAATTAATTTATCTTCTGACTAGCTTTGTTTTCGAGAAGAATGTTTTAAGTTTTACAGGAAAGTCGTGTTTCATCACTGCTAGTTGTTTCCCTTCAATATTACCGGAATTGAAATATAAATCTGGTCACATTAGGAGGATCCTTTTATTACTGAAGCTGAATACACAAAGTTATATCATACCATCATACTACATTTTCACTGATATCCGTCGGTAATGAGCATGTACATAACATTTTTTTCTGAGATGTGATTCGACATCACTCCCTGAAATTGAAAGCCTTTGAGTTCAAATGGAGAGTTGGAACGTCGGGATTCATCACTAATAATGAATCCCTTTCAACGCCTCCGTAATTGGAAATTTGCGTCAGGTTACTTCAGAATGAGCTTTGAACATTGTTGAAACAACATATGTTTAATGTGACTACCTAAAATTGAAGAAACTTACGCAGGAAT
>JAVJAQ010000881.1:0-49283 GCA_032362365.1 Zygogramma bicolorata | reverse complement strand
GGATTTTTTTCAATAAGATGCCATGGTTTACTTTATCGAAAGCTTTTTGAAAGTCAGTGTAGATAACATCAACTTGGGCATTTTCAGCTAGATGCCTATGCACCTCAACGAAAGTAGGTTAGTAGTAGTAGATCTTTTTTGAACAAAGCCGTGCTGTTCCTCGCATATAGAGGTTTTGACAGAATTCCACAATTTGGAATATATGAATATATGAATATGGAAAGATCTTTTGTGATAAGTATTTAGTAAATTAGTTCATAATGAGAGTGGCCTATGAAAAGTGATCTAGTGAGTCAAGAAAATGTTGGCTTGGCAACGAGAGATCAAACTGAAGAAAACTAGAAAATCATTTATACCAGAATTATCTACAAGCACAGTAAATATTAGACACTGTAACAAATAAAAACTAAAGACATACCAGAGAATATAATTTCCGAGATCCAGAGGAATGGTCAACAGTTGCAATCCAGGTACAAATATCTGATCCATTTTCCGGCCGTTTCACTTCAAGAAAAGCATTCAATCTCTGTGTATATTACAATCTTCATTCTCCTGATTCTCCAGAACTCTATTTGCCATTTTATTCATCGAAACATAACCAAAAGACGATTTTTCGCGTAGAAATATTTTAAGGTAGTGTTCGTTTATTGTAAATTTCATTTAGTTGCTTTTCGAACGTGTTCGGAAACTGCACAGAGCAGAGTCACTGTAAAATTTCACTTCATATATTTTTATATAGTATATTCAATAATAAGTTGGGTTTCTCGTAGTTCAGAGACAGTAAATATAAGTAATTTCATGAGAAAAATTTTCACGTATTGAAATTCTGAAAGATTAATTGGAAAAAGGTACTGAAATAAAATAAAATTGGTAACAGATTTGATTTTGGAAACATTTTATTTGGTTCTTTATATGAATTGCATTTTATGACATCCAGAGAAACTGCACCACTGAGAAAGAGTTCTACATGTTCATTGGCGTCGAACTGAGCTAGAAAAGATGTAAACTAAAAAGGCATAAATACAGGTGAAAGTGAAATACTGGGCATATTTACTATAAAAAACAATCAAAACTACTTTCTGAAAATCAACTTTCAATCAACATTTCTTTTACAAAAATTCAAACTTAAAAAATTTGATTCTATTTCATTGCAATTGATAATCACTACTTTGTCAGAAAAATTAAATAAAAATATTATTACAATTTGGCTCAATAACGTGGGGCGACCAAGAAAAAGAAGGAAATGAAAATATCATAACAATATGCATATATATATATATATATACATATATATATATATATATATATATCAGTTCTTATTATTTTTCTGACAGTCAAAATTTGAGATATACGAGAAGTTGCTGACTAATTGGACTTGTTCTACCCAGCAAGAACTGTTTTTAAATAGACGCAGCAACTTTTCGGAGTAGATTGAAAATCTGCACTTCTACACTTGTATATATTCCAATATTGATTATTATTTGTTCAGATTGAGGTAGGTTACAATCTCGGAAAACTACGGAAAAATATTGATTAACCACAAAATGATTAAAACAGAACATTCATACTGATTGAAAGAAAAGAGAACTCTGTGTTGAAAAAAAAAACGGGAGACTGAAATGATGATACCGCTACAATTAAACTTTCATTCAACTCACTGTTACCTCAGAATAGAATCCAAATTCTGCTCGAGACATCGATTAGTTACAGTTTTTTCACTGAACGCCATTCGTTCATGATTTGCGTTGTTATGATCTGTTTAATAGACCAGTGTTCCAAATCAAGTTTGGAGCTTGAGCCATAATGCACGCTATCATATCACACTACTACTACTACTATCGACAACAATAGATAAAAAGGTTATCTGTATGTATGATATCAATGAATATTACTGAATGTCAAAAATAACCAAATTTGATTTGTTTGAAGGACTCACACTCACTGTGGACAATAATATATATATATATATATATATATATATATATATATATATATATATATAGAGAGAGAGAGAGAGAGAGAGATCAATTATCCTAAACTAATTCCTTGGTTAAAAAACAAGTATAATAATATTCCTCATAATAGTTGCGCTAATTCAAAACAATTCCTTCTGAATGAAACACGTCCTATTAGTCAGAAAATTTTTGTATAACTCTAATTTGCCTAAGAAAAAATTACAAGAACAAATATTCACCAAGTTTCCCATCAAGCAAATCTGCTTCCGTTTTCAGAACTTCTTCTCTTTCAGGTTCATTTTCGAAATTCTGTCAAAGAGCTGAGATTTGACATACCACGTCATCAGATTGTGTTAGGTTGAGAACCCAAGAAGGAAACGAACTGATATTATTTGCACTCAACGCGCGATTCTCTAAGTAGTGCAAATTAATATCAGTTTAGTTTAGGGTAAACCATCTCTACGAAAGTATCGTCTATGTTCCAGTAGTTTCAAATGCGACAGTTCTATCGTGAAACAATTTTCTGTCTGCACTTTGTTTTTTCATATTCATAGCTGATATATACACGTGAATCAATAAATTTGATAATCATTCAGAAAATTTGTAGCTTCTCGCGCACTTATTATATTCAATTCAATTTCGATTCACTTCGAAAATACGCCGACTGGACTATTATCTGAATCATCTGCTTCATGAAAGAATAGATTTAATATAAGAAACAGAATTGATAATTTACAGCAGTTATGATTGAGGACAAACAGGTATACCGTTAGAAAATACCTGACCACCCGACTTATTCCAATCGGTGAACCGATAGGCTAATAAATTTGCTGAGTAGTTACAAATTTATATTTGCTCCGATAACACTTCATTCACCAAAACAAAAGAGTTAGATTATGAGAGAAATAAGTAACTTCTAACTTTGTTTTTCAATCAATATATTCTGTAGCACGGTAGGCTGCTATTTCTCGATTTGGATCAAGCATGATAAAATGTAGTAGATGTCATCTTCACAATAATGAAACTTCAACATTGATCAAATCTTGGTGAAATTCCCGCTACATCACGTTATTAATGTGCTCAAATACACTTTTCGGAAATAATTCATTTTCGTTGGTAAATAAGTATTAAGTAGCCGGTTTTTACTTCAAATCACATCCATTATATGTACTTATCAGGTTTTAGCACAACGGAACGCCAAACATTTTGTTCAAGATTCATTTGGTATTCGAATTCCGAAAGATATAATCTGTTTTAGGTATGAATATTTCACATAGTTCTTATTGAATATCGGAACTGTGGGCGACCACAATCTTTACTAACACCAACATAATAATAATGCTCAATTTTTTCGAAAACGTGGCTGCATAACGATATTGTTCTGTCGTTGAAATATGGAGCAAAAGCAGCCTAGGTTTTTATTTTTCGATAGCATCTGCATGCGTTATTTTATGGAAGACATTCATAATAATAGAAATCGTTGATAAAAACGTTCTATCGTACTAATCCATCCTTGACATGAACATATCACTCACTCAATTTCACCAATTGAATATTAGTGCATGCATTATAGTTGATAATGACAAGAATTTATGAGAACAAGCGCTCACGGACCTCAGACGAGTAGGTTACTCTCCTCAACTATCTTGCCTGAGATTCCACGTGGATCACTTATTTATAAAATCACTTCAATGTTCACTCGCGAAGAATAATATTTATAATAACGCTCGCTTTATCTACCCATCATTCTATAATATTCACCCCATTATTGTACAACAACGGACGGTGCAGAAATATTTATGTGCACCATTAACACATCGTTCGAAACTGCATCATAATATATAATATAAAGAAATAATAGTCCATCTTCTCCAAAGTCATTATCTACTATCAGATAGAACACACTACGTCTTCCTGCAATGACTGTTTTATTTTCTGCGTACTATTTTCAGTTTCATTTGTGTATATTACAATTTATCTGGAAAGTAATCTCAGTTGAAACGCCTCAAACCACACCAGCGGCAAGGCGGTGAACTAATAATCTATTCTTACTTCTTACAGCAAAGCGATCATTACAAAAACCTTCTTATTGACTAACCTGATTCGGTTTAGAAAGGGCCTTTGGCGTCTTAGACCAGGGAAACGCAGCATGCAATTTGAGATATATAGCTGCTTGAGAAGCCGCAATCATTTATCAAATTGCTCACCGCTTATTTTCGCGAGAAAGAAAGATTTCTTCGGACAATGAATAGTTTTGACGTTCTTTCTGCATGAATTGTTTGAACTGGGAATGGGTGAATAACTATAATATATTATTTCTCAACCTGAAAAGACTGCCAGGAAAATATTGAGTTGTGTTAGAAGGTACTTGAATAAGATTATCTTTAAATTTTTTTATAGCTGTATCACTCACATTTTCATCAAATGATTGTCAAAATGCGACTACTTAATGCTTTATAAGTTTTAATCAACCGATGCACCCTGACATCCATAATGATATTTCAACACGATTATGATTGTTTCTTTGAAAAACCTTGTATACGTCATATCATTGACGATCAGTCACAAATTTCAGCCATGCAGAGCTCGAAAGCATAATATATAAATGAATATTTGCAGTACGATTCAGATTTGGCAATCAATGAATAATTTGAACAAAGTATTGATTATTTTCAAGAAACATACGTATAACAAACCCATCGAACACAAAAATAATCTTAGTCTAACGCATAAGTGTAAAGTTTGAATTCCAGCGATCACCATAAAAATATGAAAGTGTTGATCTGGTAAACTCCTCAGTACATATTCTTCAAATCTTCATGACGTACGAATGCCTGGCTATTTAGAATAGCGGAATTAGAATGATACTATGCATATCATCAATTACGTATTCATCAAGCGAAATAATTTATTATGATAGCGACAGCTTTATTACTCCCGTAATACAGAATCTACGAGTAATTAATTTTTGATTTATATAAATTGGATATCCTTTATCGAAATTTTTTGCGATAATCATGCAAAATATTGTTGATGAATGGAAGGCAGGAATAATCTGCCTGTAGGATTCAAAGGAAGTAGTATACAACTCAATTAGCAGTTATAATGATCGTTAGCATATTTTTAGTATTAAAGAAAACATGAAAACGTACATAGATACTGACTCACATTGAATAAAGTAAAATCGAAATTTTCAAGATAAAATATAATAACATGAAAAAATGTAGTGATGAAAGTATATTTTGGAATAGAATACCTTATTATATTCATCTAGTAAGGGAAAAGTGATTGAAGAGTAATCAAAAACAGAATGGTAATAAGGACAATACTCAATGGAGATGTCACCAGAGGAATGTATATTACATAAATAAAAAAAAAAGTCACTTTAGTATCTGCGATATGTAACACTTCAGTTCTTTTTAGCGGTCGAATCAAGTAAGGCTGGGACATACAGGAAAATATATCCAAATCTAAAAACTGATCAAAAGGTGTCAAAGTAAAAAAGTAATCAGGCAAATGAGTGGCTTTGGGGTCAAGTTGAGGTTAAAACCAACCAACAATGGGCGGCGTGGGACACATTAAGCAACTGATGTTGGGAATGACCTTGACAGCGTCAACGTGTGAATTCACTATGTGCCTCAACATTGTTTTACTAAAACGATCTTCATTCTTCATTGTGTTAATATATCTGGGTTTTATACGAGAGTGAGAGTAATAATTATTAACAGGTGACTAAGACATGATTCTTTATTATGTAATTACTGTAATCTTTCAAGGTTAGTAGTGAAATAACGAACGATTTTTTTGAAACAACACAAATATTGTAATGATTTTCAACCAATCAATTCACATGCTTCAGTCATTCGATCAACAAGAATCTCTTAGTAGCAGCTTTTTGACGATCGACTCATTCGTTGTCAATTAGTCACAGATTTTGATTTATGGGATACTATTGAACTGAACTGAAAAAACACTCCTTCATTTTTGCAAATTGGAAATAAACATGTTACAATATTGAATTTGGAGTTAATGGTTACGATCATCAAGCCCACCTGTGTAATAAGCAAACCATAATCCAAAAACTGTACCATTGATATATCAGAACTGGGTAATAAAAAATTATCAATTCAAAATCGGGTCCAATGCAAAGGAGCTCTAGACACTTGAAAATCAATACTGAGCCGAATTGAGGAATACCAATACAAAAATAATCTTTGAGATTCTACAGAATATAACAAATAACGGTTTCTTTTATGTAAGCGCTGATCTATGGAAAAAATGTGCTATCAAAACAATAGTTTCCATATATCGTCTTCTGGATTGTAGAACCATTGCAAGAATTGAAGATGAAAATGTATTCGCTATGTTACAAATCAACAATAAGCTTATGACAGTTGGTCCACTTGATGATTCAGAAGAGAAACATAGTAACGTCAAACGACTCAAATCAATATCCCAAACGGATACCTACTAGAGCAACCTAGTAGGTATGCAGTCAAAGTGACTTAGGTGTGTTCAGAAATGCATCGATGTTATAAACCATATAATATACCATACCATATAACATAATGTAATATAGGTGGGCGCGTTAGAACAAATATCAGTAGATTTACAATGAATTTATGATGCATCATCTTCAGAGCCATATTGATGGGCTCCAATAATGAAACGATTAATTCATCAGTAAAGTCGTTGGAACTGAAAATAGCTCATTAAATTGACAAGAACCTTAGCGAGAAAACAGGCTTGTCGTTCGAGCTCTATGATCACACCCTATGACTTTTATGCTCAGTTGTTTCGTATATTATGTATATTAGGGTAAGGTACAGTATATACAGTTTGAATGTCACTATTTTGTGATGGATGGATTCTTTCTTCTAGCTGTTTTGGGTTCTCAACGTACAAGTGTAGAAGGGCAGATTCTCAAACAACCCCAAGAAGTTGTTGCGATAATTCAAAAATAGTTCCTTCCGAATGGAATACGTTTAATTGGTCACCAAATTTTTGGATATCTCTTTGCCTATCAAAAAAATACAAGGACTAATATTTATTGTTGACGGTTTTGAAACCAAATCTGCTTTATTTTCAAAACTTACATAAATATTCTCTTTTAGTTTAGTTTTTGTGTTCTCCGCAGACAGCATGATAAAAGCAGATTCAGATTGTGGTAGGTTAATATAATAGGTTAGCATAGTACAGTACAGTATAGTATAGTATAGTATAGTATAGTATAGTATAGTATAGTATAGTATAGTATAGTATAGTATAGTATAGTATAGTATAGTATAGTATAGTATAGTATAGTATAGTATAGTATAGTATAGATCAGTACAACATAGTACATAGTATAGTTGATTTAATCTGACTACGTTACATAACACAATATGTTTGTAGCAAGTCATGTTTGTTGTCTAAAAATCACATGAAAATGTTAGTAAACAGTGGTTATTCTACATATCGATTTTCCGCTAGAATTATAGTATCCTTTAGAGGAATCAGATTCAAAGTGACCTATGTGGTATGAGTATATGATCCAGAGAAAAATGTTACAAGTCACACTATGGATAAAGTACATTGCCAAAGAAATCCGTGCATATTTCTTTTTCAAATTCTTTCATAGTGCTCAATATGATTACGACATTAAAATAATTAATAAGTAATTATAGAACTTATAATTTCCAACCACAATTATTGTCCAATCCTTATCACTTTTCATAAACATACACGCAAATTTGATGACTACACACTTGTATGCGATTTTAGTATTCGTATTGTTTACAATTATTATTAATCTGAATCGACTTCGATGGAAGTTGTTCAACAATAATAATTTCAGTCCTCACGTCATTTTGCTGTTAATTTTTCGTGAAAAAAATTGTTAAACCTATTCAGATGTGTTTTCTTACCATAGATTCTCGCGAGGTTTCCTGAACAATAATTCAGTATGAATGATCATTTCAACTTCCATTGGAGTGTATGAGTCGAAATAGACTATTATTATTAATTTCTAGCTTCGAGGTAGATCACCAATGGCTATTTCAGTTACACGAGAGATTTCCCACAGCCGATGTAGAGCGAGTAGTCAATAAGATTTGAAACCGTACAAAGAGGAGACTTTCAATTCCCCAAATTTCATGGACACGAAGCTGTCCGACGGCATTTTTTGTCCTATAGAAGTTTATGTTGATGGTAGAAGATCATTTTTCAGATTTATCATATTTGGTACTAGCTGAACTGTTCGTTCATCATTCAAGTTATTCCTGAAAACTTGTTCGTTAATATACGATCATCTTTGTGAAATTGAAGTAATAATCAGATATGCTACAGTATGACTGAGGAGGTCTGACATTTGCCAATTTTTTTCCATTGCTGTTCTCATTTAAATGCTCCGTACGAAAATATCAACCTCAGCTCTACTCGTTTCTCCATAATTGGCTAATTCTCATTTCCTGCCCACAAGATTTAGATGGCCGGTGAATTTCCGCCGCTGTCTCACGAATATTTCTTCGAACAGTCCTCGCAATTAAATGTCTGCTCTCATACTTCATCAGATATGCCCTAATTATAATAACATTTACTGAGTCTACTACAAAATAATAAAATTCTTCAACAAAACATGCCTGAGAACCGACGGCCCCTTTTTCCTGTACGTAGAAACTGTATAGGGAACGATCACTTTATACTAGCATATAACGTAGAACATATTTATGTTAATCCGCGGCAGTTCAAGTTCATCAAACATTCAACAATACGGTGCACCGTAGGATATTGAGTAATTCAATGTTGAAACAATTGACCTGAATAAAATCACGTCGAAAATTTAAAAAAATATTTGAATGCATTTATATTTCCCTTGCTGAATACTCTGGCGTGTGCCCTCAAAAAGCGAAGCGTGTGCGGGCAAAGGACGGCTAATATTCTTGACTATCGTTACACTTCGAGGCGACGTGATTTTTTTTGATGATGCATTTGCAGTTCCAACTGAAGGAAAACTCAAAAATTCTACAGTACTACTGAGTTCATTTGATACACAAGCACCAAGGCCTGGATTGACATCTAGTTAGAAACATTTCTGTTCTGGATTGGATTCGAACAACCAGGCGAGGAACGAGAATATTACCATGGGAGTACTCTCGTCTACTCGGCTAAATCAACCACTCGTTGATCGAAATATGAAGGGTACATCTGCGATACTTCTTTATATGATAATTATCAAGAAGAGGACATTGCTAATAGATTTACATCACTATTTTATAAGATTGCAGCGGGGTCGTTTAAACAACCAAATAGTCTTCAAATTGTGGGATATATTAATATATAAGAGTTTTGAGGAGATTATTGTGACATTTTTTTTCCATATCAATGCTAAGAAGAGGATTTCTATAGGAGAATAACATCAAATATTTGATAAACATTTACTGTTGAAAGGTGTAAATCATTCATAGACGTTCAAGTTGACTTCACACCAGTTTGGAGATTTTTCTTCCACGTTTTCACAATACATCAGAGTTCATCTTTGACAAGCTTCAGACTAGAGTACTCTAAATAATCCTTTGATGGATGGACATGATATTTCCATATATTTTCTCATGTGTTTTGTTTCATCATCAACCAGCTGATTTTCTTAGAACTTTTCTTGAGAATTTTGAGAGCTACGCTAACTTACTGACTCTCTGCTCCCTTCTATGGAAGGCTCTTCAGCCATAAAACGTGGTAGGAACATATTCCAATACGGAAAGAAATGCTCCAGAGGAAAACATCTGCCCTGTTGGAGAATCAAACCAAGAACCTTCCGATCGCGAGACCAGCACTGAATCATTGTGTGAACTCCAAAATAAATATATCTACCAACTAACAGAATAGTTCACCCTTCTATTACAGCCAGCCAACATATCCCTATAGCACGACAGATATACCGTTCTCAAAAGGAAGTTTGTTGTTGAGTCGAAAGGAGTTCCTGGTAGAGGATCATTATGTAAAAATAATGAATAGAAATAAATGAACTGATATAGCATCTGCCATCGAAAAAAAAAATTGAACTCTACATGGATTCATTTCCACTTTGAGTGAATGAATATATTGAGTAATCCTTGTAGATACAAATATTCCATTTGTTTTTCAACTTCCACAGTCAACCTCTGTTGTTTTTCTTCAGTAAGTCAGTGTAATACGGTTTGTCCCACGACCCAACAATAGCAGGTTTTCCCATCATTACACTTGATCTGCATGTACATCCGGTCACAGCACTCTCGATTTTCAATGTCGGCATCAACCATTCTCCGAGTATAAAAATTGATGGTTGCTCGAACGACGATGGAACTGATACTGTGAAATAAGTAATTAAATGTACCAGGAACTGACAGACAACGAATCGAGGTGATGTGAACTTGATTTCATGGTTGTTCCCGAGAAAATCGATGAAAAACGATATTTTTAGGGCCCAAATTCAACTATTTCTCATCAACGCACACAAGACGTATGCGTACCTACGTATCGAAGTCTTTAAAAAAGAACTCTCTTTATCACGCTGTTAAATTATGGTTCAGTTACTGATTATAATTCTGAAACACAATTGATCTATTGAATTTGAGTAGTTTCGCGAATATTCATTTCGATATCACATTTCATCAACGTGTGGTAAGGTACAAAGTGTATTTCAATCGATTCAGAAATGGTATCACTATAACCTTTTCTGAGATCGGCGCATTCGCCAAACTATTGTGATAAATAGCGATATAAATAGAAGAAAATTGGAAGATCCAATTTCATCGAAACGAACTGTTGTTTCTCCATGGAAGTTGAGAATAAGGTTCATCCTCTTTATTCGATCAGGTGAATCTGTCTGTTTCATTTTCTGATTTCTTCAACGTAGGCAAACTAACTTTTTGATCTCTAATAGTGAATAAGGTGTTTTTATTTTCTCATAACCTCATTATTTTAAAATTGGTTCATTTCCCATTGAATTCGTTTTAATCAATCGTTATTTTGTGGTGACAATTTAAATCAATTCTGTTCATACTGCAATTACTTTCAACAATTTTGTATTGTGATGCGTTGGGCGAAGTTGAATGGAAGTCGAAATTTTAAAAGGCTCGATTTTAGACGAATTGAACCATAAGTATGGACAACAAAAAAAAACACCAAAATCAAAAGAATGTCTCATGAAATGAGGCCAGGATTAATATTGAACTTCCCACAATGCTGAAGACGCACTCCATTTTCAGCATCTCTTAGTTAACATGGAAAAGTGAGCAATGTTCAGGGAACAAAAATGTTAGAGATAGCTAATAACTGGATGAATTTCTCAATAGAGTTTCAAAACTCGATATATCCCACATATATTCTCTTTTCACTCTGAGTTTTCCATTGATTCCAGGTGATTTAAAAGGAAATCCATTCGTGAATCGAAGTTATTACAGACAGTTCAGATTATTTCTTGTACTCATCACGATTCCATTCTATGAATCAATATTTGGAAAAAGAAATATACTCTTCTTTGTGAATCGAAGCTAGTTTTCTTAGTATGTTCTCTATTTTCCAATCAATATTTCAGTACTAGACGTATTCATGGTTGTTGGTGGTTGCATAGTCGCATTTTTCTTCGATCACTGGTATCACAATATAGAAAGATAGAAACTTGGTGTAAGAAGCTAGAGGACTTAATTCTTGGAATGTGTAGCCATCTCTAACCAGTATACTTGTCATTAATTTATCTATCGATTCGAGATGTATTGGGGTCAAATTTCCCTACCAACCATGTATAAAACTACCTGAATAATGCAGGTCGAAAAGCATTGAATTCGAAAGGCTTATAATAATGCATAAATCGTCAGTTCGAATTTATGTGATGCTCGTAATCTTTGAATAAAACAAGGAACGAGAAAAGCACAGCCAACTTATAAAATATGTCGACATGACCGCGATATAAATTAGCAAAAACAAACGATATTCGGATAACTCAATGCTCGGTATTTATTCAGCAACAGATTCGAATGCAAATGACAACACGACCAGCGAATAGAGCGTGATAAGCTTAGCGCTGTTCGGTCCGAGCTATTTGAGCGGATTTCTTATATGATGAGTGAACTGTTTTCGAGCTCATTAATATTTATGGTCCATAAACTATCAAGAGGCGCCGTTCAAATCGTTTCTATGATTCGAAATGAATTAATTTCTCTCAATCGCTCACACACATGTAAAGAACGTTCTTCAAACAGTAATGACTGTTTCTAGAAACCATAAAGTGAATTTCCTGTTCCTGAACACCAGAAATGTAGATATATATATATATATATATATATATATATATATATATATATATATATATATATATATATATATATATATATATATCCATGTATATATGAGAAGGTATTCTTGACTGTTTGGTAAGTAATGGGAGGAACAATTAGCGGGTATTCAGTCTGGCAGAACTCTTTCTCACTTTGCCGAGCTTTCGACAATTTTATTGTCTTTTTCAAGGCTGAAATATAAAGTAATAAGTATACAAATATCTTGATGAAAATCCTGGAAATTTTACAGTAAATAGAGTTATATAAACGAATATATAAATAAATTAAGTGTAAAATTAGGTACATAATGAAAATAATATTGTCACACTGACATAAATTAACGTAAAATATATATATATATATATATATATATATATATATATATATATATATATATATATATATATATATATATATATATTTATTATATTGTCGAAGTGACATTCACCCACAGAAGCACTTGCTGTGATGCAAAAAAAAAATGGTAAAATCATGCATGAAGAATTAATTTTTTTTTTAGTATTCACCCTCTTTTGAAGGTTGTGAACTCCGGAAAGCTTTCAGCGTTGACTTTTATTCAGTGAAAGAACTGGACCTGATGAAGATATGAGGGGTTGCGCTAACAAGAAAATCTGAAAAGAATGAACTCAGTGGAACCGTTTTGACAAAACTTCTGACAGGAGAGCAGGTGTATCGAAGAATTACTATATTTGTGTATTCTTCATGTTGTTAGTATATAAAAATTTGAATAATCATTCACAAGACGTTATTTAATATTTTTTTATTGAATATACTTGTGACTTTTTATGAGATCTTATCGTGGTTATCATAAAAAAATGGGAATGACCTCCAAAACAAATGTTGCGACTGTACTTTTGTGGTCAAGACATTGACTACACAGGTTTAACTGAATCGATCAGGCAGTATATACGAAGAAAACCTGAATTTCTTCTTATTCGTTCATTACAGCAAGGAAAATGACATCTTCATCTGCAACAAAAAAAGAGTTCGAAATCATAAGTGGAACTATATACAGAGACCAATACCGTCCATCATCCATAACTCCATATGCTGCAATTGAATTCAATGATATCGTTGAGAATGCATAAACCAGTAGGAATGCAATCAACTATAAACCAGTACCCTACGAGCCCTGGTGATGAGCTGAATACACCAAAAAATAAGCTCGTCACGTCACACCACAAAAATTTGATTGATTTTGATATCTTCCTCACATCTCGAAGAACTCGAATCCTGAACGCGAACCTTAGCATGGAGTCATTGCTTCTCTATAGGTATAAATATTGAGGACAATACTCACCATGACATTCGAGATGAAATATTTTTCACCCTTCCTATGAATTCGATAGTGTTACATGTGAAAATATACGATTCGCGCAACTGATTTGTTTTATACGACGGCGTATTGGTGCCATAGAAAAAATAAAAAATCTCGCAATTGCGACTTTTAATCTGTCAATTGACAGATTTAATCTGGCATTCTTGGCCTCTGCAAAGTCAAGTATCTTGATTTTGGGAATTGGGATCAATTATAATCTCTCATTGGAAAGCCATGTGAGATTGATCGCTAAAGGTGCTTCTCAGAAGCTTGAAATTCTATTTCGTGCGAAGAAACATTTCAATTCTCGTCAGATTTTAATGTCCTACAAGGCACATATACGTGCCTGTCTTGGAATGAAGTTCTCAAGTGTGGGTCGGTCCGTCTTGTAGGTGATTCTTTGCTCACGGACTTGCTCATTTCGTTGAAACATCGTGGAAGGGCGAGACACTTGTCTCTCTTCTACGGATATTTCCAGGGTCGGTGCTCCTCTGGATTGTCTTCAGTCGTTCCATCCTAGGTTGTATCAACACCGATGTTCAGACGGATGCAGAATTCCCACCTCTTTGTTGTGAGCTTGGTAACGGCTGAGCTCCTTGCCAAAGTTTTTCTTGAGGCCAACAAACTTGAAAATTTCAAAGTCAATGTTAATTCTTATATCATTCACGCGGCGTTCTTTTTTCCCTATATAAATATATATATATATATATATATATATATATATATATATATATATATATATATATATATATATATAATGAGATCGAGAATTTGCCCGCAAACATCTTTAAAAACGAGTATCTCAGCGACACCCACACTATCGAAGTAGCACGTGCATTGCTGAATAAGTAGTAGGTAGAAGGTGTATTGTAGAACATTTAAGGCACGACTCGGTAACTGTAAAGCAATCACTGAGCAACCGACGGCTGTTGACAAAAATTACATATTTCGTCGACTTTTTGCCACCAGCCAATCGACATGATGGAATGTAGGAAGTCCGAGTGCGCCCAGGGACGTACTGTCGAAGATTCGTTGAGTATAATCAATGGATTGAATGAGATAAGGAGGATTCGGACGGAATATTTTCATATTTTCCGGAATTCAAATAGGAACAGAACGTCCTCTCTCAGTCTAATTTGGCACTGTAGGTCATTATTTGTTCGCGTGCAGAAATATCTTTCTGATTTCTGAATAATCACTATTATCGCAATTATTCACTGTTTCAATTTTCTCTTATGTTCGTAGTAGTGCTTATATTTATTTTCGTCATGAATTTGTAGTATTCCGGTAAATCGTGAATGGCATGGCATCAAACAACAGTTGTTGTAATGTATCCAAATGCCATCTATAGAGTGACAAGGACATATTTTTTCGAAGGAATTGTAGGAAAGATTCACAGAAAGAATAATCATAGAAAAAGAGGCGAGTAATTTGGCGCTGCTGGTTTTGTGCCCAGCTCATGATCAAGAGGGCGTGGTTTCGAATTCCTAATGGTGCAGATGTTTTTGTCTCCAGAACTTCTTCTCTAACGTTTGTGGAAATTAATTTACCAAGTTTCGTACTTGACAGGTATGCAAATAACCATACCACTCCTGGGGTATGGCGTAGGGTAATAGTAACAACAATAGACACTGGCGTTTGCTATCAAAATAACAGATGAAATTTTCTACTAAAAAAATGGAATACCTTAGCACGTTTTAATTATATTCTTCATAATAAACTCCTCGTGTGTATTTCACGATATGGGCGATTTTTAATATTCATCTATGACCGATCCTATTGAACTGGTTTCTTCAACTATTGGCCAGTTTGAAACGTTGATTGCTCATATAGTGCACAATTGAACAAAAATTTGCCCTTTATACAACACAGAGACCTATGAGTGAATATTTCATCGTATGTTAAAAATCCCATATGAAGCGGGACATTTTCGATCAATTACAGCGATAAATTCCCGGCGGGACATTTTCGAGCTGGTAAATACCCGGTAGGTATACAAAAATACCCGCTCGGTCCGTGTATCTATAGTAACGATTGTTGAAATGTACATTTGTCATCTTGACAGGCATAAATACTGAATTTTAAACGTCGTTGTTTTAACTCCGGAAATATTCTACCGAATTACACTCGTGCATCAAAATAAACCTGATAATTCTCCATTCAAGCATGTTGTCAGTAAAAAAACTGCATTCGGTTATTTTCATATTCGGAGTCGGGATCTTTCGACAAAATATAAAAATAAACTCATGCAGTTTTTGGACAACATGCTTTCATGGAAAATCATCGGTAATTTTGAAGCACTTGTGTAATTACTACCGATAATTTCATGGGATATGATGAGGTTTACATAAACGTATACACATAAATCAATCGATATTACCGATTTCAACTTTTCCAACAAAATCCAAATTATCAGACGCTTGCGTACTATTCTATTATCAGTTGTTGATTTACTATGCATGAATGCCATGATTATTTTCACTTCCTAATTGCTGATTCATAATTAAAAATGATCAAATTGTTACTTGCTTATCTAGTGACCGCCAAATAAACAACTACTATACCCACTAAGTTATTCAGAAGTATACATGTATTGAAACTGTTGCAGTCTTCACTTTTCAATAGATATATCTAACACGTACGGAAATACTGAGCGGATTTGTGGAGTTTGACGATATAAAATCCGTAGGGAAATGCTGAATAGCATTCATTATACAACAATTTGTGTCGTCGTTAGTATATGGTGAATTTCCTAAACCAATTCAGAACACCATAGAAAATTTGCATATTTGTCACATATCTCATAGGTTCATAATTGTCAAAATTCTGAATTTCCTGAAATACCTAAGCTTTTGTAGTAATTTTTTTCTGAAGGAATTTCAGCTAGTTTTTCATCGGCGAGAAATCAGTATAAATCAAATATGAGGTATCTTCAAAGATAATTCAGAAATTTGCCAGGTCAAGTTTGATAAATCCCAGAGTGAGCTCTGAAATTATTCTCATGAAATACTCCAAATGCGATTTTTTCGTAGAAATAGTTTACAAATTCCTGCTGAAGCGTGATATTTCTTGAATTCTGGGGTCCGTCTCTGTTCCAGCGGACTAGGGAATCCATTTTTTCTCTCTATCGTGTCGCGTTAACGTGAATTCAGAACACTTTTTCACTCGATACAGGAAAGTAAACTATTATTATTTCAATTAACTTTATTTAGCCTGACTTTCAAAGTAGCGCCATGGGTTGAGTATGGAAAAACCGTTTTTTTTTTCTCGATTATAGATTATAAATTTATGTGCTAGAACAAGAACTTTCACCTTGCCGATTACTTTCCATACCAATTTCAAATATTGAGTGTTCAACAAAAACGATAACTAATGGCCTATTCAGCAACAAATTGGTCTTGCTCGTCCCATTTCCATTGTCTTGTAAAATAGGTATCGCTCACAAAATAGATTGATTAAATCTCAATTGATTGTTTCTTGAAGGATTAGCCAAGGTTGTTATTTCTCGTCATTGAGAACCACTATAGACCATTTTAGAGGTTTTATGGGAATAATAATGGCCCATTCATTCGTTACATACAGGATGGAATAGTGGTGTCGAGCGTAGATGGTTTGTTGGAGATAGAATCAATTAGGTAAGAAATATGGAACAAAACTCGTTATGGTTTCAGGGGGATACTTCATGGTTCGAATTTCTAGTAGGCAAAAGGAGTTTCTCTGATCAATAAAGCTTAAATAACAAGATGAAATGATAACTTCTCTCTTTAGCTATTGCTATATTAGGTGAAAATTGGCAAGATGTGTGCAGGTCTTAATATACTTGGAAGTTGAAGGGCTTCGTGGTAAATACTGACGATAACTTTTCAAGTCGAAAGCGCTCTGTTATTATTTGGATGAATACAAAATTCCTTTTCCTCCCATGTATTGCCATTTCAATTTATTGGTCTATGTCATAGAGGATTGATTTCAATTGCAAGAAGCGAGAATAAAGAATAAAGATTCCGAATATGTAAGATATTTTACTCCTCCTCATTTTCCTTTTTGAAAAAATGATGAAGATTTTGCCTGTAACAATTTCAAGAATTAATTTTTATTTGGTTCTTAGTGTTTTGGCGATTTTTCCATACTGAGAAGGAATGTAATTTGCTTATTTAGCTGAACACGAGAGTAGTGATCAGAAAATAATGAAAGAATGTCTCTATTCATACAAGTAAGTGTGGAGAGGAAAGTTCTGCACTCACTTCATTAAGTTTACGGCAGAGTGTATTTGTTGAATACAGGAAGCGACTTTGAAAGTCACAATGAAAATTAAAACAGTATATTCAAGTCTATTCCTAATTTCGACTAGTTGCTCGAATACGCTAAAGAGTCACAGAATATTTCATCATTTGCTTGAATGTGGTTGACAATGTCTTTTGCTGAGTGATATTGGTTCAGACCTCTATTTTTTTTGTTCTAAAAAAATGTTTGGTTCTGAAATTGTTCGTTTTCGTTAACTAGCTGACGAACATCAATCCTCAGAAGTTGAAACTTGTGCGAGCAATGGATCAACGAGGCCTTACCTTTTAACGTGCGATTACTCTTTCGAAACATGTTATAAAATTGAACATGGAAACGAATGTCATTTTAACCAATGAATTCCAATGAAAATAAGAAAAAAATCCAATGAAGAACTCAAATTCAAATAAAAAGATTGAAACTGATTTTTGGTCAAAGAATTAAATTGATAATTCATTTGATAAAAACGATTAATATGATGATAGAAAAATTTAAATGTTGAATTCAATTTTCGAGTTGAGTGTATTCACAACGTTTCGATCGCTGATATCCACAATCGTCTTCGGGTGATGACTTCAACATTTCATTTGTAACCATATTAATCTTTTTGTTAAATCAAATTTTTAATTTTTATTCTACGATCAAAAATCAATTTCAATCACCTCATCTGGATTTCAGACCCTTATTTAATTAAATATCCTTTTTCATTATTGGTGATTTCTTGGTACAATTGACATATGTTTCCATCTCATGTTTTTTCACAACTGGTTTTAATAGAGTTCAGACAATGAGGGACTGAACCACAATTTTCTTTCATATAATACACAGTTCAAACTACTGATGATATTCAAGAGACAGCAACTTGTCAGACACAGCTAGAAATCTATCCTCAAATGTTTCCATAGATTCTATAATTATTTCACTCAGAAGACTGCATGAAAAATTATTCACTGTACACAAATATAACTTTCGAAGAATGTTTTCTATATTTGTCCGCCTGAGAACCCATGAAAGAGGAAAGCGGCCATAAAGCTGTTGAAGGAATCTCCTTAGTTGCTAGTGAATGAATTCAAGAAATTTATGCAGAACTTCTTCTTCCATATACGCGCTTAGCCGCCAATTCAGCGACTCGAACAAGATGTCAACGACAATTCAAGTAAATGGGGCAATTGACGGTCGAATAATGATAACTTCATCCATATGATTTCCAGTAAATAAACATTTGCACCATTTAAATTTCTCCAGCAACAGCACATGTATGTTAACCACTGCTTAATGCTTGCATTCTATTTTATTTTATTGTTATCGCTGCGACGATTGACAATACTTTAGATAAATATAGCAATTCCAGATATGTTTTCAATTGGATAATCTACATTTATCGGTTTTCTGTCCACCTAACAGTTGGGTAACTGTTTTACTATTATACCTGAACAATAACAGTTCAATAGATATTCATTCAATTATGCTGTAAATGTTGTTTCGGTATAATTAGCAGCTGAGAGAGCCTTTTGTGGGTATTAACACGAAGACAAGTCGGCTGGTTGCGTTTGATGGCGATCACTCTTGGGAGTCGCTATTTGAATATAGAGCTGGCTACGTCTCTTCTAATAGATTGCGCTCTTTGAGATGCGGATTGTTTTTGTTGTTGAGTTCGTATGTGAATACTTCATGTAGTGTTGATGAAATACAAAAGGTGCAAATAAGAAAATGACAGAACAAGAAGAGAACCAATTCAGTAATGTATTCAAACAAACTACTTGGTTTCATAGCTTTCCAAGATGACTACGGAAGAAACAGATGAATGAACAATCAGTATCCATGAAAATTTTCATGAAAGTTTCATAGCCGATAATATTCAAAATAATTTACTTCCAAATTCAAGTTTTATATTTTATAATCTGAACTAATATCAAACAAAAAATTTGAAGTATCTTGAAATTTTTCTCCGTTCATTTCTATCCACTCTCAAAGAGGAGATCTAACGTGCAGATAATTTTTCCACAGCAAAATATGAGATAGCCTTATCAGTCACCAGAGGACAATGAGTGATATTTAAACTGGTATCAAAATGATCTATAATAATAACTCAGTACATCATTAGACGTCCAGTTTTCATTATTCGAAACTTCACCTTCCTAGATATTCCTCCACCAAATATTTCATCTGGTGATACGTTTTGATCACAGATACAGACTTCTATGATTTTGAATCTGAACTGAATGTTCTGAATAGGCCTCCAAAATTTGGAGTACAAATATTGGTCAGATTCTCCAATTCAGTAATTCTTGAAAAAAATGGCGTTCATTCACTTGGATAGTTTCCACTTCCGAAAGAAATCAATTTATCTTACATAAAATTTGGAAACTAGTAACTGCTGGTCAATAGGATTGGCTCATTTGCAAATTTTCTTGATCATAACCCACGAGTAAACGTATAAAAGACATATTTCTTTCACCAAGTCATCCTTGACAGACCCTAATTTCAGTCGGACACGTGTTCTAACCGACTATCATTTACCAATCTCAGATAATTCTATCTATTTATAAATTTCATCACCAAAATTGTTTAAGGAATAACCTCAAGTTGTACGTGTCACATTTCTAAATTCATATAATCAACATATTACTGCACGCTATCTAACGTAATTAGGCACATGTAGTAAAGGTACCACTGTAAGTACGGCAGGTACGTCCGAGGCCTATTTTCGAACACAGCATTGCGTAATCTGATATCATTCGTCTTTTTTTATGAAGAGATACAGTTAGTTTACTGAAAATGTTATAATTATTTTACACTCAACTCAAACGTATTATAGAAAGTTAATCCGTATGCATATATCTGGATAATTATCATGTGTTACGTTTTTGAATTGAAGAAGTAGCAATTATAATATTATAATGAGAAAATGCACGCGTTCGAATTGCATCATATGAAATTCCACATGTCAGAGTTATTGTGCACCCACCATTCTCAGAATCAGAATTGAGGACGCATTATTAGGACTTATATTCGTAATTGTACAATTAAATCAACTAGATCAATGACTGAAGTTCGTTTCTTCTTCTGGAGATTTCAGATAAATTGGTCAAACGTTCGTGTGGTGTAATTGTTTTATTTTGATGTTTGAGCGTTCGGGCTGGGTTGAGAAGTTCAAATTCTACTCCACGCATCCATTCATATCTGTTATTATTCAAAAAATAATGTGATGAAACTATGATATTTTACATCTGTCAAGTAGATCTACGACATAAAGAAGACAAAATATTTTCTGATGATGTTAACCAGACACTACTTATGGACTGATCCTTTACTTTGAAATATATTTGATGAACATTTTGGATGAAGAATTTAAATAGATATAAATAGTAGGAGAAAAATGTATGAAACTTCCTTGTTGGGAGATGGTCCGCCCATGAAGGGACACTTCGAAAGAAAATAATTCCGTAGTATTGAGAAAGACTTAGATGGAATATTCAACACTTTGTTTATATGACTTCAGGCGGGCAGATATATCCACTGTTCAATGTATTTAAATTTTTCGAAAAAGCCAATGTTTCGATCCTTCATATATTCCTGTTGAAAAATATAGACATTCCAATCGATCTTAAATATAATCGAGAGGAAGAATGGCTTTCGAACCTAAATGCAGCATGTACGAAAATTGAATTTTTCAATTATATTGACATCAATCTGTAATATATCTAGAGTGAAATATTTTATCTCGACCGATCGAATCGTCAATAGAACTCGAAAATATTGCCTGATTGCTTATAAGTATTTCGAAAAAATTTTGGAATTTTTCTTTATGCTCCACATTTTGAATATAAATCTCCATTTTATATTGAAATGCGGATTTTTATTTTATAAGAGTATTATGACTGATTCTGTGGTGTTTTTTGGGTTTGTTTGCCGTGGTCCACAGGTTTTCACTCCTGACGTTTCGCCTACAACTGTGGTAGGCATTATCAAAGTCTATGAGGTAATGGACGCAATGTTCTCGTTCTCACAGTACATACTCATTATGACCGCCGAACCCATTTCTCTAGGAAATATTTGAATAAAAGTATATATTTCTCTTTAATTTCAGCTCTTTCTTTTTCGTAAATTCGTGGAATTATGCTCATTTTATTAATCCAAATACAGTTCATCGTAGGTATCAATCCATATTCACAAATGAATTCAGATAACTGAAATATAAAAATAGTTGTTTTTAACATCTAATTTGTTCAAGTGAGCTACAAATGACAAAATGCAGTAAGAAGCATAAGAAAACAACCTATATGAAAGAAAAATTAGAATGCTTTTATTCTTATTATCATTTTCTGAACTAGAAGTTATGAGTTTGATTCTGTCTGTTCCGGAGTTGATAGGAGTTCGTGGCAAATGAAGTGCATCTTGTTTTCATGATTGAAAATCCCCTCAGTGAATCCGTTCATCGATAGCAGCATGTACATGCCATTATTATTCAACATCGTTTTTTGCAGAGATACTGCCAGACACACGGACGATACACATCTCGCGAACGTTGGAATCACGAACAAATTGCTCTTATGAGGTTCAAAAGCAGCGTATCGCAACTCAATAACATTTCCTTGAAGTGTTCGCGTACTGAAATCAAAAGGTACAATCGCAGAACAAGGTGTAAACGAATAGAGCCGGTCTGTTTTGTTGGGCAGCGTTCGTGTAGTCACTTGAGAAGATTCTCTCACGCCTCACGTATTTCACTGTTGGTCATTTCAGGAACAATGGATGGATTAATATTGTTGGCGAATACTTTTCCCATCGCAACCAACCCCTGACTGGTGACTGATGATAACACTTATTGTTCAAAGTTTCTAGTTTCCTAATACATGTGTCTCAGTAGTCTGATAGAACAACTTCAATTTTCTTAATGAAAATAACTGAAAGAATAGAGTTGTTCCAATTTTCATTCTTCACCCAATTGAACAGACACTCAATTGCTGACACGATTGGCTATCTGGCATCTTCTTGTAAACTGCAACTAATATCCACTACAACTATTTTATTCTCTTAGAGGAAATGAGTAACTATTTCGATTCATTCAATCAACGAAAGTATCCGTTATTGTATGGTAGGAGATAATTATGAAAATTCAGAAATGAAACTTCTTATGTTTTCATACCGTTTATCGATGCAGGGACAAAATTGGCTGGCAGTTCTATCCTTGTCCCTACCAAACAATAGTCGAACGTATCATCACATTTTTTGTCTCTTCAAGATAACCCATT
Organism: Zygogramma bicolorata; assembly: GCA_032362365.1. NCBI lineage: Eukaryota > Metazoa > Arthropoda > Insecta > Coleoptera > Chrysomelidae > Zygogramma > Zygogramma bicolorata. The sequence goes on along the minus strand of JAVJAQ010000881.1, from coordinate 26,167 downwards.
TATCCTGGAATTGATAAACGGGTCCTTATATTTTTTATGCTTTTGAGTGCAGTTCCGTCCTATTCGGACATTACCAAAAGAATACTATAGTATTGATAATGTCCGCATAGGAGAAAACTGCAATAACGTCAGTTCCGAAAATACAAGTGGTATGAAACATATGAAGTTTTATTTCTCAATGAGATGGAGATGGAATGGATATACAATGATATTACTTTTCGATAGGCGTAGATTACTTACCGAGCGATTACAACTAGACACAATGAAAGACAAATCAGTCATTTTCCTTTGGTCTTATATATTATTCGTTTCTTTATACCTTCTCCTTTTTTGAAAAGCTCTACGAGATCGCCCAGAAAGTAGAGCCTTGTGCTGGCAAGGGATGGCTAATAATCTTGAATGTCACCTGACTTATATTTTGGTAGCACACCTGCAATTTCAAATATAGAAAAACCCAGAAAAGCTTTCAACGATATCTGGTTGGTTGGTGTATTCCATCAACAGGCTTCACCTACCAATAGTCCAGTCTGTGACCATTTTTCTGTGTATTTATCCCATACAGCACCGATTCGCATGAAAATTAGGATTCAGGATCTACATACCCTCTTTTTCAAAATCTACCCTGTGCCGAGGGTTGCTTTGTCCCTGGGGGTGGATGCCACCCCTTCTTGGGGGTGAAATTTTTTTTATTGGAAATAATCGCGGAAATCAATAGACTGACTAATTCTAAGCACTTTTTGTTAAATGAAGTTTTTTCTGAAAAGCAATACTTTTCGACTTATTCGCGAGTGAAATTATCGGTTTTCAGGCAAAAAAAAACACGTTTTCAGATACTTTTTCGCGAATAACTGGAAAATAATGCATCTAATCGAAAAACCTGCGGAGAGCAAAATTATAGCTTTTGAAAAAACAAAAGCGGTCGTTCATTTGTGATGTATGCAAACCCACTACAAACTAAATAATTGCTTCTTGAAAGTTGATTGGTATTTTCAAACGCCAAATTGAAAAGTTTCTACCCAAAAACCAATATATTTTTCGGGAAAATCTAATTGGACCTATTTTGAAGTCCTTCAAAAAGCCTTCATTCTTCCACTAGGCCTAAAATATAGTCAGTATGTGTATTCTTCAATATACCAATGTACAGCTTGTCCAATCCATCTTGGCACAGAAATAATAACGTATCTGCCCAGTGATCTCTGTGGAGTATACTGAGATCAAAAACACCTATTATATGTGTTCACTGTGTTGACATTTATTCCTAGGAGGTGTTTTTTCTCTCGTCATGGTCTACATTACCAGTGTGCAACTGGAAAAGTATCTGAGTTTGTGCCAAGATGGATTGGATAAGCTGTACATACTCTAATTTCTATTTAAAAATGTTTTTTTTCCCATAACTCGCTTAGTATTTAAGCAATCAAATCCACCAAAGAAGCATTTTGTAGCTTTCTTCAAGAGCTATAAGCTCATTCACATGATTTTTTGTTTCAGATAATATTTTCGAAACGGCTCATGCTGAACGGGCTCAAAAAAGGTGCTTTGCGCGAACCCTCACAATATTTAACTGGCCATATCTTACTCTATTTTCATCCTGCAGAAAAAATGAAACGCTAAAATTATCCGAGAAGAATAACCCTCAATTTTGTACTCTAGAAAATTTTGCATGTGATCAATACTTTTCGAATTATTTCGAATAAATAGTGATTTTTCGCTGAATTACGTATATGATTTTTTCTGTTCAATCTCAATTTTTTCTAAAACTACGTACTTTCAATCGATGACAAACTTAGAACTCATTATAAGAACATGAATGAAGTGAATTATGGAGTAACAACGTTTTTTTTCAAAGGGGGGAAAGAGAGGATGAGTTATTCACAATTTTTTTTTTAACAAAAAAATTGGATTCAACATTATTTCCTTCATACCTCGGTCAGTTTTGATGCTAGAAACTTTTATAAATAACAGAAATAAAGGATTTTTGAAGGACTTCAAAAAAGGTCCAATTAGTTCTTCCCGAAAAATGCATTGGTTTTTGTTTATTGTACGTAGAAACTTTCCATTTTGGCGTTTGAAAATACCAATCAACTTTCAACAAGCAATTATTCTGTTTGTAGTGGGTTTGCACACATCACAAAAAAACTCTAAAACTCTCCTTTTGTTTTTTCAAAAGCTATAATTTTGCTCTCCGCAGGTTTTTCGATTAGAAGCATTATTTTCCAGTTATTCGCGAAAAAGGATCTGAAAACGTGTTTTTTTTGCCTGAAAACCGTCAATTCCACTCGCGAATAAGTCGAAAAGTATTGCTTTTCAGAAAAAACTTCATTGAACAAAAAGTGCTTTGAATTAGCCAATCTATTGATTTCCGCACTTACTTTCAATAAAAAAATTTTCATCCCCAAGAAGGGGTGGCATCCACCCCCAGGGAGAAAGCAACCCTCGGCACAGGGTAGATTTTGAAAAAGAGGGTATGTAGATCCTGAATCCAAATTTTCATGCGAATCGGTGCTGTATGGGATAAATACACAGTTTACACTTTTTTCACCGTCATAGACTGAAGTACAAGACGATATTCAGGCAACCAACACCTACTTATCAGATGGATCAGGAATCGTTCTGTCGTGACCATAAATCGAACCCGATTAAATCGGCAGAGGGGAGAGACAATTCAATTCGAACTGGCGTCTAGTCCACTCAGACGTCAACTATTTCAGTTCAATGTGAAGCTAACTTCTGAAAACAATATTGTCTAGGATTCAGCTGCTCATCATTTTTTGTGAATATGTTTCCCTTAATAATTTGATACATGAGCTCGCAAGAAGAAAAATTTCGGAAAAAAAGTATTTTTACCTCGTAGGAAAAGATGCATTACCGCTTCAGCCTCGATGAGAAAGGTTCACGGTCTCGCGGAAATGTAAGACTTTTCCTACTGGGCAAATAGCCTAACTATGTTTTGTTGATTTCAGTTGAAAGAGGAATGTGTATGTCATCTTCAAATGAATTCGTTTTGATGGTTGCTCCGATGGTGAGACTACTGTAGAAATGGGATAGACAACATACTCACCAACTAAGTGCATGGTTCTTGCAAAATTTTCATTTATTTCGAATACCAATTGCATATCATCACAGTGAATGATGGCATCAGCTGACCCGTACTCAAACTGAGTGCACTGAGAATGAGTTTCTAGTAATCAGGATATAACTAACCGAAATGAAATTTATAAATAGAATTATTACGAAAATCACCCAACTCAGATTTCAGAAGACATTGGAATTCAAAACTTTTCCTCAACATTTCTCTTCCGTGAAGTTTCTTTATGTAGTAATTGAAGACGAGAGGAGAAGAAGCCACCGAGCCAAAGGTTTGTTTTGTGTCTGTTGGAATAAAATCACAAACAATGTAATTGAAGAATATTTTATTGTGTGATTTTTTAGACAGTTAAGAAAACCACCACACTTGTTTCATAATACAATAGCTTCTTCCGGCTTGTTATAGTGCTATATCACAATGAAGTTTTTTTTATTACGTTATTATGGATTTTCATCAAGTTTCCACCAATTCCATTAGTCAGTTTATTACAAATATTACATCGACCAACTGATAAATGAAAATGGAAAAAATAACCTACAAGCAATATATCTTCCATTTTACATACCATGACCCCTTCAATATTTCAAGAAAAAAGAGCCGATTGTATTGAGGAACCTTCCTAACTAGAATACGAAACTGTTCATCGTATGTCGTCGATTCGATATTTTGTCGGCGTTCAGTGAATTGGTTGATGCTCTGAAGCTACCACCATATAATAATAATAGTCTTCATTGTTTTCAACTGAGCTGTTTCGAAAAGGAAGGACAAAATTCCGTTCTTGTTATGAAGCATCACAATACTTGTTCTTTCTCCCTTATATCAAAGGTTAATGCTAGTGATGTAACAAATATTTGCATTTGAAGATGAAAGTCGGTTACTAAAATCAAAATCCATTCATTTTTTTGTTTTAAATGCAAGAAAAAGTAACTTAACCTCGTACTCACAGTATCACTCTTCACGATATCATTAGGTATTATTAACTTATTTAACTTTTGAACGAGACCATAGACAATTGGCGCAAAATCTGAACAAAAACCGAATATTCGCGAAGGTCGATAGCAGATATTCGCATTCGCGAATGCTCTAAAAAATTTTTTTTCACATCACTAGTTGATGCAGTTGATACAGTGATGAAAAATTCTTGAAATTGTATGAAAACTTTTTCAAAACAAATATTAATAAATACAAATTTGGTTGAATAACTATGCTCATATTTTTTATAAACCAATGGAAACTCTTTGGCGTATCTGGGGCTCGTATTCAACTCCCGTCGTGTATATTCGAACGCAGACCAGATGATCGCGTGTCAGATGCAGCCACACCGAGGGCGTTAAAACGGAGGTCGCAGGTCATACTAATCGCAAGAAAGTGAACACGCTGCACAGCCTCTACCTAACACCTCGCGGTACCCACTTTATTTCTGCAGACATATTCATATCCATGCCATGGGGTATGGTACTAACTCAACTGACCGATCTTGACGTTTATAGTTTATAATTATGAACACTGAACACTGAAATGATGAAATATTCTTCTGAATCATCTATACTGGATAACGTGGGGAAGGGAGCATTCGAATCCTTGTTTCTTCCTTTTATTACCGCTCTTCAATCATTAATTTTGAATAACTGCGAAACGTGGTGACTGGTTTCATTTTTGCCACCAGAAAATACATATGAAATAGTTGAAAGCTAGACACCTTTACCAGAGTTTAACAGTGGATAATTATCTTAGGCCACTTTCCAGACTCTTCAATTGGGAACAAAAGACATTTCCAGTAGCCTCTTGAATAAATAAGCAATTCAAAACTCATTATTCGAAAGCGATAATACGCTCTCGATTTGATATACCGAAATTTTTTAAAGGTTAACACATATGCAGATCAGTTTCCACGGTGTTTGATTGTTATAAAAAAATTGTTCTAAAAGTGTTCGTTCCGTTAACCAGCTGAGGACATTACCCTGGAGGTCGAAACTTGTGCGAGCAATGGATCAATGGATTACTCCTATAGATAAATAATATTCCATTACTTGTATTACCCGATCTGAGAAAAGTCCAATGTGTGAAAGTGAGCTTCAGGTAATTATTTCAATCAGTGTCTGCTAGTGAACAATTCAACGCATTTCTATAAAAGGAATTGCATGGTTGTTGAGGAAGGAGCTTTGGAAACGAGTTCGTGGGGCTTCGCCAGATTCTATACGTATTTTAATTCTGGCGAAGGCACGTTTTCAAGGACTGCTGCCTTACTTGTTGACGAAAGAAACTATCTGTTTATTTTGCCTATTCTTTCACCAAATGGTTTCGTGGTCACTGATTTGGAATAAAATCTCTAGTCTTGGAATATTATCAAATTTCTATAAACTCGAGGAGGAGAGGAATTTATAATGTCTTTTTAAAAAAACATTCGGGCTGATTGAGCATTCGGGTATATAAACCTTCGAATATTGTCAACAACAAATTTGAATTTTTATTCGTTATAATCAACTTTTCGTTGGTGGGCTTCAATTATTTTCTGCCGCATGAACATTATTTCAATCTACTACTACTATTTGATATTTATTGCTCATAAATCATAACGTTATCAAATCATAAATATTACACTGACATTCTAACGATTGCTGGAAACAATTTTCTTCTCATGTTGTACGCATGTGTTTGCACTCATGATATATCGTTTAGTAGAAATCAATCAACATTCAACGAGCAGTGTTTCCAATACTCACTAATCAAAAAACAGGTCGGAATGAGTGTAGTCTCCAACAAACTATGAAACAGAAAAAGTGATACTGAAAACCCAAGGAGAACTGATGTTTGAGGTGGTTCATTATTTGAGGTACCATACTATTATTACGCTTTGATTGCTGAAATCGCCAAAAAACGCAGTTTTTCGGTAACCAACAATAGCAACATTTCAGAAGTCAAATGTGAGGAGAATCGAAATAAGCACTCCACCAACCCAAATCGATTTCCAAGAATATAAAAGAGGATATTAAAAAAATTCCAATGTCATCTATGAATTGGAGACCTGATTTCTGAACCATTCATCGAACATTCCTTATTTACAGACAATTTAATTGCTGTTAATCCTTTTGAAATGCGATCACAATGCTACGAAAAATGAAATACTGCGAGGCGTACTTCATCATGATCGTTTACCATTCAAGTAACAGAAAAATTATATTTTGGCGAGAGTTTAATGAACAACTAACGTATACACCTATATTCCTTACTGAGCTGCCACTATGTTATAATTTATTGAAAATAGTGTTAAAGATCTAAGCATACAAACAGATACAGAGCAAAAAATGGTAGATGAAACATGAGAAATGTAAATTTTATCAAAATTTATATATATATATATATTTATATATTAGTATGTACTTACTACAACAGCAACAGTTGCTAGCACCAAGTAGGAGCAGTAACATTCTTGAAAATGCCAACTGAGATATTTGGCGAAACGTCGAAACTCAATACCGACAAACCAACGGATAAACTCCCAGAATAACAACTTCGCATACTCAACCATCCGTGAAAACCTTCAGTGAAACAGACATATATACAACTAAAATCCGAAACTGACATAAATGCCAATTCTCTATTTTATGTCATATTGCCTTTCCAGTCTATTTTCCCAACTATTTATAAAATATAGTCGATATAAAGCATTATGAGTAATAGTAAGTGGTACTGTTTCAAAATATTGGGTCCTCATCCTCATACCCCGTGATCTCAAACTCCTGATTCCTAGTCGAAAACTTCGAAAATTCTTCAATTGATGATACATTCAGTATAATTCATTTAATCCTCAAGTGCACGAAACCGTAGAAGAAATAATTGTTATATCAAATGTAGATCTAGAAAGTTTCAGACTAAAAAATTCTCTCAAAGTGCGGAAATATAACAGCTAGGTACTAAACCGTGAATATTATATAAAATGTTGAACATGTTCAAATAATAATAACCGAGTATCGTTTTTGTGCTGGAGTTTCTCTTTCTGATAATTATTCCATACAAAATTCTTCAAGTTTTCACTTCACACTTTCAATGTTATATTAATTGTTTCGAACACAATCTAATTGTCTTCAGAACTGAAGTTAATTGCCTATTTAAATTATTTTTTCCATCGTATTTTCATTGATTAGATCTTCAAAATATTCGAGTCCTCGATCGCAAAAATAAAATGTAATTGAATTTTTACACAATGGTTCGAAAAAATTGTTCAAAATATTTTGTTTATTCGTCGTTCTTGTTCACATTCATATGTTAATGATTTATTGTTGGTTCTTGAGGTAATATCAAGTACTCCTGCCAACTGAATGACGAGAATTATCACGTAGATATAAATGGTAAGATCATTCCTATCATAATTATTTTTTTTTTCAGTTACTATATTTTCCGATCTGATTTCGTACCTACTTCAAAGTTTCTCAGTGCTCGTGGAATGTAACTGGAGTACTTTTTCGAAATGAAGTCCTTGGAAATCCCCAAGCGAACAATTATTTTGATGGTGCTTGTAACATGAAAAATAACTACTGCTTCTGATGTGAAACAGAACCCAATAAACTTTTGCAATTTCACGAAGGGATCGATGATGAACTCTCAGTGGACGTTTATGGAAATAGAACAGCAAGGGAAACAGGGAAGATTCCTTGACGGTCCATGCTGTCTAAAAGTTCTTCTGACAATGCCCGCTAGAGAGCAGTAGTCGTATTGAAGTTTCAGACAAACCTCTTATTCTAGGATACGTTATTCAATTCACGAATATGCAAATGAAAATGATTTACTCTAAAACCTATTATCAACATTTTCATACATCTGTCACTATTTTTATTTGTTTATATGTGTTTCATAAGTTGAAACAGATGGTGGGTAGATTCTTGAGAAAATCAACAAAATATAGATCGATATATCAAGTAAATGAAATGACAATTCCAATTATTTTATATTTTCCCTTGTCAAAATATCTCACGAGTGCGTTTGGAAGGCAGTGCTCGATGTGGTTAGGGAACAAAAATCGGTGATTTCAGTTCATGGCCGCATGATATTGATTTCCGAACTGAAAAAGGGATCAGTAGTCAGTTCGACTCAACATATTACGATATGAAGGGTATATTTTTCAATTATTTAGTTCCATAAAAAAATATTGGTCGGTATTATATAAAAACACACCTATAGCATCCATTTGTTGAATATCGTAACGATCATTTTTCCCAAGTCACCTGAATGTAATCATATGACCATTGAATACAATATATTTCCCAATAGAGAATATATACATATTTATGCGAGATTGACGGACAAACACCATTTTCAGAGGCAATAGCTCGTAACGAAATTCAAAGTTATCTCTGAAAAGACCTGAGTTGACGCTGGGCAACATCATTGGTGGAGTTTGATGGTTATTCTGTTGAGAAAAATTGGGAAGTAATCGAGCATTTGTTCGATACAATGTTTGTTCGTGTACGAAGAGAAAAATCAATTTATTATTATTTTTGAAATTGTCTGTCCATATCTTCAGTTCAGAACGGGAGGGAAATATCTATTTTTAGAGATGATACGATTGAGGACATTTGAATAAAGTAGTGGTAATAGAAATGAACATATAGAAAGGCAATACATCGCCGACTTCTCTGCTGTGTTCCAGTGAGAGTGGGATTTTGTACTTAGTTTGCGTGCCAATATTTAATGTTATTTCTCAGAGAAAGTCATTATCAGAAGATCAAATTTTGAAATTAAGGACATATTCTGGATAGTTATTGGTTGGCTCATTTATTGTGATATTTGCTATCATTCACAGTATTGCACACAAAATGATACAATTGTAAATATACATACTCGAATAATTTTAGTGTTGTAATCTTAGTAAACCGAATTTTCATCAACAGTGCTTCTGAATATATTTCGGAATGTGATGCTGAAGAGTCTGAGAAGTTTCTAAGTGTAGTAAAAAAATGCATATTTGTTGAAGAATTTTTTTTCAATATATATATATATATATATATATATATATATATATATATAATATATGTATATATATATATATATATATATATATATATATAATGTTAGAAGGTTAGACGACTGTCTATGTTTAAGAAGAATCCTTTTAATATTCATTTCGTTACGAAAAAGTAATCTAAAGAAACTTTTTCAATTATTTCTAAATAGTGGATACCCGAAGGGACTTCTGCATGAACTCATCTTCGGTAGGTCACATATTAACAGTGATTCTCATAATAATTCTTCCATTCATAATAATGTTCCAATTTTTTACCTCTCTCTTCCTTATATTCATACACTTCACCATAAATTCAATGGGTTGTTTTCCAAAATTCCTAATACTAAAATTGCTTATAAAAATCAAATTGTACTCAATAAAATTTTTTCTAAATTGAAAGATAAAGATCCTGTATTAGATCATTCTAATGTGGTTTATTGTATCCCATGCTCTCAGTGTAAAAAAAAGTACATTGGACAAACCAAGAGAAAGTTGAAAGATAGAATCTGTTCCCATAAAAGCGATATTAGAAATCTCAAAAAAACTTGCTCATTAGCACAACATTCAATCAGTTTTGATCATTTGCCCGATTATGATAATGTGACGATATTGGAACATGAATCCAATCTTAAGAAAAGAACCTTTCTTGAAATGACAAAAATTTTCAAAAAACCAAATTCCATAAAATCCAGGAAAGATATTGATAGTCTCAGCATCCTTTACTCATATTTACTAAGTCGCCCCCTACTCGGTAGCAATAACAACTTTACACTTGGTACCCCTGTGTACTTGGTGATTTCACTTTCATTTTCATTGTGTGTTGGCAACAAGGTCACAGGAAACTGTAATCATTGGTCACTTGTCAACTTCATTCCCTTTCTCACATCATTTCCGTTAAAATTGCAAATATGGTTTTCAATCCTCGTTAGGAGAAACAACTTCTCCCATTTTTTCAATTCTTTTACATGTTTGATTACTCATATCTTTCAATTAAAGTTTTATATTATATTTGTACCATTAAGTCGATGTGTTTGTGATATGTTGTCCTTCATGGTTTTATTAAAAAAGAATTATTAACCTCACACTCGTAAGTAAGCACATGTTAAAAAACTTTTGTATTCTTACAATTTTTCCAAATTCATTGTAGAGTTCCTGATGAAGAGCCAATGAAGATTGTTCTTCTGCCGATGTTGTGGCTCCCACTTTGGAGCCAATCTCAAGACTTCTTGAATTGGTGGCGAGGCCTATGTCTCCTTAATCCCCAGCACTCATCTTGACAGAGTGAAGATTGTGGTTTGGTGGATAGAGGGATGGTATTTATAGCTGTATGAGAATCCGACGTTGTTGAATCTGTTAGACTGTATACAGGTCTAGTTTGAGAAGGATTCCCCAATTCATGGAAACCATTATTATCCCTTCGAACAAATCCATTAATTAATCCTTCTCGAACAAGACCTGTATACAGTCCAACAGTTTCAACAACGTCGGATTCTCATACAGCTATAAATAGCATTTCTCTATCCACTCTGTCAAGATGAGTGCTGGGGGTTAAGGAGACTTAGGCCTCGCCACCAAGTCAAGAAGTCTCGAGAATGGCTCAAAAGTGGGAGCCGAAACGTCGGCAGAAGAACAATTCCAGACGCGGTTCATCCGGAAGTTCCAGACAGCACAATATATATATATATATATATATATATATATATATATATATATATATATATATATATATAAACTCTCCTCGAAAATTTCTACAAGTTTCAGAGAAATTGATCACGTTTTGATCCATTAGCAAATACTTGGGGCATTTAGAAAATTCTTGTCGAATGAGAAATCCAAAGAATATTTCTTCTTGATGAGAACATTCTTAGACTAGTCATGTATATACCGTTTTTCTCAGAAACTTTGAAGAGCCCTAACGTTGAAACTTGCCAACAGACATAACATTCAAAGAAATTGTATTTCAGATCCGTCCCTATCTCGCACGCCAATGAATATCATTATTTTTCTGGTCGACTGCTCGGTAGTTGCACCATATATCATCCGTTGACGTGTCGTAATAGTATGATAATATGTACACACTCCGGGTCGGGCAATTTTTACTAAGCAGATTACAATATCAATCTCTTTCCCGAGAATCCGGCAGATTGTCTCATCTTCAGACGTAAGCTCCTCCTGCCGACAAGAACGAGGGTCTTTTCCGTGTTGCCTATTCCTGGTGGAAATTAAGGTTAATGCATAAATTGCGTGGATTCTGTTTTTCTGCATATTCTCGTGAATGAATGGAATATTTATTCTTCTAAGATGGTGTTTATTTCTTTAACCGTCATACGTTCTTCTTAGAAATAGTATGGATCAGGAGCCATAATTTCGATTGCTGAGACCTGAGAAGAGGTAAACTGATATCATAGGCAAATTATTTTGCCATATGAAAATGATGAATGATGATGATTTGAACGATCAGAATGAAATTTCGGTATTACATATCATGTCGACACTCTCAGCTACAATAGCTCATATTGACCATCTCACCACCTAGCTTTCTGGGAAATTTTATAAAATCAAATCATCGTAAACTTCTACAGTTCTATGGATGTTCTTGAAAATTTGCGAACGAAAACAATTATCGAATCTTTCAGAAGTTTGAAAAAAATATATCGTCGCATAATATGATACAAACTACTTATATAACGAATATTTTTATGATATCCATAGAAAATTATTTGGGGTGGTCAGTGGCTATGCTGGTTATGACAGTTCGCTCGCAGACTCGATCTCCGGTGACGACAGAAATTTTGCTGGCTGACTTCAAACGCTAGACGGTGGTTAGTTGCCTGGGTATCGAATCTGGTAGATCAGGTTTGTTGGTCGAAAAATACTAAATGAGATTGTTGTTCAGTGAGATATCCCAGAGCGTTATGGCAGTGAGACACAGTAGCCGAACGTTGCAAAAATTTACCACCTCGAGAGCAATCTTGAGGGAGGACTTGTGCAGGTGGTTGATATTTGTATTCAATTTGGCGGATTATGCTGTAGAATATATTCAGTAGGACAATTTTTTTGAAACAAAATTGTATGAAATTTGAAATCGATTAAGGAGTTTTCGTTCCATTCATTTGTTTTGGTAACTGAGATTCAAGACAACAAACAAAATCTGTGATTGAAGCACTACTGCAAGAATTTTTCGCACTGGAGATAGCTGTCATTAGTGAGTAATTTTCAAGTTCTATTCGGAAGTCATTATTTTGTGGTGGATGAATGTTTTCTCTGTAGATTTTTTGGTTATCAACCTATCAAAATCTAGACAAATCAGGAATTGATGTGGGAATCTTTGGAAGTGTAAAAAAATTGCTGTGTATTACAATCGGCAACTTCTCGTATATCATAAATTTTACTACTCACATATAAAATAAAAGACCTTATTTATTATATTAAAGTAGTTATTCCTGTTGATGTTTCGTTTTCAAAACTTATTCACAATACCTCACTTCTCTACAGGTTAGTACCAAAAAAATACGAAAAAAATATAATTTTTTGTGTTTCCGTTCTGCACCAGGACAATTGGCGATTTTTTTGTTTTCTCATTTGTAGTTGATATTTATTACTCAATGTGTATAAATGAGATGAATCAACTACCCATGACGTTCAGCACGCACGAAGTAACAAACGGTAGACAAGCATCCTCCCATAGCCTCCTATACGAATTAATCACATGTTGACACCATCCGACTCTAATTTCGCACCATTCCATTCGATCGCTAGGCCAGTACCACACATGGGTATGGCTCTCACGTTGAGTGAAAATCTTATCAGTGGAGAATTCTGGGATAGCTAGAAAATGATGTATTTGTTGAAAAAATTTCCACTTCCGCAATCGGAACGATTTGTGCAATGTACAGAAGAATTGAAAACTGCCCGAGGAACTGATCAATCGTCATTTTTTCCAAGACACTTTTCACTGGGAAAATTTCCAATTCCGAGAAAATATCTATCGATATATTCCTCATGAAATTCTGTACAATATGAATTTGTCATCCAATTAATACTTTTGGGTACGAAAAAAACGGTAAAAAAGAGTATCCATGAGGTGTTTGTTTTACAGGAAAAAAATTACCCACTCTAAGGAATCTGGATACACGAAGTTCAAAGTAATACATATCATCATTTTTAGGTACGATTGGAATCGATATGATGGTTTTATATATTTTTATGAATCAATTATCCTACCACCAAACTGATATCAGCGCATTCAACGCGCGTTTCGCTCATAAGATGAGCTCTTTCAGAAGAAGCAAATTGAAATTGAAAGATATCAATTGGGTGTCAGCTAAGTTTGATAAGTTATCACTTCCACATTAAAAGTTCCATTATCATTAATAAAGTTCGTGCTTTATAAATACAGTTCACTAACACTATTATAACACTTAATAATTCCGTACAGAATAAGTTTCATTTTTACTGCTGTTTGAGAAAGTCGAAAATATCGGTATACTGCGGTCGTGACGTGTCATTGAAAGGACACCATTGTTGGAAATGTAAGAAACTGGAAAGTTAAATAGTTCTCACTTCGTTACATCGACAAAAAAGCAATTAACTACTCTTGAAGGATTTACCTTCTCCTAGGAGTGCACCAATTTTCGAAATTTTTAATATCACGTTGGAATTCGTTGATGATAACATAATAATCATTATAAATATCCCATATGAAATATTCTGAATGTATTGGCCAGAGGAGTGGTTGTTTTCTGATAGGTGTGAGTCCATTAACGTAGTGCTTAGATAAGTTAAGACTAAATGAACTATTCGTTCACTAGAAAAATTTGATTTGAGGCAAGTCTTCAAGCATGCCCATTGATTATTCGTGGTATTCTATATGATAATTCGGTCGTTCAAGAAGAAAAAAAAAACAGCGCCTATTAATGTATATGATTACAACCATAGCATTAAAAAGCAGGCTGAAGTCAATCATTTCTCAAAAAACTATCAAATCAATAACAACCATTGTTTTGCGAATGGCCTTATATCATATTGAACTCTGATCTGAATGTATAATGCTGTTTCGGAAGAATCGTTTGTTTTTTGTGCGTGGTAGCAATTTTCAAAAAATATTGGATATGTGAATTCCAGTTTGTATCACACTTTTCAAGTCATTGTTTCACTGAATTTCATAATCATAGATCCATATGACGAAATGCCAGAAAAAATTGAAATATTTGTGATATATAAGTGGCATGCCTTTTTTCGATTGCGGAAGTACATTTTTCCATGAGATCAACTATTCTACAGCCATTTCCGCTAACAACTTTTCCGCATCTCCTCTCAGCCATATTCCAATTATTCGAGTTGAATTATCCTGGCCTACGATGCTGAGATAAACGTAAGTCGTCGATATTTTTCCGCGGATACGTGTGTGGTCTCCACGCTCCTCGAAGAGGACCCGGCCGTGCCAAGAGGCATCGGCGTGTGACCCATACTTGGCGCTCGTGCCCAATGAACATATTTAACACTGCTGCCTTTGATTCGGCGGATGTTTTACTGATTCATTGCGCTTTATTAGTCGCCCGCTCCGTAGCTGCTGCAGATGAATCCACGACGTTACGGTGGCTCGAGTTAAAAAGCTCTCCGTTACAATACCTCATTGTTTTCCGTTCAGTGGAAGACGTGCTGCGGAAGTATTTGAAGAAAGAGGTTATCTACCTGTTTCGCGACAAAGATGTCTTTACATTTGTGTCGGCGGGAGATCAATCTGGTATGCAAAGAGAATCAATAGATTATTTTGAAATATCTTTGAAAAAAGTCATTAATTTCCTTCATAGTTTTTTATGCTTTTATTCTACAACAATCTGAAAAAATTCTGAATCGATATTGAAATCTATCAAGTGTAGAAGGGTAGACATCTGATCTACCCTGAAATAATAATATTGGTATGGGAATTGATTTTCAACGAAGGGAGCGCTTGCATGTGTGCTCGTGCTCAACGATCGGCACATCAAACTTGGAAACACGTGGTAAACGACCAATCACATTACGGCTTGATGTTCATGTTTTGCCAAACGTTTAAGTTCTGATATTTGCGATAGGTGTCGTGCCATTATAACAAACATTGATTCCATATTTATACTCTGCTTTACGGTGAAATTCGGCGAACTCAAAAAATTTCAAGTGTTTCTTTCTTATGAAACAAATGCCTGAATCTGGTAAGATAAACGTTGATGACAATACGCCATCTAGTGAATTACTGAAGACCCAAACTCCTAGAAATACAGGAAGTCTCTAACAACGGGAATATTTCCACTTATATGAGTAGGGTGCTGTTTGTAATAGGATTCTGAATTGATTGGAACCTATGGATTGAACGTGAAAACTCTTTATAGATATCAGTTAACCCAATAAGAAACTAATATTATTCGAAGGCAACGCTCATTTCGCTGACAAAGTTTGCATATTCAGGTGATTGATACTGATTTTTTCCTGAATATGGGAGATTTCATAGAGACACCACATCTGTTAAAAGGTCTCTCACTAAGAGAGGTTCGCATCATAACTCATTGTAGTCAATTTTTTCCACACGAAACAGCTGTCGACAGATCGAAATTCTCAACCATCTTGTTCAAATCAGTTATAACTTGCATTTGGAAAATATATATTGGGCTCAAATTAATCGTGGGCCACACTGAGAATGAGATATTCATATGGAAAAATAAGAAAGAATTTTGAAATCTTAATAGATCTTCAAAAACAACCTAAAAGAGAAATAATTGTAAACGAGTTGTGACAACGGAAGCAGATTTAGTTTTCGAAACGTCAACAACGCTGAGAATTTTGATAAATATGAGTTTTTGTTAATTTTTTTGATAGGCGAATTTGCAAGAAGTTACTGACTGATAGAACGTGTTCCAGAAGGAAAATGTTTTTTGATCAACGCAAAAACATTTTGGGGTATTTTGAAAATCTGATATCAATTTGTATTTCTTCAGATCAGAACCCAAAAAACCTCCAAAGAATCAAGACATCCACTACAAAATAATGCTTTCAAACAGTACTGAGATATTTATCAAACATGAAATCAGATGTGACATCAATAACAAAGATAATGCTTTATGAAGTATCAAAAATAACTGTACGGCGTATTTTTACTTTGAACACATTGAATTTACGAGCTTGGCGACGATAAAGAGCTTTCGGAAGCGCACAGTAAAGTGACAATGTATCTCTTCTGAAATATCGGCGTTTTCCACATCTGTGCGTAAACCCGGTAGGTACCGCATTCTGAGAGGAGTAACTAACAACTTGCCACTCTGTCAGCAGGCATGTGAAATTATAAAAACGTTATTTATACTGAACTGGTTTTTAAGCAGAGGATTTGTCGGTTGCTGTGAGCCCACCGAACCGATTTGAGCTTTCAAATTTGAACGGATATTTTCCATGACAGAAATATTTCAGAGACGACAATTATGACCCAAAATTGTATCTAGAATTTTGAATTTTGAAATTCAATTAGTTCTTTCTCATATTGTATTACAACTAAAATGGTCGTACACTTAGCAGAAAATACTATCTCTCATAAATCATCAAAATAATGCTTAAGTGAAATCGGTACGGGGGTTTGGATTGGTAAAAGTACTGATTGAGACAATGTTGGAGCAGAAGAACAGAGGAAGAAAGAGACTGAGCAACAAAATCCTTGGTGAGTAGTTCTGGGGCAGCCTGTTCACAGAGAAAATGTCATTGAAAGAAATAGCGACGCTGCTAGTGGCTTTACTCCTAGAGCACTGACCACTTCAGAAAATTATCAAAAATGCTGCTATTTCATCAACTCAACATATCGTAGCAAAAATTGAGTATTATGTAGTGAAGGGATTACGGAATTAATTTGATGTAATATATTTTCAAATATCATTTGATTATTATTTATATTGCCATTATTTCCAGAGTGAATAGTATTTACGACAATCAACTGCCATCCAAGCAAAGCTTCGTAAATGTCCGATGAGCTTAGCGAAAGTGATGTCTCATATTCTTTCTGCGATCCAAGTAGGTTTCAAAAAATTGTCTGTGGGATATATCAGTTCGAATTCACCATTTATCTACTCGGTAACATAAGGGCATATGAGTGGACAATTTTTTCTTCCATAACATTTATCAAATCGTTTTATACAGGCGCACAGCACTTTTAATTTTATGTTGACATTTAATTTCAAAGGGCAATACTGAATTATTCACCAACTCTCTATATGAACCTCAACAAAGGAAATCAGTAGGTACACGGAAATAATGAATTATTCAGTAGCCTTCGGAGTTCAATAAAAATTTCAGATCAGAAGACAGAAAAAAATTGACAATTTCTATTCAGTTCAGCAAAAATCTTTGTGAAGTGAAATAAGACTTTTGATCAATGAAGATATATCAATTCGAAATATTTCTGATGGAATATATCGATTTCATACACCAAAAATGTTGAATGTTTGAAGGGATGGTGAACATCCGAAAATATGCCTCAAGTGACTTTTCTTGATTAGAAAGCTTTTGACAGCAGTCATATTCTATCAAAATGTAATTATTTTGCATTCTTCTCATGAATGAAAAAGAAATAAGAAAAATTAATCAAACGGCCTTCGCGTTATTGCCATTGTATATACAGCATTTCTACAAAGAAATCGAAAGTTCTTTTTAGAATCCGTTTTGATACCATCAACAATGTTCTTTATAACTAATTGTGTATGTCGACAAGCACATGAAACGTTTCATTCGGAACGAATCCATTGTGGAGAAACTGAATTGAGACATTTCAATGAAAAATGAAACGGTATTTCATAGAACAGAAAACAGAAAGTAAAAATAATTCATTTCAGGAATTGTCATTGTTTCCCGACTCCCATATTCGAATGTCACTGTGAACAGCAAACGTTTCTGTTTCAATCAATGTTGTTTTAACGAATACCTGGAAATACTTTTGATATCCACGGAGAAGGTGGATAATTTAAAAATGTTATCTTGAAATGCACCTAATTATATTTGAATCCCTACAACTTTGGGATAACTGATCGGGATCAAAACGTTATGTTATAAAGGTTACAGCTATTCCTCTGCTCACTGCACATGATCTATTTCTTGCAATCAGAACAATACCCATACCACTGAAGTTATCTTATGCCTGTATAAAAAAATAGAAATCACTCTGGCTTGACAGATTACTGTCGTGTCGTGATCTTTTAACAAAATTGTTGGAATTTCTGAGAATATCTTGTAAAATAAGTGATTTTAACGAATGATTCCATTTGGTCGTTGATTATAAATCTTCTATATAACCAATTCGATTCTAGTTTCATACAGTTTTGGCATGAAATTTCCATACAAAATCTCCGGAAGCTTGTATCAGAATATCAGGATTTTTTCTCAGTTGCAGGTCCTTTCAAGCAATTGAATCTCATCAAACTGGAGAAAATCAGTTCGCACTTGATTTCTGATATTGGTGATAAATGTATGGTTTGGTCTGTCTGTTACTGATTTCAGTTGGTTGTAAGATATATATTTTCTTATGGAAAATGCACTCCTTCTGAAATGGACTCTTTATTGATTTGGTAATAACATTTCATTGTGACAGAAGTCCCCTTTCATGTACTGTTTGAACTTCATTATTTTGTGGTGGATCGTTGTTTGTTCCGTAGTTTTCTGGGTATTGTTACCTACCACAATCTGAAAAAATAGGAATTGATATTTGAATCTATACAAGTGTAGAAGGCAGATTTTCAATGATAAAACACTGATCAATAGACCAATATTTAATGTAGATGCGATCATGGATATCTTGAAACTTTGTACAGAAAAAACGTATTTTCAATTCGTGGAGTATTTTGAGGATTCTTTAATTCTTTTCATTCTTTCTTTGGACCAAATGGTCCAAAGGTGTGGTGGAGATAGATATGTTGATGATGTTTTGGCTAGATGGAGTCATGGTCAAAAGGAACTTGACACATTTTTGGAACATATTCACAAACAAGAACCAACGAAGAAATCGACACGCCACGTAAATACAAGTGTATATCGAAAGAAAACACATAACAACATATATCTTCACTATACCCCAAACCACCACACAAGTGTCAAGAAAGGTATAGTAAAATGCCTTTATGATAGAAGAAAAATTGTATGTAACTCACAAGAAAAAATCAATGATGAGATAAACTTCATAAAATCAGTATTAAAAGAAAATGGATATCCAGAAAAATTCATAGAAAAAACCTTTACAGAAATTGAAAATCCGAATACAGGCCACAATAGAGACAAACAATCTACACAAAATACACAACCTGTAACAAACATTATACCTTATGTCCCTCGTTTGTCTGAAAAGATAAAACGGGTAAAATGTTAGAACGACATTCAAAACAACAAATACTTTAAGGTCAATACTAACACATACCAAACCAAATAACACAACGGAAAACACAAAAAATTGTATTTATCAAATTCCTTGTTCGTGCGGTCAAAAATATATCGGTGAAACGTCTCGACCATTGGAAGTGCGAAAGAGTGAACACAAGATGTACAACAGGAACCGATAGATAGGTGGTTCTAAATTATCAGAACACATTCATACTGCCGATGGAGATCACGCAGTAGAATGGAATGACACTAAAATTATGACGAAAGAGAGCAATAGCAGGAAACGAAAATTAAAGGAATCTGCTTTCATCATGCTGTCTGGTGAAGAATGCATATCTATTAGTTTGATTAGCTTGATATGGATCGCGGATGGCTACCTCTCTTGGACGACAAAACTTTATGTCAAATTGAAAATATTTGACAAATGTCAATTACCAAGATTGCCTACAAGATATATTGGGATTTGTACAGGAATTTGCGTATCAGTTTGTTCCATCCAGAAAGAACTGTTTTTCGATAGACGCAGCAACTTTCCGGTGTAGATTGAAAATCTGCCCTTCTACACTTGTGTAGATTCAAATATTAATCCTCAATTTTTCAGATTCCTCTTTCATCTGTTGAAATATCTATTTTCATCGAATATCTCTTACGTACCCGATGATCCGTTCATTTCAGAGCGAAAAATGATAATATCAATAACCATTAGAAGTCATAAGAATCGCTGACAGCTCCCATGCAAATAAGACACGTAATCAGAATTAGAATACGCTGCGAATCCCGCAGGAGATGAGAGTGATCACGGGACAAATTCGCTTCAGAATGTTCTGCGACAGTCCCATTAATCATTTCTTTCTGGTATGCGCTGCACTGGCTTGCAAGTATGCCCAATGACATGATCTGCGGACGAACATAACGACGTGGAATTAAATGAATACTCTCATCTGAGATGGTGATAATATTACTGAAAAATTTATTTTGAAAATGATTTGGATGTAATATGATAGTTTTTTGTCTCAAAAATGCATAGCTGGAGAAAATGGGTCTATAATTCTAATACGAATTTTACAAATATCATTATGATCCAACGTATATCATATTACTGAAGGTATTGATTGATGTCTTGAATAATCAAATGTTTCTTCGAAAGATAAGCATCGAATTGATGTATAGTTTACCAACTATATTTTCCCATATTTGAAGACAAAATAGTATGCGATATTCGGAGAAAAACTTCTTTGTATGACTCGCATGGTTCGCAAACTCCTTTACGGGATGTCTATTGATCTACCTACAGCATATCACTTCTTCTAACAAACACCGTATCTCACATAACTCATAGTCTTTTCATATTCACAGTTTTATTCTCATGAATTGTTTTCGGAGATTTAGGATTTTTTCTTACGACGAGATATTGTGATGAAAACAAACATAATTTATCATATAGGGCTAGTAATCATTTTATTATCGGTTATAATTGCACGAGTGCATAAAAATTACCGATAATCTTGCAAGAAAGCGTGATATCTGAAAATTGCAAGTTTATTTTCATATTTTGGCGAAAATGCCCGAGTCCGAAGGACGAGGGCTCTTTTTCAAAATATGAAAATCACCGAATGCAATTTGTGTAAGATATCACGCTTGAATGCAGAATTATCTGGTCATTTTTATGCACGAATGTAATTCATTCGAATATTTCACGAATAAAGGAACTCTCAAGGAAATGTTATTTTTTGTTCATTTATACTTTCCTCTATAGTTTGTATGGAGCATTCACCAAAACGCGAAATGTTTTTCAACTTTTGAAGTCTATCTGACATTTATTTGTGTTGTTTACTGACGTCTAGCGATACGGTTTCGAATGTTTTGTTATGGTGACTTGATACAATGCAATTACCGCTGTAAGTTTTCGATACAATGCAATTGCCGCTGTAAGTTTTCGATAATTGCATTGCTCTTATGGGACATTTTTTATATGAAGGAAATATTCGTGATAATGGCACTTAATGAAACATCTATACAATTTTGGATATCCAGCGACTGTCATGAGACAACAGGAAATGAAGGGTTTTCAATACAATTTAGAACTTTTATTAACTAGGGAAAATATCACCACTCTACTACTATGACTGTGATGACCTGAGAAGACTAACATGTGAAACTCGACATTGAAAGAAAATATTAGAAATTATTCAACTATTCATTTAGCATCAACCAATTATAAACGATTTTCATTCAGATAATGTTGGACTATCTGGAAGTCTAGAAGTTTTACCGACTTATTTTATCACCAATCCACAATGCTCCAGTAGAAACCTTCTGTACATTTCTAGCACAAGTTCAATATGTCGTGAATATAGTTCACAACGTAAACCTTCCTCTTTTGTATTTGCCTATTTGATATGTCATGTTACCAATGAACAGTTATTGGTAAGAAGTGGAATTCTGTTACGTGTTCCCTTTTACCAGAGGCTACGTCGATATATTTTTTTTTTCAGTAGCTGGGTTTCGCCTATTTTGTGAGCTGGTTATCACAGAGATAGTGTGGTTGAGATAAATTTTGAAACGATTTTGTAATGTCAATTTCATAATTTTCTTTCCCTCATTCATGATAATTTTTGTATTCAAAAGTTGTCAATTTCTCGAAAGAATTGTTTAATCGTGAGCCTCTGTGTCGACGATGACTCCCATGTGAAATGGATATCTGTATATTGAAACTGATACAGCCCGTATCGTATAATGGGAACCTGGAAATGTCTTGTACAATGAGTGAAACATCAATCTCTATGGGAATGCGATAGACATGGAATGGAAGGGGGTATATCTTAGTAGGCACTATTTTTTTTCGGGTCATAATTTATCAAATTGATGAAATCCAATATTATGATAGGTAGATAGATATATTCCGTTTAATTTTTTATCGGAAGCTCTTCATCTGAAAATAGTAAACATATTATTGAAAACTTGGGGTAACTTGATTTTTAAATTTTTTTGTGATAAGTTCCCCAATATATATTATATATTGATTCATTACGAGTACTCGGGAAGACACATCAATATACGAATGAATGAACATACAGTTCAATTTTTTTTGTTCGTTTCCGTTAACCTGTTGACGAACGACAACCTTCAGAAGTCGAAACTTGTGCCTGTCATCAGTTATGGTCATCTGGAATGAGAGGTTTAATTTTTTCTTACTCTTCAAGGAAATTTGAATTGAGAATATTTCAGTCATTATGTAAACATGAATTGTCCAATAATTTTCATGGCGAATTCAATGATATCATATATTCAATTGATCTGTTCTTTTAATTATTGACGAATTATAAATGTCAAATATCATGCAGATCATGTAGTTTATTTTCTCAAGTAACATTATATCCATCTATCTGAAATTACGTGTATTTTGAGTACATAACACAGAAACTCCTCTGAGACAAGTTCAGGTAATCAATACATCTACGGGAAATACGATAATACAGAGCTATGTATGAGAAAGAAGCCCTTCATTCTTGAATGGGTAGGGACACAGTTCTTTGATTCAGAGATTTATTCATTCACTAACAGTTTCATAGTTGAATTGTGATCATCGGTGTAAACTTGAGAGCACTTGAGTGAAAAGTTTGTTTGATTTTATTCGAAACACCAGTTGTGGAACGGTAAATCTTAGTTACTGCGTTTGATGATTGTGGCGGCTAAATTGGTGACTTAAACATTCAGCGTTTCGCGACAGAACCCTCATTTTCGTGAACAGTTCTGTTTTTGTCATACTGCGTGTTCACTAATTTCAAAAGCTCATCTGCCAGTCTCATTACTCTGGGATATATGCAGAACTCGAAACTTCCTTCCACAAAAATGATCAGTTTACTTAGTGTATCAATTGTTCTCTTGGAAACTTGTTTGTTTAATATTTCCCTATACGAAATGATCTCATGAGTGCGCCCGGAATAATACAAATGATTGCCTATTGTGTTCATTGATATGAAATTCAGTAGCCCCTCAAGTAGTTACGTACCGAAGACTTGTTATCGAAAACATTAGAAAAGTACTAATCTATATGATTTAAATAGTGGCAGTGGTTTGTACTTCTATACCTCCTAACTTATTTTGATCTGAAACTAGTTATTGAGAGGATGAATATCAGCTAATCGAAAAAAAGTTTGATGAAAGAATCCGAACGTTTCAAAAAAATAAAAAATTTCAGGTTTTCACAAAAAAAACCAATAGAAATCGAACAGTAAAAATACATGAAAAAAAAATTATTGGTGAGTTTCAACTAATGCCACAATAATTTTTTTCCGTCTAGTATTATGTGGAAGAATTTTGAATTCGATGGTATCTTTTGAAAATAGTTCTTACATAATTTGTTGCTGTTGTTCATTTTTGTTTTGTCAAGCTCTATAAGTTCATTCTGAAACATAGTAGTAGTATCCCATTTAAAAGGAAAATATTCCAAACCAAGTCCAACAAATCCCATATCTGGAATTCTTTACATACTCCATCATATGAGTCAAGTGACAGTTTTGAAATTTAGTATACTGCATCTGCTATTTACCGAAGATTTGCTTTCAAAATGAAATATTATCACAAGGTTCATTTGGAATGGGGTAATTGATTATGATTCTCCAAGCCAAATTCACACGAATCAGAGTTGGACTATTCAGACATTGTTCGAGAAACTTTGTATTGCTGTTTTTGAATTTTTTTCACGGATTCGAGTGCACCTTTTTCTTCTAGTTTCGAACTCAACTTCAACTTTGTAACTCAAACAACGAATCAATTTCATTTCTACCCAGAAAATTGAATACACTGTTGGGAATATAAGTATATAAACACAAACATATTCCAATGCCAAGAACCGTTCCATTTGACCTCAGTAATGATCTGATTACTACTTGTATTTGCTCTATCAGATGACTCCACTCGAAATACACAGCGCTGTTTCAGCGGTGAAAATATATGTAGCTGAAAAGGCCTCTAACGAATTAAAAACAAATATGAATTTTTACGTTATATTTAAAACTTGTACATCTATCCCCAGGTCCATTTGAAATTCAAATGATACTTTTTCGACGAGTTTGGTATGATAATAAGTATTGCGGGTGTAAAATATGGATATACCTAATGAAAACACTGCATGCATATTTAATTAGTCGAAAAGCAGCACTCCGCGCTAGCTTGTGTTTGCGGCATTTCGAATTCACGCATATATTACGGAATGTGGGCAATTCTTTGATCTACGGACACGTCCCTATTTCAACTGGGGGCAAAGGACAATGTTGATAAAAGTTCAAAAAATTGTTTTACAACAATTTTCAATGAACATACTAAATCGAATGGATCATTGGGTACATGACATTGATTAAGTGATTCCAATATATTCGTGATATTCGTTGAATATCCATACAACTATTATTATTAAGAGGTAAAGTTTCTAACTTTATTTGTTTGTTAGGAGTAATCTTCGGAAATACTGATCCGATCATTAAAATTCGTTCACTAACAGAAAGCTACACTATTTCATAACAATTGAACACAAAATTCAGTTAAAAATGATAGTATATATAAATTAAGTCGGAGAAAAGCGGACGAGATGTTATGCTTTACCGTTGTGCGCTGAACAAAGGGTTCGGTTCGATTGCTACGTGGACGAAGTCGCAAGTAACAGCTGGTCGCCAATTTGATTATTATTAAAATAATTCCACTTCATTTTCATTAGATTTTGAAAACGCCAATAATCACCTGTCATTCATTTCATCCAACCTCAGAAACATAAACTTTAGTCCACCCTGAAACAGCAAGAACACTTAGTTCAGTAAAAAGATGAAAAACGAATTGAAAAAAATCACAGTTTTATGTGAAGATGGATTCGGATGAGGAAATTGGTGTGCAAAATGTTCTCAAAGTAGTTTTCTAGCACTGATTGGCACAATATATTTATATCAAAATTTTCAGTATCAACATCCCTTCTGGTGAAAAATTCATCATGTATAATATATTTATTGACATGTCGATTAGGAAACAGTATGCGATAATCACTGAATTATAATATCAATCATAGGTACTTTATTCAAATTGTTGCAATGGTAAAGTATTGATAACGTCGATATCAACATTTCTGTCAAGTTTTTCTTTTATATTTCAAATATTCACATTGCATCTTGAATGAAAATTGAGTTTTTATTTTTGATTTCCTATTTCAATTATTATTTCTCTTTCTCACATTTGCCCACCCTTATATTTTTGATATTTCGTGAACATTTTAAATACAGACCAAGTAAAAAAATGTCTCGGCACCGATTCCCCCTCCTGGTCTGGAACCCTGCGCCGCCACCGACCAGGAATGAAATGAGCCGAACGCCAAAACCGAAGATCACGGCAATCTCGGCTAAAATTAAATCGCGCACCAGCGCAAGCGTCAATTATCAACTTCCAATCCGCCAATGATGAGCGAGGGGTGGGCTGGCGAACGCAGGCGCCTGCCTTCCACCCTTAATGCGTCCGACCGACCCTAATGTAGACCTCAGATTAGGTTAGGCAGAGCAGCGCCGGAAAAATCTACTGTCCGCGCTTCGAGTTCACTTACAAGGAGTATCAACTGAGATCATCGCACGCTTTTTAGTTTTCAGAATGAGTGGTTATTTTTCGCTCATTCAATGGATAGTTTGTTGAACATGAAACTAGATTTGTTGATATAGTAT
>JAVJAQ010000880.1:0-156582 GCA_032362365.1 Zygogramma bicolorata | reverse complement strand
CTGGATTTCTATATGCTTTGGTGTTGTTCGTGTGTCATTACTTTTTATTATAGGTTTTTGGATTTGAGAATAATATCTGTTCATACTGCTGCTAGAAAAGATGAATACCATTGCCAGACGTAACAATTCGTAAGATGATTCTAGATGGTGAAAATCGAAACGTCATAGATGAACTCATCCTAAAAATTCGTTTTAATTATTATTTTGTTCCGCCATTTTTTTCAGATCATTTGCTTCCATTCTCTCAAACAGTATGTTTGTTTGGCTACCTTTATGTAGATAAGTTTGTTCAGGGTGCTATTCCATGGCCTCTGGTTCACTACGACCTTTTCAGATCTATTGTGATGCTCCTTGTGGTTTTCAATTGATTTTTGCGACGAATACACTTACCAACGATTACTGAGCCATTCGTGGGAACTACCTTGCGCTGACGAGTGGCCAACAATTCTGAAATCGGCCTGCAAGTGAGTGCCCGTTCTCATGATTCAAAATTCCTGAACTTTCATCACAAGTATATGCGGAAATTTCTCATAAGAAAAACCTGCACTGGCACCGGTCGAATATTTCAAAGTCCTTCATGATAATAGCCAGAAAAATAGTTCTCATTTGATTAATACACTCTTCGAGTAAGTTTCTAAACAGCTGAGATCAATTGCCGTAACATAAACTGATATTTTTGCACTCGGCTGAGCAGACCCTGATGAACCTCGTACTAGATACACAACAATTATACTTGAATTTGTAAAATACGTTTTTGAAATATTTTCACGTCTTCCACAAATATTTGCAATCGCAAAGTGATGTCACAGAAGTTTGATACCCCGAATATCCTTGAGTGAGTGAACGAAGTTGAGAAAATATTTTTAACTAGTATCGAATCTCTGCTTTGAATTTCGAAAGAATTATGACAAAACTATTATCGATTATATTGTCCATATCAAAATTGATACATGGTATAAAACCTGACTTGAAGATTTTGAAAATTTCCTGATACTTGATTCATTCATTTTTATTTGAGTTTGGCAGTATAGAAAATATAATTTTTCAATAATAATGAAACACTCAACTTTTATCAAATTTCAAAACCTTATTTTTTCGATTTGAAATATTCAAAAATACATGCATATTTTCAAATTATCCTACTTCATAAAATTTTCAAAGATGTATTGAAATCGAGATAATGACATTGATTCTTATCGCGTCAATAGGCCACTCATTAGTAGAAAGATTTATGAAATAAAGATATATACGTAAATGAGATAAGCTCGAATATATTTACATAAATCTATAATCATAACAGAAACAGAAATCCATCCAGATCTCACGTGGAAGCATAAATTCGATGGACAGAGTCCAATTATTGAAATAAAGAGTGTTTTCCGGAGAAAAACATTTTCTAGTGGCTCCAGAACAGTGAAGGTGTAGACAAGTAGAAATCGGTCAGTGATCAGTATAAGCTGCACATAGGAATGTTGGGGCCAAAGTTGTTAGGATTGAATGGGGTAGGACTTTTTCAAGTTCCTGTGCAAGTAGCTGCCCTCAGGCCGGCAGTACTGATTGGCAGTAGGGCTTCTTCATCCAGCAATAGATTTTGGACGCCAGCTCAGGTAAAAACCCTTGGAATAGAAAATTTGATCATGATTGAACATGAAATATATAGTAAAAAACCTTCGAACGGTTTAAGTAATAAAACAAGGAAGTTGAAATTTCAATCTTCTAAATATCATGTGAAACATAAGGTCCGTAATATGAAAAATACATAATTAAGTCGTAGTATCAACCAATTATCAAATTTGGAAGGTGAAGGTATACATCTATTGACCATTTCACTCTATTTGCATGTCAAAATTTCATTCTTTTCATTTTTCTATAAATCTGTTGAGTATTGTTGATGGAAAAACTAATAATTGTTTTTTATATCTTTGAGTCACTACATTGAACAGATAATTCGAAGTATAAAAAAATATTTCTGCATTAAAAACTAAAATTTCCTTCCTCTAAGTAAATTGAACTACGGTTGGGATTAGTTCTGGACAAATATGCTTCATAATATAGTGTGAAGTTGTTGACTCTACTAATGACAAAAACTATGGTAATAATATTATTCATAATTTTCATCAGAAAAACATCCAATGAGAGAATAACATATAAATACATGTTGCGATTGGAAACAAATGTTGAGAAATCACGGAAGACAAACACATTTGAGAAACAGAATGAAACAAACAAGACACATTTATCGATATCTTGAATAGCAAATATCATAGCTCCACAACTAACCTTTATCAGGGGAGATGAAAACTACTTTTGAAAATTTGTCACACAATGTCAGATATTTTTGCATCTTCTGGTATCGATAGTAGAATCTTGAATTTATAAAATGAAAGATAGAGTCACAAAACTAGCCAAAAACGGCAATACACTATCGAATAAATCAACAGAAGAAATACTCAGATTATAACTCTTACATATGATGATGATTAAAGGAAATCTTTATTTTTGGAATCATAATAACACTGTCCCCCTATTTTATTTCACGACGTAGCTTACATTCATTCTGTATTGTTAGTTTTTTCAAACGAATAGTGAATAACATTCCATGATCATACCGTTCTGATGAAAACCAAAATGTATGAATTAATCGAGAAATCCAAAATATTTTAAAAATTTGACTAGTGCATCTGATATGAAACAGTTGAGACTCAAGGCCTGTTATTAAACAGATATCAAAATTCATTGACCGAATGACAGGCATTCAATTCAATGAATTTTATCAAAATCCGAATATAAAATAGTGATTACCAGACCTAATTTTCGATTAGTTATGTACCAGAGGTCAGGAAAATTATCTCAAAAATATTCGGATTGGTGTTAAACCTCACAGTATGTATACATAAAGATTGTGTTTCTATTTTGAATAAGAATGGATATTTCAGTAATTTCCATATCAATACTGATGATCGAATGAAAGTTTCATAATCTCATGCAATCCATTACCAATAGCAACTTACGATACCAATATTTTTGAATATCTTTGGTTGAGGAATCGTCCCATCAAATTCTTTTATTTCTTGTCATGTTTATCGAAACAACTAAATGAAACCAACATTACAGTGAAAATTTTTTGCTCGAGTAGAAATCCAATGAAATCAGATAATTTGAAGTCATCTGATCGAACACAACCAATCAGAACAAAATTATATATTTCCCTCGTATATAAAATGTCCCATAAGAGCAATGCAATTATCGAAAACTTACAACGGTAATTGCATTGTATCGAAAACTTACAGCGGTAATTGCATTCTATCAAGTCACCATAACAACATATTTGAAACCGTATCGCTAGACGTCAGACATACTTCAAAAATAGAAAAACATTTCGCGTTTTGGTGAGTGCTCCATACAATCTATAGAGGAAAGTATAAATGAACAAAAAATAACATTTCCTTGAGAATTTCTTTATTCGTGAAATATTCCAATGAATTACATGACCAGATAATTTTGCATTCAAGCGTGATATCTTAAATAAATTGCATTCGGTTATTTTTATATTTCGTAGAAAAAATATGAAAATAAACTTGCAATTTTTAGATATCACGCTTTCTTGCAAAATTATCGGTAATTTTTATGCATTCGTGCAATTATAACCGAGAAGATCCCATTGGCTCTTTTCACTTCATTATGTTATTGCCATGAATACATACAAATTGATTTATTTCGATTTTGATGTTTCACATATTTGATATTTCAAAATGTCACCATATGATTGTAATACTATAATAATATCAATGAAATTATGTAATCAAATGTACCAAAAATTACGGTTGACAGTCAAGAATTTGTATGGAAAGCATTTATGGTCTTTTGCAATGATAGAAAGTATCATTTAGATGGAAATCGGGAGGCGGAAGAATTGGCGTCAATTTTAAAGGATTGCGCTGTGAACATGAGAACAAAAGATGGTAGAGAGTTTATGGTCAAAACCAAGTGGGACTTAGCAGGATAAATTGTGTTTCTCCGAATTTTCATCAAAAATTAGCAAAAAAAATTCTATCCCAATAAACCTCGAACATTGATGAATGCTCAAAAATTTGACGTTATAGTTAGGAAAAAAAATCAAGGAATTTTTGAGAAACTCAAAATCTATTGTTTCTTTTAGTTTTTTGGGTTTTTAACTTACCAAAATCGATAAAAATAAGAATTAATATTGGAATCTATACAATAAGTGTAGAAGGGCAGATTTTCAATCAAAAACGAACCTAAATACGAAACTAGAAGAGAATATTTGTGAGAATTTTGGATTTGGAAACGAATGCCGATTTGGTTTCCGAAACGTCAACGAAGAGTATTATGATAGATATTAGTTCTTGTATTTTTTGATAGTCATATTTGAGATATTAGAGAAGTATCTAACTGAACGTATTTCATTCAGAAGGAACTGTTTTTGAATTATCGCAGCAACTTATCGGGGTAGATTGAAAATCTGACCTTCTACACGTATATAGATTCCAATATTAATTCTGATTTTTTCAGATAGTGGTAGATTGAGACCCAAAAAACTAGAAGGAAGTACTGGTAGGGCTGTTTTACCTGGTAGTTATCACTTATGTCATGATATTGACACAAAGTCTTTTACATTTTATCAATTTAATTTAAATTCAATATGTCACCGCCCTGTCAGAAAAAAAATCTTCTCCGACTATTCCTAAAACATTGATAAATTGTCAAATAACGTGCTTTCGAAAACTGGGATGAAATGTTTTTTTATTTATCAATTTCCTTCGGATATTATAGCTGGAAATACCTTGGAAATAGCGAAAATCAAGCAATAGTTGAACGAACAATCTACGGTTCATCATATGTGATATTATATAAATGAAATGTTTCGAATTTTGATGGAGTTGATATTGAAGAGGAGTTTCTCATGTTTAGAACTGCTCACGAGAATATGCTTGCAAAGAAACCATAAATAAGAAACATTTTCATCGATAAAACTGAATAATTACAATCGTTTCCTGGATTCTCCGATGACAGTATTACTTTTCTTCGGTTTTGAAGGCCGTCGTTCTTTGGGATTTCTTCCTGACGTTTCGCTAGCGCGAGTGGCTAGCTTTTTCAGAGGCTCACTCATCTTGACTATTATTCCGGAAAAATCGGAATTGATCGGAATAATAGTCAAGATGAGTGAGCCTCTGAAGAAGCTAGCCACTCGCGCTAGCGAAACGTCAGGAAGAAATTCCAAAGAACGACGGCCTTCGGACCCGAAAGAAAGTAATACTGAAAACCTCGGCCGCGAAAGCCTTAACCATTTTGTCTCTGATGACATTTGATTGGTTGAACAATGTCGAAAATGACTTTTTTCAGGCTCATCTGAGAGACAAAGCTTTCTCGAACTATATTAGGTGGAAAAACTGGTTCTTTATTGTAATAGGTCTAGATGAGAATATACTTGAAGTGAGTTAAATGTCAATCATTCACTGGTATCCATGATGAGTTTCTTCGTCACTACTACACTATGAAGATGGATTTTTGCGCCTAAATTCGTAATGGTTCAAACAATTTCCATATTCCTGTTATTTCGCCATAGTTACGATTATCATTCTGGCAACTGTGAACCATTTTGGATTATCAAGCCGAGAAAGTGTGAAAATAATGATATCTAAATGCCTTGTTTGCCAAATAAGCCAGGCAAAGAATTTTAAGACACCACCTTACCTAACTAACATCCTGATAGCTGAATAAAAAGTACGTTTTTTTTCAAAATTGTCTATAGAATTAGCCTTTTTGGACTTTCATCAAGTTCATCAACTGATAGTTTCCTGCAAGTATTCAGATGAATATACGGATGTATCCGCTTCAAAATGGAGTTTTGGATTGTACATGAAAGTAAAAAAACTATTACTTGCAACTTGTTCAAAACAGTTTATTGCATTCGACGTGTCAAACTCGTTGCGTACAATAACCACACATTTTTTACTCTTATATCAGCTTCATAGTATTCAATTGAAACTTTATCATAAAAATAATGAACTTCTCAGACATAACTGTTGTGTATCCAATTTTGTTTGGTTAAAGGTTTCAGTAATCCCTTCAACAACACTCAAATTAACCCGAATTCACTTTTATATTTTTTGGAACTGACATAATTTTGAGAATGACGCAGAACGTCGTATTCAATCAAATCGAACTACTCTGACCTAGAAAAGGGGTTATGGTTTCACGAAAAAAATAAAATTTGTATTTTCAGAGTATCAGAAGTAATAAATTCGGAAAATTGATACTCATATCGGAATTCAAAATGATATTTTTCGCACCAAAATAAACGCATAATTTGAAAAATAGTGGTAAATCAAATAATTTTAATGTTCCGATTTAGTAAAAATTTATCGGTAGAACTGCAGAAACTCTGATGTTTAGATCATTTCTTGCAAGCAAAATGGAGACACGATACATTTCTTCTAAATCTTCAGAGGAGAGCTGAAGGATTTAATGTAATATAGTCAACCATTTCGAGAATTTTAAAATGTTTTGTTTTCACTGGGAGTAACACGAGAAGACACGGTAAAGGCCAAAGAAGGGTTACATCTTCTGATCAAGACCTTTTTTTGAGATTTCTTACTCTGAGACAAAGATTTGTTACGAGTACTTCTATACAAATCGAGTTTTTGGATCCTCATTATTATAGAATCAACCAAAATACGATAAGACCCACTGTCCTATTATTGACCAGAGATCATAGAAGGCACCTATTGCATTCTGCTCATGAAGATGTTATTTGTGATAATGAAGATTGGGGAAGGATATCATTTACCGATTAATCTGGATACTATCATTTTCTGATGACAGGCAAAACAGATGAGTGTAACTCATAACTGTGGAACGCTACGCACGGTGTAACAATGTATGGACTGTACAGTATGGTGGCGCTCAGTGATGGTGTGGGGTGGGAATAATTTTGCTACCATCAATTTTCTTCTACCGAAGATGCTAACCTTGCTTGTTAGCGAAACGCGCGTCGAGTGCGAAAATATCAGTTTGGTGTTGAGGCAATTGTTCTCCAGAAACCGTGTATATCATGATCCTCTTATTTTGTCAATTTTCTCCGTTCCTAATGAAATACATTTCGCATATAAAACCTTATGACTCTTTCAATCATGAAAATACAGCAATTTTTTGGGGCCGAATTCAGTGGATAGAGGTGTCATGTACACAAAATTTATTGAATGATGATCAATTAATTTATATCCAGAATATTCACTAGAAAAATAATCGATTTATCGTAATGATGAGATTTTACGGGATACAAATCCAATCATAATTAAAAAAATTCCAGTTGAAAACGCGTTTCGTTATTTTACTCAAAATATATTATCATACACAAACAATATCAAATATATTATCATTATCCACTCATGTCTTCAATTGATGATGAGAAAACTAACTAGCTTTGTGAAAGAATTTAGGAATAATTGGTATTTCCACAATTATTTCGCAAAGGTTAAAAGAAAGATAATGAAACTTCAAAACAGAGTTGACGATAAAAGTTCATGAAGGAAATTGAAGTTTGGGCATTGAATTGATATTCAAAACATAATTGATTTACGACATTGACAAAAAAAATGGAATTGATTGCATCTTTTGGCATCATGTATAAGTCAGCAAGAAGATGTGTGATTCAAGCTACGACGTCCGTAAGGGAAATGAATGAAAAGACATGACTTGGGAACGAAATCACTAGTGCCACCTACCCGTGATATTCATCCCTTCGAATGATATTTCCGTAAGGTTGGCTAACTATATCTTTGTAAACAATGCTTACAATTATTGTCAGTTATTATAACATGTTATAACATGTAGGTATTCCGAATCGTTTGGATCATTCATTCACTAATTTCAAGAGATTTATTATAGTTTTGTTTTCTTTATGACGGGAATCGTGTCCAGAGCAATTCAAAGCAGTTGCACAGTTATGAACTGGGCAGTTTCAATCGGGTCGTCTTGCTACGTCGAATTCTTCCTACGGCGAATTCGTCCTACGGCGAATGTCATCCCCTCCCCTGACGTCATTGAAACACGAACGTTTCCGATGATGGTCTATACACCCCATTGTGGAAAGTTCGCCGTTGGAAGAATTCGACGTAGGAAGAATTCGACGTAGCAAGAATTCGCCGTAGGAAGAATTCGACGTAGGAAGAATTCGACGTAGCAAGAATTCGACGTAGCAAGAATTCGACGTAGCAAGAATTCGACGTAACAAGAATTCGACGTAGGAAGAATTCGACGTAGGAAGAATTCGCCGTAGGAAGAATTCGACGTAGGAAGAATTCACCATAGGAAGAATTCGATATAGCAAGAATTTGTCGTAGGAAGAATTCGCCGTAGGAAGAATTTGACGTAAGAAAAAATCGGCGAAAATACACGCCCTTCCCTCTCGAAATATATCACATCGCAGACAGAACATCTCGACAACGATGTCATCAGATGAACGATTTGTACCGAAGAAATCCTTTTTCGCATTCACAGTGGGATTCATTCATTAATACTCGAGATTGTATCACTTTCTGAAAGGCATCTTGTTGGCCACATAAATGTGCAACTTTCCCCAAATCAACCGTCTTCGTATTTCTTATATTATTCGAAAACATAATAGTGAGCGTTAAAGTTGAAAAAACCCGATATAGTCTGTAATACAAAATGTAATATTAATAACAATGGGTTTATTTTCGACCTCGTATTTGAATTTGGAAGGTAAGAGGGGTTCGAAACATTTGCGTTCGATATCCTTCGAAGTAGTGAACTGAAATGAAAGGAATGCTACAAGCCAATAACACTTTTTGGGGGGATCAAATGACCTATCATGAAACATATTCAGGACGATGTTGCTATATATGAAACAATAACAGGTAGCACTATGTGGTCAGTTTCCACTGATACAATCGACTATTAACAAGGGATAACTGATTGTCTCAGCGAAAAAAAAAGTTACTGTCGAATTTCCTCGCACGTCTTTCTTCAATATGATTGATCCAGAAAACTCATTGAGGAAAACCCAGTCCCATATGATAATGACGGTACCAGGAGCTATGATTCATCTGAAACAAAAATGATCGCCTTATGAATTTCACCGTAAATGTGCATCCCGTTTTATTGATGGAGTCGTTGACGAGATAATTTGGCGGCGATGTTAACTAATTCTGAGGAGCAGGGAGTTTAACTATGGCAAATTCTTCCTACGGCGAATTCTTCCTACGACGAATTCTTCCTACGGCGAATTCTTCCTACGACGAATTCTTCCTACGTCGAATTCTTCCTACGTCGAATTCTTCCTACCTCGAATTCTTCCTACGTCGAATCCTTCCTACGGCGAACTTCTCACTATGGGGTGTATGGATCATCATCGGAAACGTTCGTGTTTTGATGACGTCAGTGGAGGGGATAACATTCGCCGTAGGAAGCATACGACGTAGGAAGAATTCGCCCTAGGGAGAATTCGCCGTAGG
The DNA here is from genome assembly GCA_032362365.1 of Zygogramma bicolorata. Lineage (NCBI taxonomy): Eukaryota > Metazoa > Arthropoda > Insecta > Coleoptera > Chrysomelidae > Zygogramma > Zygogramma bicolorata. The sequence goes on along the minus strand of JAVJAQ010000880.1, from coordinate 147,082 downwards.
AAGAATTCGACGTAGGAATACGCACCCGTTTCAATCGATTCCACTATCACGACGTCTCTGTGCAACTGCTTGGAACTTTTCTGGACGATTCCCTTCGAAAGGAAACCAAACCTACATGTATACAATGGTAACCGCGTTCTCACCCCACAATCTCATCTGAAATCAATGTATACAATAGTTGTTGAAATGAAATTTGCTCCTTCTGATATCACATATGATAATATTGTTATATGCAAGATTGTTATAAATCAGTGTCAACATGAAAGAACAATATCACAACGTATATTCTTATTCAATATCATTTATTAGTCCGATTTACTACCACGCCTGTGCAACCTTATAGTTGAGCCCAGATATACCTTGTAAAATTTAGATAGATAGATATTATTTGTGCAAAAATCTGCGGATGTTTTCATCTCAAGAGGACGAAACAAAGGCTGAAAGAACTACGGTAGCAAAGCATAGTCGAGGATCGTCGATTCATATGAAAATTCAAATCTAGTTGGGACGTTATATTGAGATTTGTTTTTTCTAATATCCTGAATGTTATGTACAAATTTCTTTTCCGTTGAGATGAAGATTTATTCATGTACCAACGGCCTCACAAAAATATCTGGTGATAATTCATATTTGACAAAAATTCTACTAGCCTGTTCGACATGTATGACATACAATTAATTTCGAATGTATATACTGAATGCAATTTGTTTAGCTGATTCCAGTACTAGGTATGCTTGTGGAACCTCATGATTTACATCAATAGTGTACTCAAGTGATCCGATACAAAACATTATCATGACGTGATGTACTCACTCGTTTTGTGATTAATCTTATAAACAACTATTTTTTTCAAACCGTTCAAGAAATGTTCCTATTCGTTTGCATTATCTTCCAGACAGTGAATAGATTCAAAAACATCAATAAATATCAGGAAAAAGATACTATTTTGATTGATATTGACGGAATAAACACTTGCAATAACTCAAATGAAGGCTAAAGTTCAACAAACGAATAAAAAATGCTTGCTCGTGGTAAACATATCCACAAAATAGACTTTAGCATGGATGGTTTTTAATTTTCCAATTTTAGTTTACAGCAATTCGTTTTCAATAACACAAAATTTTGAATGCACTTTGTTCCAAATAATAATTCGAAGGTTTATCAATAAGAAAGATAAACGTACTTTGTTTTGGAAGCTGTACCCAAAATTATTTTGTTTGTTGATAATCATTTTTTTGTGCCGGGTTCAAAGAGAGTAAATTCCAATGATAAAGCATGTCTGTTGAATGCTCAGAGAACTCAGGACAGGTTCATATATCTTTCGCATGAAACTTTGTCCTGTCAAATGGAGCATACGAGATAGAAAAAATCACATATTATAGTGAAACATGTTTCTTGGGAAAAGAAACAGAATTGTAGACATAATTTCAAATGAAAAAGTTCAGTTCGAATGAAGGGTATTATATCACGTAATAGCTCTGTAAATATCCATTCAGTTCTGTCTTCAGTCTCATAGTTTTCAATCAAAAAACATATGAGTGGTAGTAACCGTTGAGACGTTCTGTGAGTTTTTGAGCAAATTGATTAACAATCATATATGAATGATTTACAAATAAAGGAAGGAGAAGGAAAGAAGAGATATTTACACTGAATTTTTTCTGTGCAATCCACCCTGACAGCAAGGTGGGTTAGATATTTGGTCAGATTTCGGAAAATGAAAACTTCGATATTCAAATTTTCCTTAATTGTTCGTAGAACGGTAACTCGAGAAAATAACCTGTACATCATCTCGCGTGTTAAGTTAGGAATTGTAATATGGATTAGGAAATAGAGGTAGGAATAGGTAGATGCTGAATTTTTCTGATAAGCAGGTAATGTTAGTGAGTACACTTTAGCAATGTCCCATAAATATAAAAACTATCGATTGAAGAACAGACCTCCTCATATTCTCGATGCACAATTGGTCACACTGTACAGGATGTACAAAAATCAGTATTTTATTTTAATTAGAATAATTTGTTGTTACTATCGACAAATAACGTCAGTAAGCTATAGTGGTCGAATATGATTGCGAACAAGAAATAAAGCGATATATAGCTACATAGTGAATCGTAAGAAATCAAGTTGATAGTACAGAGGAGAAAGATTACCCTTGAGGATAATCCATTGGTGTGATAGATCACTGACACAATTTTCCGGTCTTGTCGGGGGACTAAAGCAGTGGCGGACACTCAAAGAAGTTAAATTTGATGCGTTATTTCGTATAAAAATTGTCATAACTCTCAAATTTGATTATGAGTCAACCTAAACGAATGCAATTTTCACACTCAGATTCGCCATATCTATAAACCTTTTCAAAAAATATTGTTTCCAAGAATTATCAAGTGCTTTTCGGGGAGTTGAAGTTGAAATATCCAAATACTTCTGCTATTATTCAAACATTTCTTCAAAAATGCTCATTCTTAATATTAGTTTTAAAATTATATGTTCTGGTTGGCAGTTATGAATGAAAGCACGTACGCCTCTGAAAAGGTTACGAAATCCACTTGAGTCAATTTGAAAAGTATTATGACGAAATAGCTCGTCACAAAATTGTATTCAGTTCAGGAATAATGATAACTTTCATGTGGAAGAGTCACTTACTACATCTGTCATTTTTCAGCTCCCAACACTGCTTGATTACGTAGATTAGACTAGTGATTTCATGCTCCACCATGAATATATTCGAGCACTAAATCTCACTGATGATATTTCTGAGGATGAAAATTGAATATTAGTTTGTGACTACTATATTGTTATTAAGAAAACTTTGAGTTGATGTATCACAACATCAATCTTTCTATTTTTCTATTCTAGAAAATACAATTAAATATAAGCATTCAGAAATAAAAAATGTTTCATTTCAAGATTTCTACCAGAAGTGCATTGTTGCATAATTTCGCCGCTAAATTTATATCCAAAAAATAATTTATCAAAACTGTTCGGAAAATTTAAATTTCATTGATGACTTTTGTCATTCTTCAGACATCCTATTATTCACTTTTAATCGGGTTTTCTGCATTGGCTTAATATTATTCGTTATGGATTCCAGATTCAATTCGAGAAAAAAGGAATAAAAGAAAAGAAACAATCCACTTTTACTGAAAGAAGTCAGCTCAAGTACGCAAGAAGATTAGTTGTAAAATTAGGCAGTGCTGTTATAACAAGAGAAGATGAACATGGTTTGGCTCTGGGGAGATTGGCATCCATTGTTGAACAGGTATGTGAAATCAATTGGGTTTGAGCTATGTCTTTTCACATAGTTCTGAAATGAATTACGGAATGTGGAAATGATATGCTACAAATCATAGTTTAGGCAGCATTTCAATTATTTGTATTGTTATGACTCTTTTGGGCTGGAAATGAAGTTTTTCGATCGTAACATATTTTCTGATTCAGGTTGCTGAATGCCAACTCGAGGGCAGAGAGTGCATAATGGTAACAAGTGGTGCTGTGGCTTTCGGTAAACAAAAGCTGACCCAAGAATTACTCATGTCCCTCTCCATGAGAGAAACTTTATCTCCAACTGATCATACCAGAGAGGTGAGCACAAATTATTTCATCAATGAGATCTAATATCACGTCTTGGTGGTCAATTCTTTCTCCATGTTCTAATTTCCATCCACAGGATGCGTCGACACTTCTTGAACCAAGAGCCGCAGCTGCAGTTGGTCAGTCAGGTCTTATGTCACTGTACGATGCTATGTTCTCCCAGTATGGAGTGAAGATAGCACAAGTTCTAGTCACAAAGCCCGATTTTTATAACGAAGAAACTCGAAAAAATCTCATAAGTACTCTAGCAGAACTCATAAGCCTCAACATCGTTCCCATTATCAATACGAATGATGCTGTGTCCCCTCCACCACAAGTGGATGAACCTATTGGAGGCAAAGCTGGTAAAAGAGGTATTGCCATCAAGGATAATGACAGCTTGGCTGCCATGTTGGCTGCAGAAGTGCAATCAGACTTGTTGATTCTCATGTCAGATGTCGATGGCATCTACAACAAACCGCCTTGGGAGCAAGGAGCTAAGTTCTTGGATACTTTCACATCAGATCTGAGGCATACAATCGAATTCGGACAGAAATCTAAAGTCGGTACTGGTGGTATGGACTCGAAGGTTAATTCAGCAACGTGGGCTCTAGACAGGGGTGTTTCGGTGGTCATATGCAACGGCATGTTGGATAAAGCAATAAAAACGATATTGTCGGGAAGGAAAGTAGGAACTTTCTTCACTGAGAATACCATGGGTGGAGGTGTATCCACGGAAGTGGTGGCGGAAAATGGTGAGCATATATTGTATTTTATTTCCAAATGCAATGTGTATTTTGTTGGTCAAGTTGATAAATTTCAAAAGTGAGAAAACAATGGCAATTTTTTTTTCAGTCAAATAAGTATAATCTCAAAGTGAAAAGGTAAGAAGTGTTTGACTTTGTTGAAGACTTTGAAACTAGAATTGATGGAATCTACTATATGAACGAGACAGACACAGCCCTGAACAATATTTGAAGTGACTACCAAATATATCAAACTTACCAAATCGTTCGACACAGTCTCTCTATGTCAATAACTGTTATGATGACTTTATGTTTCGGCAGGTGTGGTCCCACAAAAATTTAAATTTTCGTCTCTCAATTCGCCCACCATACATATGTATATAGGTGAACATAGAAATAGCCTGTTTCCTACTGTAGTTTCTCTCATTCCTGATACACATTTGTAGCATATTCAGAATTCTCGTAACTCTTGAATGTTTTCTTTCATGAATTTTTTCAGATATTCAAATTCGATTTTCATGCTTAGATATCGAATTATTCACTAGGGCAAAGTTGAGATTATCAAACAACTGAACAGACGTATCACATGCGCTGCTGTAAAAAAATGATTTGTTTTCTGTCTCTCCACCATTAGTTGATGAGGACGGTATAAGAAGTTGTTAAACTTTTACCCCATCAATTATTTTTCATTTTCAATGACCTCTAATATTTGTTTCCACAAGATGGAATCCATTACTCCCTTTTTTCCATTTGACAAAGAGAGAGATTTTTCATTTTCAGCAATCCTTTCGAGTTGATCAGAATTGCATATTCATGAACTAGGTTTGGGATGCTTTAATTGGAAGTACAACTCACTATATTGTCAGGAGAGTAGTCTATTTAGAACAAGTTGTTTTATCTGTATAGATATGACTTATTATTTATCATAGTCATTTTGATTTCGAGAAGGGAGAAGGACACATCACTTCGTGGACCATTTTACGAAAATTTGATACCACAATTCCGTCCTTGTTTTCAGCACGTATCGGAGGACGAGTCCTGGCAACGATAACCCCAGAGCAGAGGGCATCCTGCGTACATACCCTGGCAGATCTACTGATATCGAAACAAGCTGACATCCTTGACGCCAATCAGAAGGATCTACAAGAAGCAGCGAAATCGGGGTTGGCTAAGCCATTACTATCCCGACTATCCCTCACTCCAGCCAAATTGCGAAATCTAGCTGTCGGACTGAAACAAATAGCAGACAGCAGTCACAAGAACGTCGGCAGGGTTCTACGGAGAACCAGGCTAGCTGATGGCTTGGAACTGAAGCAAATTACGGTGCCCATTGGTGTGCTCATGGTGATTTTTGAATCGAGACCGGACTCTCTGCCTCAAGTTGCTGCGCTGGCGATCGCTTCTGGAAACGGTCTGTTGTTAAAGGGTGGAAAGGAGGCTGCACACAGTAATAGGGCGCTAATGGAACTCGTGAAGGAGGCTCTAGGTACTGTCGGGGCAACTGACGCTATTTCATTGGTAAGAGTTCCGTTATATTTGTTTGATATCATTAATGAATCACTTTACATTTTTTGTTGTTTCTGATTTTTCTCAGGTGGTAGAGCTTTCGATTATTCGATTCTGAATGGGCAATCCATATAATTGGTTTCTCGAATTCATGGATTCACCAAGTAAAATAGATTTTGATATCTCAACATACTTTTTTTTCATAGTTTTTTGAATTTCTTAACATACTACGATCTGAAGAAATGAGAATTAATATTGGAATATAAGTGTAGAAGCGCAGATTCCTAATCTACTCCTAAAAGTTTCTGCGTTATTTGAAAAACAGTTCCTTCGGAAGAGAACCCGTTCTTTAAGTCAGCAACTTCTTGTATAACCCAAATTTGAAGATAAAAAATGAAGAGCTAATATCCATCAAAATAATGCTTTCGGTAACCAAATTTTATACTATTGACTTTTACGGAAAACGAACCTAGAAGTGAATATTTGTTAACAATGAGTATTTTGATGAATATCAGTTCTTGTATTTTTTTTGAAGTATTCAGAAGGATTTGTTTGTTTATAACGCAGCAAATTTCCAGGGTAGACTAGAAATCTGCCCCTTTACACTCGTATAGGTAGATTTCAATATCAATTTTCATTTTTTCAGATTGTAGTAGGTTGAGAACTCAAAAAAACTACGAAGAAAAATCTATCTACCACAAAAAATTGCATACAAACCGTATTCAACAGACTCTTTCGTTCCCAATGGCAGCACTACATTCACATATTGCTGTAGATAATTGTTTTTGTCAAATAAAACTGTAGTGGCATTAGTTGTTCACATTGCATTGACTTTCCTTTTCTGTTGTGACGAAGTCGTTCGCGTTCCGTATAAAATACGATGAATTGCATTTACTAGTTGAATTCAGCAATTTCAAACCTATTCATAGATTTCAGATGAAGTACAACTGATGGTATTTTGTCAACAATAACAAGGAAAGCATCGCATGAAACATACAAAGAATTAAACACAGACAAAATCACAGTGACGGCGATTTTCTCGAAACCTAGAGGCGTGAATCTACCCTGCTGAGTTAATAATATGTTTGTTTTCATCATACAGCTTGAGTAATTCTGCTTCAGTAGAATAACTAGTGAATATGAATACAATAATATCGATATGCATACACACACACACACACACACAAAAGACTCTTAGTCTTTTTTCTGGCCTAGATGTCTATCACAGACTCTGTTGGATTTACTGAAAAAAAAGGTATTCAGTAATTCCAGTCAACAAAGTTAGAGTGAAAAATGTCATACTCTCTAGTGGAAGAGTCAAATTCCACGGCTGGAAATATTACAGTGCTTATAGAGCTCGTGATATTTCGAGTTTTTTTAGAATTCATATTTACATGTGAATAAACTTATGATTCGTCACCCTTCTGACACTCTCTCAACGTGTGACGTGATTTATGAGTAACGAGAAAATAATTTTTGGCTTTTTCTTCTCAAGGTCGATGCAGAGAAGATTGAAAACTTATATTAAAAAGGTAATATCAAATCTGTATCTCTGTATCTTTATAGTAGGGAGGGTGAGTGTAGACCCACAGCACTTAGGCCACAATATGACCCATTGTACATCCTTCCAAGGAGTCGCCCTCCTAGGGCATTGTCCATCCTGCCTTATCCAGGAAAGAGGACAAGTCACCAGGGGACATCTCCTCCGTGCAGATTATTATGTTTTTGCCAGAAGTTCCTTTTCTGGTTAGCTCTTTTGTGGCGATTGAGATACCAGACAGTTCTGTTTGAACCACGCTGGTATTTTTACCCATTCCCCACTTAAATCATTCGTAAACGTTTATGTCATTCAAAAAAAGGAAAAAAGAATAGAGTTCGTATACAAATTGAGCAAGAAAGAGTTACTTCCATGTGAACCAGCGCCCATCGTGCCTTATAGAAAGGGAAATAGTTTTTTTACATACCGAGGCTCTTCATTCTTTCCTTTTGGGGATGGCACAAACGTCTATAATTTACACATATCAACAGATAACTTTTGATAAATTTCCATTGTTTTTTACTCTTTTTGCATTGACTTGAAGAAGAAAAAGTCATATTCCTCCTAATCCTCATCATATATCAGGCAGCTGGAATATATAATTGGCAAACAAATGTCAGTCAGTTCTTTGAGGCTAATCTTTTTTCAGGTGTCAACCAGAGAAGAAATCGGTGATCTGTTATCTATGGAACAGCATATAGATCTGATCATTCCACGAGGAAGCAGTGAATTGGTTCGCAGTATTCAAGAGCAAAGCAAACACATCCCAGTTATGGGCCATGCTGAAGGTAATTGCTGAAACATCGAATGTGCAATGAAATGCACTGTGAGTGATATTGCTCGTGCCAGGCGATCTAGGGAAATTTCTTGGTATCAATTTTCTTTCCTTGAAGACCATTGAAGCGAGACGCTCATTGAGGGCAAATAATATCAGTTTAGTGTTAGGGCAATTGAACTATACAAAAAGTCTCAGCTTTTACACCAAAGTTTTCATTCTCATCGTTTATATTGAAAAAATCGTCTTTGGAAGACGAAAACGGACCAGAAAATGCAAACTGACTGCTTCATGAAGGAGCAAACTCAGAGAAGCTGTCCTGACTCATTCAATAGGGAGTGTTTCTGAGGAAACATTTCTTGAATATTTATTATTGACTTGCAAAAGACCGTGATCTGCACGTAATATTCTACAGGTTTCAGTATTATTGCTCGAAATATTTCCGCCCTCGATCGTGTTCACACAGCCACAAATTCTTTCTGAATCTGTACGTTAACTGTGTAAAACATACTACAGTGTGCTTTATCAGTCTTTATTGAGAACTTCGGTTCAAGAATGCAATGGAAAAATGAAATTGAATATATGTCTGCCTTCTCACTGAAATTATATCATTTGTGTGAAACAGATTTTTTTTCTAATATCCTTGTTGAAAATATTGAAGGAAAGCAGGTTTGAATCGAATTCGGCCAGTATGTAGAACGTTTTGATTTCTATTAGTTAATATGTACTGATTCACCATTGTAACAGAGAACTAATCAAAGATCTTTCTCGATATAAAGTAAAGTGAGAATATTTTTTCTTTCGAAGAAATTATTATTGGTACAATCGAGAAATTGTGACATTCTCCTCAGGAACATATCTCTGAACTGTTTATTTCAATTTAGAACGAAAAATTTGGCTCATTCAACTTCAAAACACAATTATTTCAATGAAAATGGCCCATATTGACAGGAACATCGAATTGAATAGAAATACTCAAATAACAATTTTCAGGTATTTGTCACGTCTACGTGGATAAAGACGCTGATCTAACAAAAGCCATTAAAATCATCCGTGACTCGAAATGTGACTATCCAGCCGCTTGCAACGCCATGGAAACCCTATTGATTCACCAAGATCTGATGGAAGGTGACTTTTTCTCTGATATATGCAACACTTTCAAGAAAGAAGGAGTACAAATCCACGCTGGACCCGTTTTGAACAACCTTTTGACCTTTGGCCCACCTTTGGCTAAGACCATGAAACACGAGTATGGCTCCTTGGAGTGCTGTATCGAGGTTGTGAAGAACATGGATGAAGCTATCAATCACATCCACACGTTTGGTAGCGGGCACACTGAAGTCATCATCACCGAAAACAGTAAGTCTTACACAAGCACCGACATTTTTTGAAGTTTAAACCTTGAAAGTTGTATTCGAAACAATCTACATCTGAAAAGACATTCAGTTGAAAGAAATGTAACTTCTGTTATGATTTCCATACAACTGTTCCCTGAAGACGTCAGTGAGATATAAACACAGAATTAGTATTAGTGGAGCTTTCTTAGTCATACTCAAATAATTTAAACACTACAACGGTCATGTATTTAACAATTCTCTTCGATGGGTAAATTTTCTTACCGTTATTGATAATTGATATACTATTATATTTTGGAATCATGTCATGTACACCACTCAGAATTTGTTTTTCAACCGCACGGTATACAAGGTAGCAACTTTTTTCATGGCCACCATTGTGAAAAATTATATAAGGTCACTGAAGTTCTTCATAGAAATAGTTGCAATCATTCAAAAAGACAGAACCGAACAGCCTTCCAACTGTGAAGGGTGTTTCAAACATCTTCATGATATGATGAACTGACAAAGCGAATTTGGGAACAATACAATGTTAGGAACGAAACTGTGATGGGGGCTAGGGGATAGGAAATATCATATTCAAATTTGATAACATGGTATTGTAGATTCCATAAATACTGCACCATTTCCAGATACACTTGATTAGCTTTCGAAAAACTAGTTGCCGAAGCTGTAATCCATAATATCAAAAAAAACCTTTGAGTACATTCACTTTTTTTTTGTTTCATGAATAGGCATTTCAAAAACGAAACATTTTTTCAATTCAATCGACAGTTCTTGATTGTCAAATGGTGAGCATGGAAAAAGTAGTTATCCAGCAATTGTAGAACTCATGTGTACCATGATCCTTGAATACGACCTAAGCTTACCTAACCTAACCTCACCTTATTTTGCTCGCAGAGGAAAACGCAAAGACTTTCCAGAAGAAGATAGATAGTGCTTGCGTCTTCCACAACGCTAGTTCCAGATTCGCCGATGGGTTCAGATTTGGACTGGGAGCTGAAGTGGGTATCAGTACTGCCAGAATTCATGCAAGAGGTCCTGTCGGGGTCGAAGGCCTCCTAACCACCAAGTGGGTACTAGATGGTGTTGATCATGCCGCAGCTGACTTCGCAGAAGGAGGAAATCGAACCTGGTTGCACGAATCTCTTCCAGTAGATTGACGTTTTGTTTCCGAATTGATGAGGATACAAAAAATATTCATAGTAAGATATAATCTGAAATCATTATTACTACAATTCTTTCGGAGAATTAGTTAGTTTCACAAACGGAAAATGTAATATTGTAGGTATAAATCCAATTGAATGTTCATCATTCGATCAATGACTCACGTGAAGAACTGAGTTTTTAGATATTTCGCTATAAAATGTGTAAATTTGTAAATACCTGAATTGTTATTAGATTAATTTTTGTAAGATTTATATGTGATAATAAATTATTTTTACGTATTTATTCTTTTTCTTCGAATAATGAAAAGTGATTCTAATTATTTTCTTCAATGAGATATGCTTCAGACAACTCCAGTGGTGATGAAGAGTACTCGAAATACTTTTTGAGGGTCCATTACCTAAATGCTGAAATTCAAAGGGGGAAGGCAACGAATTGCATGCAATAAAAGCTGCTAATTGTAACAATAGATTGAAATAACGAATCACTAAAATTCACTGCTGCCGGATTCTATTTGTGTACTTTATGAGTTATAAGTGACGACTTATGTAATTTATTTAATCTGGACTCCCTGCATTATTTTATTGTAACGATTTGACGAACACAAACTACCTCAACCTGATCCATTCTGAATTGCATATTGCTATTTGTGATTGCATGGGTCTCGTCTGTGACGTTCCACTTCTAAATTTAAAACCAACAGAAAATAATTTACGCGATGTCTAGCACAGCTACAATATACTAAGTAACTGATTATAAATATCGACAAGAAGTCAGTTTGAGATGTGTTTATCTCTCAAGTTGGTTTTACCAGTGGTCGTAGTACACTTGTTACATAAAACAGCAGGCTTTGCAAGAGTCAGTTTTTCCAGTGATGAGATTCTACTCAAAGAAGTTTCCTTTGGGGACACCGTTGTGTTGAACTGCAGAAGTAATGATGTGGATCACAATTTCGAGTACTGGTTGGTTAACAAGAATGGTGTCGTCGTAGGTCCAGCCAACGAAAATTACGATAAAACTAGATACAACTATGAAATTCTGACAGGAAATCTCATAGTGAGGGTAAGTGTTTCTGATTTCGAATGATTTTTATTACTGTAATACCGTCCTTGATGTGCATCTGAATAAGCCCCGCCCAGTTGCGCAGTGAAACCAGGTACAGAGACCGTGACAAAAGCGAATATAAAATTTGGATTGAATGATTGCTTGCTTCGATTAGCTCATATAATTCAATTTGGATGTAAAAATATAATATCCTTTCACATACCTAGGTACTTTTTACAATTACTTTTGTATTGAATTGTTGTGATGTTCACTTTGGAAAGCTTTTGGCTCTGTTTGTGCAAAAGAACATAGGCTGTTGACACTCAAAATATATTCTGAATAAATTTCATTATAACGGGAAGAGAAGATATTGAAATATTATGCAACATATTTCATAAAATGGGGAAGCCAGAAGTGTAAATGATCTGAATGATATCAGTAATTTCATCCTTTTTGTTTTCTTCAGATCTTTCATCTTTTGACCAACTGACGAAACGAAACCTTTCATTATCATTTTCTATAAATGTTATAAGAATTTCTTCATGCTCAGGAAAAATTTCGTTTAATTTTCTGAATGATAACTTGCATTTCCTGAATATAGTAAAACGTAAATGAAATTCCGAAACAAACACTAATAGAGAATGTTTTTTCTGTCATCCTGAATCGGGGAAATTTTTAGAAAATCTTTGCCTAATTCACGGAAGTTACTAGAAGAATACTCTCTTTTCATTTTCATATCATAGTTCTCTGAAGAATGAAATGTTGCGGTGGAGATGGGCACTATAGAACATACTTGCAGATTCCATGAGCAAAAATGATTATTGTGAGGCTACTAATACACACAACGACCTTCTTTTTCTAGGTTCAAGTGAGAAGTGTAACCCGCGAATGCTTTGCTCTGAACAAGTGGTAGTCAGACACCAATATCTGGGATTGGTGATTTTCAAACAAAGGTTTTCCTCTACTCGATTTTCGACTTGACTTCTGGAAGGGAAAATCGAACAACTTTCAATTAGTTACAGAGCTGGTAGAAATCAAAATGAAGATTGATTAGACGTTATTGAAATAAATTTGAGTGATTTCTGAATCAAATTTGAACACATACGAAAATAACTAAGTTAGAAAGATAAACCAGTGTTGAACAGAGAATTGTTTCACCTATCACATTGAAAAAAGTTGAGGGGGCCTTTCGGTATCAAGATTGATTTTGTCATTGAAAAGTACTGAAATTGATGCCCCCTTAAGTACCTACATATCATCCGATTTTTATAACTAGTCCCGTTCAAAATTTGAGAGTGGGAGGAGGACTCTTTAACCAGCATCCTGCTTGAAAAAGCTATTGTATAGCAGAACACGTGTCCCGGTTTTCTAAACCGGTCAAGAAACTGTGATATTGTATGTTTGCGTATGCGGGAATTTTTTCTGTGAAAAATCCTGCAGCTACCAGAAATAATTCAACACCCCTCTGGGTATTAGCCTGAAAGAAGTTCTGTTCTGACAGCTGTTAGCCCATAAATATACTGTGTCGATAATGAAAGATTCGATTACAAACCTGTAATTGAAATGACTAAATATTTATCACTGTCTAATAAATTCAAATTTACAATATCTGATATCTGTTTGGGGCACTGCTAACGAAACAATAATGAGACCCATTAAAAAATTGCAGAACAAAGCAGTAAAATGTATTTATGAATTAAATTATCTAGGACCCACCAAAAACATATATAAACCCAATAAACTACTCGATATTGACTCTCCTTATAAAATAAAAATATGCAAATTTATTTATTTTGCCAGAAATGAAATCAAATTTTCCAATTTGAAATTTTTCAGTGTAAACAACATTCATACAGACAACACCCGACAAATCGATTCTTTGCGGCCTTTGAATTTTAAAACGAACTCTGCTCAGAAATCAATATTACACAATGGTGTAAATACGTATAATTCTCTTCCACAATCTCTCAAAAATATTGAACAGGAAAACTTATTCAAGATACATTTGAAAAAATATTTTTTAACCTAACTAATATCAGAATATTCTTCATATCTCTTAATTTTTTTTTCAGATTTTATCATTTATTTGATTTTGAGTTATATAACTGTTGAATATTTGACCAGTTATAAATCACTATATTACTTTGTGTATATATCCCTGTCATAAACTACTGTAGTTTCTTGGGATCAATAAAATGAATCAAATAATTGACACCGGCCTGACCGAATAGTTCTAGGTGGTCGATTTATAGCCAGTCTTCTTACTTAAGGTAAGCGTCCATAGGTACGCATCGTACGTATCGTACGGATCGTACGAAACGGATTTTAGAATTATTAGTATAGTAAGTTATACATATGCGTCCACTGACCGGCAGCGGACGGATCGCACGCATCGGTCCGTCGGTAATGCCGATGAAATTGATCGAAGGGGCAACTTTTCCGACTGGTGCGGATGACAACATGCGGATTGCCGATAAGTTGACGCATGTCACAATATGTAGTCACTGGTCGCCTCACAGATCATTTGAATTTTGTTACATTTCGACACTAAGTACACACACGTGGTTTAATTATATTTGTTATTACGCATATCATGGAGCAAATCAGTAAATAGTGTATGATATTCTCCAAATTGTGATCTTTTTTTGAATATGTCATGTATCCACAATCTATGTCTTCTCTTATTTCCCCTCCTTTCTTCTTCATCTAATTACAAAGCAATAATGGCAAGTTCTTCATCACTTTCCATGATCGGAAACATTACACACTGTAATGTTTCCGATCGTCCACTCACTACGAAAATGCGAATGTTACTTAAAAGCCGACCGTCGCATCGGCAATCCGATCGCTACGGATACAGTGGACGCACTACCACAAATCGATCCGTTTTATACGATCCGTACGATACGTACGATGCATACCTATGGACGCGTACCTTAAATGTTCATCAAGTACATTCTTTCTTAAACTATTGCATCGAAAAATAATATTCTTTGTATGCTAACGGCAACACCATGCACAAGTCCAAGTTTCCATCGGTGTCATGTGTGTTCACAAATTAGCTCAATAATTTTAGGATGTATTTTTGAACTCTGTTTTTTCAATTTGTGAATGAACATAACTACCATTTCAGTATTTGTGATATAAATATGTGTTGAGAAAACTCTTTTGATTTTTGATCACTTATTATTGATGATATGATATTCACCTGAACCGCCTTAATATTTTACCGTTTCCACAGGGTGTTTCGAAAGATGAAGAGGGAATTTACAGTTGCATATCGAGGGCGGTGGAAGGTAATAATATTAAATTGGAAAAAATCAAAATGGTGCTCAAACCGAACGATTCCCATGTACAAGAATCACATGTGAGTAATACGGAGTAACCGCATTCCTATGAAATTGACATCATAGCACATAAAAAATAAAAAGGTTACTTGAACCGGGCAAATACTTCTTGGGAAAGAAATTTTCCAGGATTTTGTGAAATAGAGTATAGCAGTGTATCACATTCCATTTTCTATATCACACCAGCTAGCATTGTTCAAATAATGAAAAATGTATTTTTTTTTGAATGTCCATTATCGAACGCATTCGATGAAACCTGCATTCAACAAGAACACTTTTGGAATCCGATATCAAATCAATTACATCATATTATAACGATCCAATATTCGAATATCCGATATTTAAATTGCAAGAGTGTGCCTGTAAGACTTATATCGAGTGCAACCATTCCTGGTCTATATTGTGGCTCGTTCCCTTGGATATATGGTACCTACAACCTTGGATAATTCAAAGCGTACTTATAACACGTTCTCTGAATGTTAAAAATAATTCACTTTCGTGTGAGACTGAAGACAAATTAACTCTCATTACTTGCTTTGGACTTCCTGAAAGATACTTTGGAAAAATTCATTTTCCAATTATCTAAATATAAAAATTATTATGGGTATCGATTATCCGCTTCTGTTCACAAAAAATAATAACAATAAAAACAAAGCGGGGATATTTTGTCTGTTTCAATCGAGAACAATTATAAAATTACTCTTCCTCCAGCTTTCCGATGACAATTTTTGGTTCATTTATCTTCGGTCACTCTTCTAGAGGTAGTGTTACTCTGAATTTCATACGGTAAGAGTATTACCGGAGTAATTACTGATGATTTTCGAAAAAAATTTCGATTATGAGTCTCTTTTTTGTAATTCCAGAAAATAATTATTTTTCCACTCCTCTAAGCAACGCTTTGACTCTTATTATCATTTTCCAGATCGACACTATCAAGATTCTGATTGTTCTAATTACATTAGTACTTTTGGGGATTGGAGGATATGTAATATTTCGCATGTGGAGAGATCGAATCAAGTATTCCACTGTCTCAGGTAGAGCAATAGGTCATTTTTCTGTTCACTTATATATTTTTTCACTCATTTTCAAGCTCAAGATGAAGATGAAGATACTGCCGATGAAATATTCCAGTCTCCCACGACGTCGAGAATGTCGAGATCCCGGAGCCCAGGAAGGATAGTTTTGGATAGAAGTAAATCTACAGAAAATCTAACTGATTTCAAGAGTTTTTTGGATACCGCCAATGGCAAATAGATTCTGATCAGAACATGCTGATTCCATTCTAGTCAACTTCAAAGTATTCTCCAATAAAAATAATCAGAAGTTTTTTTTTGTTTAAGTGCAGCAGTACGAAATCCCCATCGAACGAGGACAAGATATCAAGATCAGTCGAAGTTTACACGAAAATGCATCATTCTTAATGATCTTTGAAAAAAGTTTACTAGGTTTATTATTTCTAAAGCGTCGTTGTTGCATTTTGAATCATTTGAAATTTCTTCAAGAATATTATATCATCTTGATAATTTCAATATATTTGATGAGTTATATTTCTCGAAGTTGAGAACAAAAAATAATACTATGGATAAGGAAATATACACATAGTTCAGAAAAGAGAGCACTTTTTTCATTCAACTCAATTCGAAGGATATAAGAAATTTAATGTTACGATATTTGACATATTGCTATAAAGTTTGCTAATCCAATCCATCTTGGCACAGAACTTATAACGTATATGCCCAGCAATCTCTGTGAAGTATACTAAGATGAAAAAACACATATTATATGTGTTCTCCGGAATTCTAGGAATTCTAGGAATTTACTCCTAGAAGGTGTTTTTTCAATCGGAATGGTCTACACTACCAGTGTGTATAACTGGAAAAGTATCGGAGTTTGTGCCAAAATGGATTGAATAAGCTGTATTTTCAATCGGATTGAAGCATAGATCCACCTATATATTGCGACATAAACTGAAGGGTGGATTGAATCGACTACATGTTATCGAATTTGAAGCGGATAGAGATTGTCGAGATAAATGTACCTAGTCATAGATAGCAAGTAGGTTTCCTCCATCGAGTCACTTCATTGTCAACATACATAAGGCGACACGACGTCGAGAATGTCGAGATCCCGGAGCCCAGGAAGGATAGTTTTGGATAGAAATAAATGTTCAGAAAATCTAACTGATTTTAAGAGTTTTTTGGATACCGCCAATGGCATATAGATCCTGATCAGAACATGCAGATTCCATTCTAGTCAACTTCAAAGTATTCTCCAATAAAAATAATCAGAAGTTTTTTTTTTAAGTGCAGTAGTAAATCCCCATCGAACGAGGACAAGATATCAAGATCAGTCAAAGTTTACACGTAAATGCATCATTTTTAATGATCTTTGAAAAAAGTTTATTAGGTTTATTATTTCTAAAGCGTCGTTGTTGCATTTTAATTCATTTGAAATTTCTTCAAGAATATTATATCATCTTCATAATTTCAATATATTTGATAAGTTATATTTCTCGAAGTTGAGAACAAAATAATACTATGGATAAGGAAATATACACATAGTTCAGAAAAGAGAGCACTTTTTTCATTCCACTCAATTCGAAGGATATAACAAATTTAATGTTACGATATTTGACATATTGCTATAAAGTTTGGTAATCCAATCCATCTTGGCACAGAACTTATAACGTATATGCCCAGCAATCTCTGTGAGGTATACTAAGATGAAAAAACACATATTATACGTGTTCTCCGGAATTCTAGGAATTCTAGGAATTTATTCCTAGAAGGTGTTTTTTCAATCGGAATGGTCTACACTACCAGTGTGTATAACTGGAAAAGTATCGGAGTTTGTGCCAAAATGGATCGAATAAGCTGTATTTTTAATCGGATTGTAGCATAGATCCACCTAGCATAGTCATAGAGCTAGCAAGTAGGTTTCCTTCATCGAGTCACTTCATTTGTTGTTGTTCAACAAATGATTGAATCGGATTGAAGCATAGATCCACCTATATATTGCGACATGAACTGAAGGGTGGATTGAATCGACTACTTATCGAATTTGAAGCGGATAGAGATTGTCGAGATAAATGTTGTCATAGAGCTAGCAAGTAGGTTTCCTTCATCGAGTCACTTCATTTGTTGTTGTTCAACAAATGATTGAATCGGATTGAAGCATAGATCCACCTATATATTGCGACATAAACTAAAGGGTGGATTGAATCGACTACATGTTATCGAATTTGAAGCGGATAGAGATTGTCGAGATAAATGTTGTCATAGAGCTAGCAAGTAGGTTTCCTTCATCGAGTCACTTCATTTGTTGTTGTTCAACAAATGATTGAATCGGATTGAAGCATAGATCCACCTATATATTGTGACATAAACTGAAGGGTGGATTGAATCGACTACATGTTATCGAATTTGAAGCGGATAGAGATTGTCGAGATAAATGTACCTAGTCATAGATAGCAAGTAGGTTTCCTTCATCGAGTCACTTCATTGTCAACATACATAAGGCGACACCTCCCCAGAAAAGTAGTGAACAGGTTTACACCTGAGGAGTGTAGCAGACATCTTTTCTCTGTTCTAATAAGGTTGAGTTACTCACCGTTAGATGGCAATAGCAGTATTTTAGACGATACTTCAAATTGTGTTTATAACATCAGCTCCGACAACATAGAAAGCAGGAAACTGTATCAAGATTTTGTAGATGAGATAGTGTGGAAAAGTTGGGAAGGATATCAGAAATATGGCTTTTAATGATTTCAGAAAAAGATGGACAAAAAATGATATTGGAGATATATGATTCGTTATCAGGATATAAGACTATTATTTTATATGCTTCCAGTTTCAACTATTCGAAAGCGTTTCTCTTATCTCACCCAAGTAGTACGAGATGTCCTATGGATATTCACGTACGTCCATGAACATGATATGGATATCCATTCAACATCCATAAATGGACATGAATCGGAAATCCTATGGAATCCATTCGAATTCCTAGACGCCCATAGGATATCTGGATTGGATATCTCCTGGAGGTTTCGAATGGACGTCCATAGGATATCAAATGGATATCCACTGGATATCGAACGAGTGTCCACTGAATATCCTTTTGGATAATAATGAACTTGGACACATCATCTGGAACAATATAGATGCACGAGTAGTCGAAATTAATGTTCCTGTATTTTGAATGTTTAACGAAATGAAGACGAAAATTATAACGTGGAAAAAATTCAACTGACGTGCATCAATTCCAGGTGCCCGACAATTTTATATTTTTGATTTTCGCTCAGACTGCGAATTTGACATGGGAGCCGTTCATTATTCAGTCCATCAAAACTGCATATGCTAGGAATCGCACCCATAAATATGAGACTTCGGAGGTATCCTTGGCTCGCTTGGGGTTCTTGGTTTCGGAGTTCGTCTTTTGTAGGCGGATGACAGCCCAATTTCGGAATCCTAGCCCGTAAATCAGAGATTGATAGACGTACCGTGAAAAAGGAGTCCGACCACCATATGCATATGCGACATGCAACTTTATTTCAATTGAGAAATCCAATACTTTGGAGAGGTGATGAATTAAATTTGAAAATGATCACTTTTACTGTCAGGTACAAAATGTATTACTTTTCATGTGTGTTCAGATGAATCTAATGATTTCGCTATCACTTAAGGTGGAAAATGGGGCATTGGATCGATGTTCAGATTCACAACGTCTTACGGAATAAGAGTCACAGCGGGCAGGGACTATATTTATTATGATTATGTTGAATAGGTAACTATCAAGCAATATAATAACAGAACAAAATTCCAAAATTTACTATGTAAATTATGCATTCATTTTCATTCGAATACAGTACTCGTTTATAGGAGTCAAAAGAGGCTGGCCTTCAAGAAGTTATCGTAGGTTATATTGATGTAGGTACCCTGCCTCGTCGTAGTCTAATATAACCTCAATCTTCTGTTTTGGATAATTCAGGTTTCCCATTTACCAAGTCCTTACATTATTTGAAAGAGAGTAGTTTACGAAATATTATTTGTGATCTCTTTCAAGGAGTCTGACGAGAATATGAAAAATATACTCATAACAGGTCCACCCGGTAAATTTCTATCGAATACCTATTATTGCTCACATTTTTCAACCAGAATTATTGTAGGTATTGGGAAAACTACGTTGGTGAAAAAACTAGTCGACAGATTGAAAACTTCGAACATTGAATGTGAAGGATTTTATACAGAAGAAGTAAAAAGTTATAACTCTAGAACTGGTTTCGATATCGTGACACTGACAGGTGAAAAAGGAATATTGGCGAGGAAAAAGTAAGTACCTATATTATTTGGTTCTTATGATCACACACAGTTAAGCAGTCAGAAGTCCACAATTATTTTCTCAACACGCGATTATTGTTTGGTACAAGCACAGTAGGTTGTAATGTCCATGCTCTACACCTATTTTTCCCTTCGGAAAAGGAATGTTTAATGTTTGTCGTGCATTGTCAAGTAAACGGAAATATCGGCATTAAACTGTAGATGGCGCAACAAATACGCTTCAAATACTTTTTACTGTTTTTACACAGGCATTGGCCGCGCTGCACAAAATTAGACAGTTTTCCATGGTGAAACGTCAAATTTTGTGAAGAGGCTCTAATTGCTATATTCTGTTGGACGCAGCAATTGACTAACTATATATCTATAAACAATGCTGCGATGTCCGCAAGAAAAATGAAGTGACATGATTTGGAAATTGAGTCACTAGTGCCATCTACCTGTAGTATCCACGCCTTCAATTTCCATCTGCTTTCTCTCAATATTTCATCAGTCGAACTGATACAGGAATCTACACCTATTTTACCCGTCAGACAAGGAAACTTTGTCGTTCATCGTCGAGTGAACGGAAATATCGAAATTATACTGTAGATGGCGCAACAATAACGAATCACATAATTTTTTCACAAGCATTGGCAAACTATTCAATCTTCAAATAATGTCCAGTTAGACTGACATGTTGAAATGAATCTAAAGAAGCTTCAAAATAGAATTGATGATAAACATTTACACAGGGCAATTATTGCACATTTTGACATAAAATTAATCTTTGATTTTCAATAAGAAGAAAAGTATGTTTCAATATTTGTTTTTCGTCCTGGTATAAGCCTCATTAAAGGAATGTCGAATTGGTGACTTGGAAGTACCGTAGCAACCAAAAAAAAATAAAATCTGTCAGTCAAACACTACCTTCTCAAAACCAATTTTATGACCTATTCCAGCCAAGTTGCCTCTAAAGCGGCGGAAAACCGAAATCCGACCTCATTGGAAAACATTTTAGCCTCTGCAATTATTGAATTGCAGAATGCAACAAATTGCACGTTCAATATTAATAATAATTCATTTCTTGATAAATATTCAATAATAAATGTTTTTTATGTTACCAACTAGTGAGTTTTTTCAGCAAGTGTACCTGACACATTCGTAAAGTGACTTTGCCGCATTTAATGAAAAAATCCCCATTCCCCTTTTTTTTAATTCATGAAAAACCAAATAACTCGAGAATCGTAGAAATTTCTATAATATAATATATTTTCTGAACAACTTCCTTGTATTCGTATTATTTACGGGACATCCTGTATAAACTGCAAACAAATATACCAAGCCAGGTGAAGTGCCATCATGGCGTAAAGTTTGTGGAGGATCATTATTCATGATTTGTTGGACCTCAACGTTTATTTCACTACCAATTCCAAAAAAATAATCATGGAAATAAATGAAAATTCTATCATTATAATGACAGACCCGTAATATCAATTCTCATAGAAATAAATTACAGTAACATCACAGCATAGTGATTTCATTTCGTAATTTGGGCCTGGAAATGAATTTTTTTTACCACTGATTATTGTCTTTGATAAATAATTTTTTTTTCTTTTATAGTCCACCCCAGGATGGAACAGATAAGCCATTAGTCGGGCCATATTCAGTTTTCGTGCAGGATTTCGAAAAACTCGCATTGCCTATCTTCGAGAACGTGAGCACATTATTGAATTGAATTCCCTTTTGATGCTGATGCCTTGTTAAAGTTTCAGCCGAGAAAGTTACTGATAATTGACGAAATAGGAAAGATGGAGATGTTCAGCTCAAAGTTTCGAGACAATATTGCCAAAGTATTCGACGACAAAGAAATTCAAGTAATCGCTACGGTTCCTTTGAAGGGTGGTCCAGATCTAGTAAGACGACTGAAAGAGAGAAAGGACTGCCAGTTGATAACGGTAAGTTGAGTAAAGACCAATCGTAGGACTGATTCCTGCAAAGATAAAAACGAACAGATTCTCATATGCTAATTACCGGACATTATGGAAAATATGACATCGTGATGGAGAATCGCATGAATATTTTTATTGAAGTTTCGTTATTACTAGTGGAGTATCCTTCCCAAAATTCAAACAGCAACAATCGTTCCTCATCGCTTTCCTCTCTTGATGAGCATGGAAAATAGTAGTTTCGTATGTCCCATAACATAGTCATTCACCTAACAAGTGCGGAAAGTGATACTTTTCCGCTTGTGATGAAAGTTGGCGAGTTGAGCACTATTTTTTTTTTACGACTACTGATATATTCCTGTGAAATTCATGGTCGAACAGGAAATGGAAGTCAACTACGTGCCTCTGTAGGAATATAGTTGAGAATACGGATTCCAATTCAGAAATGAAATAATCTTGAATTTGATATACATTTGAATTCTAATTCTACAGAGGCATGCAATGAACATCCATTTTAATAGTTGAATATTCATCTAGTTTATCCCATTGTGAATTCCCTTTCTGAAAATTCCAATCCAATAAAACCGCATTTTCTACTTTTTTACCTGGATTCTCGAGTTCACACTGACACAAATGTTCCTTCCGTTGAAATGTTTTGATAAAATGGAGGGAGAAGTAGTTATTGCAGTGACCTGTGATCAAGTCTTCGATAAAATGTCTTTTTCCTTTCAGGTGAACCGGAACAACAGAGATACTTCAGTAGATGAAATCATAAAATTGTTGAAAAGGTAAACCTTTACGCACACAAAAATGGATTTCTACTTATATACTAGGAGGTGAACTCTATTTTCATTTTGTATTGTGTTGCATCCGTCAAAAAAAATCCTTCTGATTTCGAAAGATCTGTATTAATATTCTACTTATCATTAAAAAAAATGCACAGCCCAGCTGTGTTTCTATTTCTAGAGTTGACTGAATTCGTCAACAAACGCATTATATTTCAAAATAAAATCGTATTTCAGTTATGTATACTTCCTGAAATCAGTTTAAAAAAACTACAATTTTACTCACAAATTTATTTTTTGTAAACAATTAACATTCAATAAAATCAAAACTGCCTGTTATTTTTCATCATCATGTTTCGAATTTGAAACAAATATCTTCAACATATACCTGAATAAATATACTCAATTTTACCAATCAGTGATAACATGAACAATTTTTACAAAATACATAGAATACTATAGATGATTGTTTCAAAATCCTCCTACGAGAAATTTTTGAGTGACAAGAAGGAAGGATTATGAATATTAGCTAATATAAGAATCATTCAATCATTTGTATAGAATTGAGTCTAAATATATGTTTTTAAGGAGATATTCTACTCACAAAATCACATAAAATCTACATACAACAAAAATATTTACAACAGTTCAGATATTTGAATTTACCTAGATTTAATATCACAGCTCGAAAAGAAATGGCAAATGTTGCTCGTCACTCAATTTCGAAAAATAAATACTAAAGTGGTCAGATGTTTCATACTATACTATGTGACTAGCTTCTAACATATATTCGAACATAAAATTCAGGTGGGTATATTGATATCACTTTTATGATTCAAGTAAAACACAAAAATCGAAAACGATGGAATAAACAAAAATTCAAAGGGTCATCACGCCGCTTCGATACTTATCGAAGCATTTCACTCCTCCAGAGAGTTTCTGAATATTTTCACAGAGCTCCAATAAAACAATTTCACCTAATGATCATATTATTAATTTTAATCGGATTCCTACTAGATGATATCGAATAGTAGCCGGTCTGTGCTGGTGGAGTTGGAAATATCAGACGAAAAATGTGGGTACTCTTCAGAAAATTATTTCCAAGCATTTTTTCCAGTAGGCGAAGAGTGATGAACAATGAAATGGGAGGTGTTCATGCGAAAATGGTACTTATATCTTCAATATGTTGGAAGGAATTTTTTTTTATATAGATTTTTCAGCTAGGTTTGATTTGATGCACCTGTACATTCTACGAAATTTCTTTCTCTTTCGAATTACCATGATAAGTATCAGATATTTTCTTGTAGAATATTTTCTTGGAGGATTGCATAAAGGATTGACTTGGATTCTATGAAAATGAAAGAGTGCAGACTTCTCGAAGCAGCACTTTCTGGATCGAATCTATGTTTTTGGGGTTTTTGTTGCTGGGATACAAAATAGGTTACTGATGGAAAACCACATCATTCGTTTTCCAACTATTCCTCACCTATTGAAACTAGAGTAGAGTTAATTGTATCATATTTTCACAAACACTGCTCATTTCTTATAATTTTTCTTACGTTTTTCTCCAACATATTCAGCAGCCCACGCTTCTGCAATTTATCGGATTCTGAAGCAGTTTGTGGGTAGAGAGAAAAAAGTCAACGATTTCGTCTCCAATTTTTTATGAGAAATTCCATGAAGATATTATCGATTGAATAGAGAGGAGTACTTCATGACTAACGGAAATGATGAATTTTTTGATATTTTGATTTGAATGTATAGGTAGGTACTCTTCTAACTAGAAAAATGCTAATGCTAAATCTATTATTCATCATTCAACTAATGAATGTATGTCAAAGCGTATATCTTTCCCCACACTAACGAATAATTCCTAAAAAGCTCAAACTTTTATAAAATTATCTGATGAAAATAAAATTCGAACCGCAGATTATTTCGTCTGTTATTCCTTTGTTTTAATGAAAATGTATCAACGGTAAGTACTTATTGAACATTTCGAAAGAAAAAAAAACTTAGGGATACGTTTGTTAAGGTGGAAATAAGGACATTACCAATACTTTCATATTGAGTCTTAGATATTAGATTATTATGAGTATTAGTATTAGATTCGTATGCGTTTCATATGAATTTTTTTCTCCACAAATCAAATCAATATTATTCATTTCAACATGCAATAAACTGTGTTGAATGGAATTTCCAATATAATCATAGCGAGTTAACATCATTACGTTCCTTTACCATCCTTCAACGTATTATAGGGGTTGATTCGGAAATTTTTGAGGGGATGTTATTTTGTAATATAAAACACACATCACTTTTTACTTTCGATTGTGAGTAGTTCTCATTTTTGAAGATATTTTGAAAAGAGGTATATAAAAAGACTGAGATAAGTTTCTCTTTTCAACATCCGGGTAGGAGGAAAAGATCAACGGGGCGTGAATCATACCTATGGAAAATAGAATTTTGAACCTCAACAGAAAATAAAATGGCGTTTATAATGATGTGAGTTTTTATGGAGAAACATTATTTAATACGTGACTTCTGTGGGTATGAGTTTGAATAAACAATTTGAACTCATAGTACTATATTTCAAGTGTCTGCAAATTAGCTTTAGGATTGTGACAATCATGATATCAATATGATTTGTTGAACCGTTTGTAGTGGCATGCGGAGATTTCATCCACCATTATCTCAGCTCTATCTTTTCAATGAAAGAGTCAAACCAGCATAGTTATTATAAGTTGAAAACTCTTCTCTGGAAATGAGTTTAATGAATTGTAAATATGACCTATTATCGTATCGCTTCTCTTTCGTTTTTCATTTTTCCTACGTCGATAAATATGTTGACAAATTTATCGAAGTGAAACATTCACAAAAAACAGACTGAAACTAACAACCATCCTTTTTTAGCAGTCTTTCGACCGAACATACCTGCTTAAAGATGAGTGGATAGTAGTTTTGTCATCATCAATACTGACCTACTCATTACCAATAATCATCAAATTACTTTCAGAGCTGGTACTTCGATGTTCCTCCTTTTCCAAAAGTATTTTTTGGGGGAACCTTGTTACAAAATATCTACCGGGAGTGGATACCTTTCATATGAGTTAGCCGTTTTTCGAATGCACATTCATTTTTCAGACCCCAGTACTTTGGAGGACTACCAATATCTCCAGGTACTTCCCCTATCAGTTCCTGCCTTGGACTTTTCCCTATAAAAATATTTCGTAACAGAACTTTTACACCAACCGATCGAACTGCCTGAAAATATGTGATTTCAATCCTTGCGTTACAATTATGATCACAGAAAATTCAGTCAAACGATGTGCTCAAAGTTCACTCTCTCGTCTCATGTCATCCTCAAGGAGCTTGGCGAAGGGCTACATGAATGTAGTACACGACGTGCTGACGAATTACGGGATCTGGTGGGGAAATCTGGAGACTGCATCCTCCTCAAGGTCCGCCTGGGATGTCACAATGGGTACAACTCGTGTTGGCCAACGGAGGAGTATGTGCAAGTACTGGGCGTTGGTTCCAACGAGTGAGGGTGGAAGTACTGCTGGAAAAATGAAAAATTATTGGTTGGAAATATTCATGTTTGTTCTATGGTGGAAGAAATGCTTGTGTTGAAATATCCAATGCAGTGTGAACAAGGCAACAGTCGACCAGGTTGGAATTAGAGGATCTGGTCGCAGCGGAATATCAACTATTCAACTGAATCACCGTGCCACCTTCACCACGTTTTACCGAGAAAAACTGATACGCAAGAAGCAGCCAATCATCTGAGGGCACGAATGATTTGTAATAGAATAGTTCAGTCGAATAACTGATAGTCCGTCGCTTTAAAATCTAAAATTTTAAGCTGGTCGACTGTGATAGCTGGCTGGATCAACTCTGCATCGAAAGGAAACCGAAGTATTCGTCATTTATGTTTGAACGAAGAGCTCACAATGAGTTGGGAAATAGTGACTTATGTACAGTGACTTGATATATCAAGACCAACAATCAATCAGGGGTATGGAAAATTCAATACGTACTATTTTTTCAACCAGCCACTGTGAAAAATAGGATATTATCATGAAAGTGAGAGAGACACAAGCATAGTATGTGAATGTATAGCAGAAAAGAGTTCATTGCATTGCATAGGTTAGTAGTTGAAAACAGGAATATACAAGCGGTGCATTAATCGTAGGAAAACTGACGGTGATAAAATGGATATTACATTCACTACAATATATACAACTTGAGATGAAAGATTTCCGCAGTGTAGCTACTTATCATAAAATAAAACATATGAAATAAAAAAAAATCACAAGAAGGACGAAAATAAAAATCATTCACACGATACTGAGTTCACTTTACCATAATCTGTAGTGAATTACATCTGATCGAAAAAGTTGGTATTCTCTTCATGGGTATAGTCACAAATTCAGCCCAGAAAGATCTCTTCAGCTAGCAGAATACATTATTTATTGACATGAGGATTGCTCTTGTTCTCAATCTGTATTGTTTGGAATTGTCAAAAATTAGTAAGCCATCTATGGAGTGGAAAGATTCACATTCTATTCTCTCACACTGGAAATGTCCGGACAGCAAACTGGAGAAGGCTTTAATAATTCTTCCCGAATCCACGTAAAAAAACTGTTCAAGTTCATTCAGTCTTCAAAATGTTATGCGCCAGTTTTTCACAGCATCCAAAGGTATCTTTCAGAACTCGAACACTTTTTTGGGGAAGTTGCAGCAATACCAATTGTGTACAAACGACAGAAGAAAAAGAGAAAGCTCAAGAAAACTATGAAACTTCATTAAGGTTCGACAGGAAAGCTGAAATTTTTCAAATATGATGGATTCAGATACACAATCAACAGGCTATTGTGAAATATTACTGCTGCATCAAATTGGATTCTTCCAAGTACTAGCACCGATGATATCTATTATGGATCAAAACAGGCAAGTATATCAATGTTTCTGTTAATCGCAATGAACTAATGACATAATTCGATTCTCTTTGGCGTTTTGATAGTCGCGTTAATCCGAGGACTGATGCATAAAAAAAGGGCATCTCTTGAACCGCTTTTCATGTACGAATGGAGTTAATCGATAATCTGATTTTTGCCGTAGCTATATTCAAAATTATCTGTGTAACGAAGTCAGCTTGTGGGATGAACTCAAAATTTTTTGGCCCTGTTAGAAATCCAATGATACTAGTGAGTTTGAGGTCACCCTTTCAAGCACCACATTGAAGTAAATGTGATGACTACATTTATATTTTGACAGTCCACGAACACTGATGAAATCTTCTTCGAAACTATTTTCTCAACCACGTTCCTTCTAGGTTGACCGACATTTGTAATTAGTGGTATCTTTCAGCTATAACAACTGAAAAGTGCACACAGCACTTGGGCAGAGGTTTAGTGTTCGCCACACGATTGAAACTTGGTTTGACTCTCGAAAAAAAGGAGCAGGAAAATTGATGAAATCCCAGCAATTTTCCTAGAAATATATTTGCCCCATCAGTCTCCAAAGGAAAAACTGTACCCAGCAACTGTAGACATAATGCACTCCTATCTGTTATCTCGAAGTTCATCTCGTTTCACGAGATCTTCCCAGAACACAACCAAACTTTTCTCTCAGTATAAACACGTGTGGTAATTTATGCACGCCCTGTATACTATCAAAACAGGTCGATCCAGTTCTATACATAACTTGATTTACGCCTTGTTTTATCTGTACCCAGTTCATCTCTTGCAGAATGTAAACATTCCACCGAAACCCAATGCGAACACAAAATGTACATATTTTTCCTTGACATATCTGATGCTTGCCCTCATTTGTCAAAGTTATTCAGAAAGTGACAATCCAATATTATTTTACTTTCCTTACATGATACGTTTTGAGACCTAGAGCGAAATGCTCTTCCCACTCGAAATCAAATATTCAACATGAATTCAATCTTGCTGTTTGAACAAGTTTCTTTCGAATGCACGACGAAGGACTTTCTTTTATTATTTTATTTGCTGTTTCAGCAAGGTCATAGAAAATTGAAAACATACTTATCTTCAGTTAGAGAGATGACAAGTATATGGATCTTTCGGAATACTTGTCTCAATGAATAACGTTTTTCTCGAGCAACGCTCATGTGCGAAATTGATAGGGTCATACTTGGATGAAAGCTTGTCTTGGAGTGAGCAGATAAATGCTGTGAGGTACAAACTTTCAAAACATAATTACGCACTCTACTAACTGAGAAAATCAGTGCATCCCCATATTCCCAAAACATATTATTTTTCTTTCGTTCATTCATCCGAGAAATATTCATTCAACAGAAAAAAATTATCGTTACTCTCTCAAGACTTCTAGACTGGATGACTTATGTCGTGATCTTTTCCACTGTCTACACTATACATTTTTATATCTGTGGTCTATATCTATGAAACATCAATAAAGCGAGAGATATATCAAAATGTTCAAGAACAAAATCAAAGAAATCTTAATTGAGAACGCATTCTATAGTTCAGATGATTTTTTTATGCGTTCAATTAAGATTCTATCCTTTACCCCATATTTGTGAAATCCGTTTTTTCATTATTTATTTTTTTATTCTTGTTATGTTAGCTATAAATGTGTATGTGTTTGTGTGTATTTACTCCGCTTATGCTCAATATCTTGACCATTTTCACATAAACGTACATTTATCAAGGAAGTAAATAAATGAATAAAAATAATAAAATACTTTCGAGTTATAGAAGACGTTGAAGAATGAGTGAATCTTTTACATAAAGTTTGGCATTTCACTTGGCTGCGTCTTTGGGTTTTTGGTGATGAAGATGAATAATCAAAAAATGTTTTGAGTTATTTACCAATATACTGAATAATACTGATGTTATACTGATTATATGCGTGGTGTATTAAAGTTTTGTTTTTTCAAATATAACAATATACATATTGTTTTCCTTATTCGGATGTCTCTGGAAGAATTTTCTAAGGATATATGATTTTTGGGGTGCATACCAAGCGATTCAGAGGTATGCACAAAGCAGGCTCAATCAACAGTCCCTAATTTCAACAAAAAGTCTGTTGGGAACTTCATATTTACATGATGGACTTGATTTGAAGCAAGTCCTCAAGTACTTATGGCTGTCGATCGCACAACTGTACAACTACTTCAAACCATTCTAGAACCATTCTTGGTCGGAACAAAAAAAAGCTACTTGCTTCAATTCCATTGTTTCAGTTATAATGAATGTGTAGGGCCTGCTTCGGAGACAACAACTTTCATGTGGTTTTTATTGAAACCTTTGCATATTGTTGGGTAGGTACAGTACATATGAACGGACTACGTTTTATACCTGTTTTTGTTTTACTTGTTACGTCACCGATTCGAGCATGATGACGCCATTAACAATTTTTCGAATAGAAGTGCGGTCATGCAATACAACATTTGGAATGTCCTTCAATCATCTGTACAATCCTATCAATAATTTCCAGTATTTGATTTGGTATATCATCAAAAACAAAACACTAAGGACCGTTCAATTGTTTTAGGAGACCTATTTGGTTTTGTTAGGAAATATACAGAATGATAATCAATGATTGAGGAGCAGATCAGAAAATTATGGCTTGATTATATCATCTATATTATCGGGGATCATTTGTTGAAGTATCCTTTTGTGAAACACCTTGTATGACAGATATTTTTTATACGCAGACATTCACTATTCTTGTGGTGAATTCATGAAAAACTAAACAAAATGAAGGACACCCAAATTATTCAAGATATACAGTAAAAATAATCCCGTGGAAAATAATTAATGTGAACTCTTGAATAATAAATTATTGACCCATGACATAATCGCCTCAAATTTATCAATACAACTAGAAGAATATTGCACAGAAAAAAGAATTGCTTATGAATTGAGGTTATAATCATCACGAAGCTTGCCCACAGACATTTTCGAGTTGAGACAAAATTAAAGTGGAGTAGTTGGTGAACTATCAGATCATCGTTTATTTAGCTCATCGTTTATTTTGTAATACATTTTCATCAAGCCCCTTTTATTTATGAGTGAACCATTTTCGAGTAGTAACTATTCCGAACAAACAGGACCACTGTTCCTAAAAGTAGTTGATTGAAAGGGTTGAAAAATCTATAACCAAATTGGTATTTCACTTTCATTTTTTACCGAACCGTCTCGTCTGGTGATTGTCCCGAATGTCGTGCGACACAGTTCGTGAACAAGATCAGAGAGAGCTTATCGATTTGTTAGATACAAATTATTCCGTATGAATTACACTAAAATGTGGTGAATTTCGTTTGTGGGAGAAGGGGTATAAATAGATAATGGAAACAGAAATAGAACACTAATGTGGCGTTTCGAGGATGCCTGCCTTGAATGGTGTTATCAAACATTTTGTTTCATCGGTTGGTTCAGTCAAATAGACAGAGGGGCGGGGATGAATAATTACGAAAATCGATCAGTTACTCGAGAAGTTTTTCTTTCGATTACCGATGATTAAAAATACAATGATAAGTTCCTTACTTTCCCAAATTAGTTTGCACCAATTAGTGAAATAGGAAAAAATACGTATCACATAAAGACTGAAAAATATGTAGACAAAATGAAAAATATGATAAGAAGAACAGGATAGATTATGGAACATTAAATATAAGTCATAGAAAAAATAAAAAATATAAATGGAAATATAGTGCTTTTTATCAATGTGTCCCTCTTTTATATTTTGTACAGGTTAACTCGAAAAAATGAAATTTGGGATGATGAAATTGATGCATAAAACTATATTTTGAAATAAAATTGACAGATGAGAATTGCAAGATGGCGACTGCGTGCTGTCTGAAAAAAAAACTGAATGGAAAGAGGAGGTCTTATGATACATCATTTTGAAGCTCCTGACGAATACTTTAAAACCCTAGAATATGAAGACAATATCTTCACCTACTACAAAATGGCGGATCATTTAATAATTGCCTGAATACATCGACGTTTAACTTCATACTTTGAGAGAATGAGCTAAGTTCAGCTCCTCAAAACTCTTGACATAAGAACAGCCTATCCGATATTTCACGTCGAACATTTTCGAACACAGCAACGTCGATTTTTCTACAAATATTCATTATTCTCCGCTGTATATCCAACATTGACGTTGCTTCAGTTTCGTACACCTTCTGCTTCTAATAGTTTCATAAAAAAAGTCTAGAGTTGCCAAATCTGGCAAGCAGTCTGGCCATCCCTTAGGAATGGCCAGCCATCTTGTTGGAATAATAATTAATACCCATATCGAATTCATTAGGGTTCACTATTCGACTATTTCAGTGATCAGAGGATCAACAGTAGTTTCCTACATATTCAAATTGATATCCCCTGTTGAATTTGGTTCAATTTTAGCGGGTTGTTGGGATTGCCATAAGACAGAGAAAAACGAATATTTCTAGAAATATCGACATCAATGTGCTCGTATTCAGGTAATTATTAAATTTTCCGCCATGTTGTAGTAGGTTGAGATATTGGTTCCATATTCTAGGGTTGTGAAGTATTCGTCAGGGGCTTCAAAATGATGTATCACACGACCTCTCTTTCCATGTTTTTACAAAAGGCGCCCAGTCGCCATGTTGAAATTTTCATCTATCAATTTCACTCAAAAATATAGTAGTTATACGTCAATTTCATTATCCCAACTTTCAGTTTTTTGAGTTGACCAGTTCAAAAAATTAAAACAGGAAGATATAAAAGAAAAGCACCGTATACACGTCACATACAAATGCCAAATCACGACATGAACTCCTATACAGTGTAGCAATTTTTTGACAAAAGCACCTTCTTAATTTTTTTTTTAAATGTTTACATTTCCTGATACTTGAAAGTCATCGGGAAGTCTGTTATAGAGCTAGCGTCCCAGATATTCAAAACTCCTTTGATAGAGTACAGTCGAAGATAACCCGTTGCTAGCGGGAATTATATAAGAAATTGTATTGTAAATGTTTGCTATTGTATATCGAACACATTGAAAATTTCGAGTCCAAACAAAGTTGTTTGTTGAGTATTCTCATCTCTTAGTCATCCTTACTCCATCTCCTAGAAATTTCCTTGTTTCCAACCAGGGTGGGGCAAAATCTGATTTTTATTAAAAAAATCAAAAACCACTGATTTTTTTTTAAATCACGGTTTGTTTGATTTTTTAGATTTTCAAATTTGAATATAAAATTTGACCATTTTGATTCATTTATAACAGTTGCCAATAATATAACAGTTCTGGTCTTGTACACTCGGGTATTAGACACAGATTAGGCATAGAAAAAGAAGAAAAACTCGTGTTTTTGTTTCAATTGTATAACGAAAAAGAATAGACTGAAAATTTACAGTAATAAAATTTAGGTGTTACGTTTAGTTTAAGAATTTGGAATTATGTACTTCTTTTTTGTCGTTTTTGCTGAAAGCAGATACCTACTTCTTTTAATCTTTGAGAGAACTTTTATATTATGTTGTTATCTGGTTCTGAACAAAGGAGAAAAAAAATTGATTTGAATCATGATTTTAATTTTGAAAATCAAGAGATTCAAATCATGATATTAATCGTGATTTTAATCACTTGATTTCAATCAGCTCATCTCTGTTTCCAACCCACTTTCAAACTTCTCAACCTCTTCGTCTAACATCAGAGTGGAATTAATAAATAACGATAATTAACGTTCATTTGAAAAAATGACAATAAGTAAGTACGTATCAGATACAACTGGGGAAGAAATTGAATAATTTGGAACCGTAAAAATCAAAAGTAAATTTATTATTGTTACAATTTGTAAATTGTTACGGTGTCTGCGAAGGACTAGTGTCAATACCAACCACAGAAATAATTACAAAAATAACAGTTTTAAGCTTTCGTTGCAAAATGGGTGAATTTTGTTTTGATAGAATGAAAGTACAAAAAATATTATAATGTGAATCGACTTACTTATGAGTACATATCACTGATAACGATAACTTCCTCTCGCTAATAGTGAACGTTCCACAGAAATAGGATATATTGAAGAAATGAGTTTTTGAGTTAATCGTATGGATATATGAATTATGAAAGCTTTGAAATGAGGTATCAAATTGATGAAATATAATTACGAAATCTACCATTACATCATCTAGAATTCGAACATATATTTGAAATTTTCGCATAGGTTGTTTTTTCCCTTTCAAATAGAATACTGAAAATGAGACAAACATTCTTCTTCTAATATCAAATTCATTCCAACCTTCCAGAACTTCTTTCAGATCTATGAACTATTTCATTCCGACTGGCACACTTTCCTAAAAATACATCGATGTAATGCTCCGTCAGTTTGAAATACGAATTTTGTGTAAAAGATTCGGTAGAGTATGCAGTTACCATTGGAGTGTCAGTGAAATAGAAAGATTGATCACACTTATTCACAAAATCAACATATAAGTTGTTGGAGTTTTGTATTTCTATTCATCCGTTGAATGTATCATGAAATGCTTCTTGTGAAAGCGATGCATGGATTGAAAATTCTCAACAAGTGATTTTTTTGAATAAGAACATTGCGTTGGTTTAATAAACCATCATTTCATTAGCATGAACGGAATATTTCGAAATGATCTTCTCCAGTTGTAAATAAAATGTAATATATCAGGCAAGACTGGAAAAAAAACCATCGCTCTTCTTTCAATTCCACGAATTTTTTTCGAAGCTGAAATGATACTTCAGATTATTCAGCAGTATATGGAATTTATTGAAAGAAAACCTTAACCAAAGAGTGACTCTTAAACAAAGGAAGATTTGAAGGTTTCGTATATCAAAAATATCACAGTTCCCTGTATTTTTATCACTGACAATGGGTTGACGAGGAAGCTATTGTATAGCGAATCACGTGTCGCGGTTTTGTTGTAAAGCGATTGACACTGAGGATCGTACAAGAAACAGTTATATTTTTCGAATATTCTCAATGAACAATTTGTTCAGGCCAGCCTCAACTCATCTACACTGTAGGTTGACCTATCAGAAAACTACTCCCCTGGCACGGATGGCATTGGATTCTTCTGTGAAGACACTGGCCTGAACAAATTGTTCATATAGAATATTCGATTGAAAGCCTGTCTTCAAGCATACCCATGAGTATTTGTTGTAGTGATATTTTTGTTAATATGGATTTTCATCAAGTATCGGTCAGTTCAATTCAAGGTCGAAAAACTCATCGTCACTTCGATAAGTAACTGATTCCACATGAGCAAAATGAAATAGACGGTTGAGAAAACTCACTATGGGAGGTGTCACGCAGATCTAGAGTACTAGGAAGGCATTCAGTTCTGCTTCTTTCCTTGGAAGGAAGAAACCAACTCAAACTGTACAATACCTGAATTAGAAATCCAATCATCATCAATCTACGATCATGAAGGGTCTTGATCGGCCAATAAGTCTATGCAGCACAAATGGAGAGTTTCGAGAAGGAACGAACAACATCAGGAAGGATCTTGAGAAGAATGACTACTCGCATAATTTAGACTAGCTGAGACAGCGGTCGGAGGTACAAGTTTTTTTCCTTCCCTAGGAGAGGAGAGTGTATGCCAAGAAAATTTGGAAAACAAGGCCAAAGTTTGCTTTCGATCGAGCGATGTTACTGGCAGCCACCATCCGGAAGCTTAATACTCATACAGAAACAGCGACTCCAAGCATTTCGATTACCGGAGTGGGGCAAATCTTCCATCGGAGAAAGCGATAGGCCATTCTGAGTTAGAATGTGTCAATACAAGAGGAACCATTTCTTTTCACATGGATCTCCTGTCGAAAAATGTCTGTAGTGAGCGGGAATTGAACCCACGAGTGAACCGGCAGTGAGAAAAACTTATCTGATAAGCTGGTGCCTGTGCCACTGGTCCACCAACTGGTCTGGACACATATACTTCTTCTCACTCGGATGTTCTATGCTCAATGTTTGGGAATATTTTCATTTCTTGGTATTTCACAGACAGATTTCTGTTATAGTTAGGAAAATAAGCTTTTTGTGAGGAGAAAAAAAATTCTGGTTACAATTTCGTGTATGTGATGAAACCCCACAATTTAGATGGACTATTGACCTTCGAAGCTCTATATAAAGATGGTTCATCTACGTTGTAGATGAGGATCTGTCACCTTGAATCCATCTGCTGAAAAATTAAGAATGTGTTCAACATCCCTCGGAGCATGTGATGCTGCAATTCTTTTCAAGTACCCCTGTAGTTGAGGCTGCTATTTTCGAATCACTTTTATGAACTGATGTTATGAAGTTTCCCTAAAAATAAGCCTCTGAATGCTATTTAACTAGTGTGAATTATTTATATATCATCGAAAAAAATATCCACTCTGGATATACTTCCAACCTATTCACGAAATTACAGTAATTTTCCAATTATTGAACAATATAACATTGTCGTTATATTCTGGAGAAACTACATGAAATGACTGTTTCTATTGGCACGACTGCCCTGTCTGGTTCTTTGAAATGAGTAGGATTACTTATAAAATTGACCTCGTCATATTCAATAATACTGCTTTCTCGTCGACACTCAAATAAAATTTCTCTTTCCACTGAGTACAATAAAAGGGAAAATTCTCGAGTTTCATTTGATATTCCTGAAATGTGTGATCTCTGCGTTCGAGGAGAAATAGTATATTGTTCACCAAGTGGGAGAATCCTAACTTTCATTGACGACTGTGAGGAAAGTGGCTATTCTTACGATATAAACAAATCGTTTCAAGTTAGACAGATATTGATCAATTTTGAAGATATCGCAAAAAATTTCAATAACAAATGAATGTTGCTTTGAAATTACTTGAGTTAGTATGGAAACTATTTTCAATCATTTATGTAGAACACTAAAAGCTTATTGTGAGAAAATATCATTTTCCGCCTCCCACTATCCAAAGTATACATTTCCTGGCCTCATTGTAGGGAGCAAAGTCGTACTTTTCTGCCCTAGGGAGAAAAAAATACTTTTCCTCCCTATTGAGGAAAAAATAGTTTTCCTCCCTATTGAGGAAAAAGAAAATTTCTTATACGTCATTAATGAAATAACTTATACGGCATTGACTTGTGCCAAATTAACTTTCCGTTCTAGTTAAGTAATATACTAATTTCTCACTGTGCCAAAATATTATTTCCTTAGAGTAAGTAACTCTTTCTCTGAGAAATTTTGTCTGGAAGTCAAAATTTCTTAGCGATTTGCGGAGAAGTAGCTTGTGTACTTATAGCACAACATGGAGGTTGGAAAATATTGATAGGGTCATTGAGAGAAAGAGGGTTTGTGATGGCTCGGATAGTTTACGCCTCATTGCCACCCCTTTAGATCTCATTTTTGACTCTAGCTGCATAAAAGACACTTTCTATCCGAATAACAAAATATACCATTTTTTGAAATTCAATTGTTCCATCCATTATTATCAATCTTCATTCCTCACGAACATATTACTAGCAGAAATTCAGATGTCTCTCCACATTTGATGGCCACAATGGTTGGAATTCATGCTCATTATGTGTGCAAGGTGTGATATTTTAATATAACACGTGTGGTGAGTCATTCAGTAGGAGCAATATTCGTTTACTGAACGTAGAAATTATTCATATTTTCCGTTCCAGAAATGATTGTAGACAGAAAATAAAAAGAATGAGGCAGAGAAGTGGAAAAATAGTAGAGATAAGGAAATGGATAAAAAATAAGATACAGAAGATGTATTATAGAAGGGTAACATGTATCCATACAGTTTATGTGTTTCATGGGAATATGTGCATGGGTACATGATTCACAAAAGACGACATGCTTAGTACCAAAAGCTGAACCTGAACCACTCCACCGATTAATGCTGAGTATGATCTCTTGTTTGGAGTCGGAATATGTTTAAGAAGTTGTACATCACTTCTCCGAAGCTTTCGTCGATCTAAAATTTCATAAAATATTCATTTCAATCACTCAAGTCAGCTGTATGGGATTCTGACATGTGGTACCAACTCGATTTAATATTTCTTGAAATGTTTGAGGATGCATTCTTAAGGAAACCCATATTCAGATAGTATTAGACATTTTTGAAGAACAGGAAGAAAAACTCGTTTTACACGTCAAAATCAACTTGAATATACATATATAAGGTCAAAATCTTGAAGATTCGAAACAAGAAAGACAATGCATAATGCAAATAATACAATAAGGAGTACAAAAAAACAATGTACCATAAATTATACGAATTAAATATATCATATACTTAAACAGTTTGAAGAAAATGCAAGTTTGAGTATATTCACACCGCAATGAAAAGTTTCACTAGACGTGACTGAATGGTGTTTATCAATGGAATATACTTTTTTGAATCTAACGAATTGTTCTGAAAATTATTACGTAGGTTAACATAGTTTATTTTCTGGTGGATTTAAGAGCCGTCGACATGTTCCAATTTCAAGTGTGGTATTTATGAATTTCCCTATGTTTGATAAGTCTATATTGTTATGTATTTCTATTAGAAAATGATATATGGAAAGGGTTGTTGCAGTTATTATACAGAGCTCAATATAAATAGTCCTGGTTGAATTTCTGGGACTTGCACCTTCACTGAATCTGACAGCCTTTTTTGCAGAATGAATATCATTTTTGCATGCGGCGAGCTACCCCTAGATTGATATGATTCATTATCAATTAATTTCTTCGGATTACGCAGTGAAAATGACAGGGTAGAATATTTTTCTCAACATGACAATTCTTGATAACAATTCAGTCCTTTCGGAAATCAACCCATGTTCAAGTGTTCAAAGTAACCCATCAACTTGGCAAATATCATCAATCTATTATGAATCAATTTGTTATTGATAGCCTTCCTGCTAGCACCAAAAGTATTTGTCTGTTTCCAATCAGATAGGTGGTACTGTTATAAGAAAAAAAATATTCGATATATTATCTGAACATCGATCGTGTTCAGATTCCAATGATTATGTACGATTTGGAATATATGAGCATTATGAACGATTTGGAATATACAGGATATTCCATTTGTGTTATTCCTCCTTACATTTCTCCAACACGCTGAGAAATCTACCAACAGTAAACCAACCACACAACTCAAACAGCAAATAATTCAACAACATTTCTAGTGGAATTACTATCAGTGAAGACATCACAACAAGAATATATAAAAATACATACACAGAGACGAACACTCGGTGCAGTCAGGCAGTGTCGAAAACAGAAAGTCAACGGTACGCGTGCATAACATTTCAGAACACATTGAACTCACTTCAAAACCTGTCGGAAAATTCTAAATTCATTTGATGTCTTTCATCAATTAATTGAATACAATATAATCCGTGAGAGAATATGAAATTTTGTGACTGACAGTTCTGACAGTTCGGGACTGAAAAAAAGTATGTCTTTTTATCAAATTTGAACCATTATCATCATGGCTTGATTCTACCTTGAAAGCCAGTGACACTGAAAGTTATTACTACCTCAGTATGCCATAGCTATACAGTAGAGACACTTAAATGTCAATCCTTTGTTCTCGAGGGTCAAATTTCTATGACCTTCATTCTGTGCTCAGGGTGTGTAATGTCATTTTGTGGCGATAAATTTGAATGAACGGGATAACAATTATCAAATCAGTAGGTATGTCATTTCACATCATAAAATTTTTTCCCCCAGTCCATGTTTGTTTGGAAAGGTATGTTTGATGACCAGAAAATAAAGAGCTTTCAAGAGGATGTTTTATTCGTAGCAGCGTCAAATATGTACAATAAATATATTCAGACATTAACAATGTAATAAAGACTATAAATGACTTAAAATGGTAATCTCTTCTATTCTTCGATTTGTTAGTTTTGCTTTTTTTCAAATTCGTATTTGCAAATTTGCAAAGTGAATACTTTGGGTAACATGCCTGCAACCATGCCTCACACCTGAAAGAGTTATTCAATGACTATTACCTTTTGACATCCTTCGGAAAGCTCAAAAGAGGTGAAAATTTGTCTCTAGCTTTCGAAAAACATCCGCGATAAGCACACACTTTTTCAGTTCGACATGTCAAGCTGCTGAAGTTGGTGTTCTGTGGCGAGTGTCTCTACTGTATGGTTATGGTTAAGATGTCTAGAAGGATGGTGTACTGAGTTATACCTGGGCATGTTTGGGGTATACTTGGCGACACATGCCTACTATGATAATAAGCATCATGGCTTTTCGACATCAAATCAGTTCAGATGGCGTTTGCAACGAAAAGAGTCACAAATTTCCTAGGAAATGTATGAACGGCCGACCTGTCGACTGGCTATACTTTTACTTTTGGACGCTGACTGATCAACAACCTATATTATTTGTTTAGATTACTGGCCAAATTCCCTATAATTGTGTTCCTTTCTTTCTATTTTGTTTTTTATGAGTATGACATTAGATTTTGCTCATTTTGTTGACTGCTCGAATCGAAGAATATAGTTTGTCGTTCGATCGGTTGACTATGCACTTCCAATTAGCGTCATCTAGCGATGAAATTGAGAAACACACCACAATACGTAAAAATGACACTAATGACAGAAAAGTGTCGCCATAAAATTATAAACGATATCGCATCGGTCCCAGCACCATCCTTCTAGACATCTTAGTTATGGTATACTGGGTTACTACCTAGACAGTAGAAATGACAATTTTGAACTTTGGCAAGTCGGGGATCACTATCAGGAGTCTAACTTCCATGAGTGATTCGAAAGAAATAGGTTTTTTGGGCCTGCATAGTTTGTGGACTCCCCAGACTTTGTTTTCTGAATATCCTAATATTATATAACTTGCCCTGGCCCGCGTCTCGCTAACAATATTCCAGTAATTCTACGAGAATTTTTTTATATGCTACCCGAAACCAAAAAATATGGTAGTAACTAGTAAAATATTCTAAGAAATGTGACGGTTTTTGCATCTCTCTAGCTCTCTCTGATGCAGAACATAAACTCGAAAATTCCTACAACATAATAAATCGTTTCTTTGAAACAAAGCATTCTGCAATTTGAAGTTGAATCAATGAGTTGTAGACGACAAAAAACCTACCAAATGACACCAACAAGATCCTTTGTGTATTTTTCAAGAAAATCGTTGATAATTCACGGTTTTTATTTCAGGTATATTTCCTTTAATTTACATACGAATCAATTCGAATTTGGTGTATAGTAGAAAAACTGTATTCTTGCTTCTTAGCGGAATTTCTGAAAACAAGCCTTCTCGTAAATTGACCATTGCGCAACCATGGCAATTTATTCAGGGCTCAAAGGCTTCCTGTGATAGATAACTTATATGTTATTTTCATTGAGGCTGGTTTTCTCCCCTCCTAACGTCAAAAAAATCTGTAAAAATGTCTTTTTCCAGATTTTTTTTTGCGACGAACCTTTTTTAGATCTGAAGCGAATATACCTTCAACACATATTTTAATCTAGTTCGATTCTCCTTTGATATTTTTGAAAAAGTAAGTACTGAAGTTAGTTCTTTGGTCATCGTCTATCAATGTTATTCATTTCATTCTGAACATATTATATCATCAACTTCCATCAATTGAAGAAAAATCATCTTGCTCAGTGTCAGAGTATTCATTCATTTATTATAATTGTGATAGCTTTCTTCATCAAACAAACACTTTTTCATTTCGGCCTATGTTTTCTATAATCGTATTTTCCGCCTTTGCACCCACTTTTGCAGCGACATGCATTTTTTTTGCGATATCAGCTGGTATAAAATTGGCATTAGCAACCATTACAAATTTTCCAACCTCAGCCAGTCGCGAACGCACCTCCATTCCCTATCTGCAAATGCAGGTAGACTGGCACTGCATGCTTTCTAGCTGCTTCGTCAGTGGGTGGTGAGCTGTTCAATTGAAAAGTCGCTTTAGATGCCCCCATTAATAACTTATATCGGAGCTCATTCAACGTACCTCATCCATTTTTGCAATATAATGCAGCGATTATCTTGTACATGCTCCCTGCTAGTTCATCAGTATCAGCCTTGTCACAGTTTTTTATACCCGAATGCGAAATAGTACCTTTTTTTTGTCATGCTGCGACTGGCTGCCGGCTGCAACACTGTATCATGATTTTGTGAGCAGGAAAAACGTCAAATGACTGAATTATTTCAAACAAATCCGTCTCCACCAACATCATTGGATATGTTTTCACTGTGACAAGGCTGAACCTGATGAGCTAGTCGGGAACATGTCCAAGATATTCATTGAATTATATTGGAAAAATTGGCGAGGTACGTTGAATGAGCTGTTGATAGAATTGATATACGTCCATTTTGTTTCATTTTGTAAAAACTAACTACAGTACTTACTCTTCAAAAATATCAAGGGAGAATCGAGGTAAATTCAAATATGTGATAAATATATAATTATATTCACTTCGAAATCAAAGATGTTTGTCGCAAAAAAGAATATAAAAAAATTACATTTTTCAGTAAAACTACCATGTCAGTAGGTTGTGCCATGGCTGGGTAATGGCCATTTACGAGAAGGCCTCTTTTTCGTGATTTCGCTATGAATCAGGTGATTTTTTGAAAGCGATTTTTCACCGTTTTTACGATTTTTTTTGAGAAATACACGACGGATCTCGATCCAGTTGATGTCATTTGATAGGTTTTTTCATTGTCTACAACTCGACAATTGATATTTCACTTCAGCCTGCTTTGTTTCTTTTTTAAACAGAAAAAAACGGTTTTACGTTTTACAAATTTCTTTTGGTTATGCTGTACATCAGCTAGAGAGAAAAACGTCACATTTCTAATTTTTTTTTCTCATGGTCAGCATATTCTGGAGAAGAAAATTGATACTGAATATCGAGTGAAGGTGAAAATAGTAATTTTGCATATTTTGGTATGTGTGCTTATCGTATAACGGTAATATTACAGCTAAATTTGCTCCAACTTTCTCTTGAAATAGGCCGTAGCCTAATTGATCTTAGAAAATGTTTGCTTCTATGTAAAGCTGAAGATACAAAATGAATTGACCCAAGAAGTGATATGAATTATTGGAGGTTGAAAATATTCAACTCCTCCTTCATAACGTTTTCATTAAAAAAAAATTTTCATTTCATATTCTTCACTG
Source organism: Zygogramma bicolorata (assembly GCA_032362365.1). NCBI lineage: Eukaryota > Metazoa > Arthropoda > Insecta > Coleoptera > Chrysomelidae > Zygogramma > Zygogramma bicolorata. Next base: position 103,877 of record JAVJAQ010000880.1, on the reverse strand, counting down.
ATAGATCTCTTCATTCAGCATAGACAATAGTGATTTCATGTTTTATTGCCGAATACATCTGTCGAAGAAGAGGAACTGTGATAGTATATAATGTGAAAACTGATCCATCACAATTTCCATCCCAACTACTTTTCCGATGAAAGAATATTCTTCCTTCGAAATTTATGGTTTGGAATGGAGTCAGCAGGCGATAATTCCTTAATTTTTGTTCTCATATGATTTATAGAAAGACGTTAAAGACTAAGGAATCGCGGAAAGTTTTCAAGTGGAGTTTGATGGCTGCAGTAAATCCTTGAAATTTATCAGGCATAAGTGAATTTTGGACCGGTCTGAGTTCGAAACAGTACAAATTGAGAGGATTTCAAGGCTATCTCCTAATCGATTCGGCTTTTCACCCGACATTTCCTCCTGGTGTCCGGCAAATATTTTATCCTCTTCAAGAAATAACCCTATATTTTTCATATTTCGCTGGAGAAAATGAAAAGACGATGTAAGAGTGGGTTGAGTAAAAAATTTATATTCGAGAAATGGAATTGACTTACCGCTCCTGAAGAGAATTCGTTTAGTAATTTGGTCATCTCTCCGCGGAATAAATATTTGATTGAGTTTATTTTCTCCCCAGGATGAAAGCATGATAGGAATAGATGATTAGCAAGAATTCTGAAGATGAAGAGAAATTTTGTATTTCAGGGGAAGGGCTATTTGGACAGCAAGTTAATGAATTACGTGTCATGGTATGAAATGAGGTCACCACATATTTCATACAGAGTACTCTGAAAATCAGTTTCTTTTTTCTCGAAGGGTTCAATTGTCCGTAATACCTTGGGCAAGAGGCTTTGGTGTTCGTTTTCATTTTCCACTATTAGTAGGTTCAAATCTCATTTATTGAAAGAATCCACGCAACAGATCAATTTTCATATTCAATCACTTTACATATCCATAAACTCTTATTTTATCGGAATTCTATTACTTGGTTCATTTATTTTTTCAAGGGAATACTTGATCATGGAATTGGCATTATTTGACTGAATTGCCATGAATTTCTGGGAAAATGACAGATATTCAGATACCCAGTTGGCAACTTCATCAGCCTGGTTGATTCACACCTTGGATTTGATTTGAAAATACTTGATGAGTTAACGGATTTCCCAGCTGGAAGAATTGAGTTCATAGTGTTGAGTATAACATTTAACATAAACGTAGGACGCAAATACAAAAATACGTGATTGGTAGCATACCTTTAGCACACGACCCATATACGCTTTGAGTAATGGTTTGAAGGATGGAAAAAGAAGGGATGGAAAGGGGTATTCATTGTTTTTGAAATTCTTCTAGTCCATCTCTTTCCAAATTACACTATTATTGAATTTTCATGAGAAGTAACTTCAATTTTGCACCAATTTTGCACCAATAAGCATGATGAACTATTGGATTCCATATGTTCGAATAAGACATTATCAGTATAGCAATCAATTGATACCAATTAGTCAATTCATCAAGTAAGGGATGGGAATTTTTCATGATATACGATAGGAAAAATTCACAGATTCATTTGTAATTTGTTGTCATCACATGTTTTTTGGAGGAATCCATATCCAAATAAAACTTTTGGTTTACCGAACTAAAGTTTGGTCCGTGATTACAGTACATTCAAATATAACGATCATGTTGTTGTGATGAATGTTACCCAAAAACTATTCCAGAGACATAAACCTTTTATATAGAACTCATAGGGAGCATTATCGTCTGAAGCATCATCTTGAAGATATATTGAAAATTCGCCAACAATGGTACCAAACAGTTTAATATATCGGTCACTATGACTTTAATCTTCAGAAGATCTGTATTTCAACCTGAGATGGATTGAAGAAAAAAATCTGGGCCATGTCTCATTATAGCTAATGAATGTATATGTCATTGAAATATACTCCCTTAGAAGCTTAGGTTTCTCAAACAGACAATTAGAAATAACGAATATGTTCTTGATATTATAGATCCTGAGAGTAGAAAACTTTTAAACGGATTCGACGAATCGTCTTCGGGATTGATTTGATGATCTGAAAGGATTAGTTTCTGATATAGTTGACTGAAGGAATTATAGGATATCGAACAGGTAGTCGATCTATGTATCATCTAACAAACTCTAGCGAAATGGTTATCAATAAATCTGTTCTGATTGACACTTCCAAATATAACTATCAACCACATTGGTTTGATAACGAAGTAAAGATGAAACGAGTGAACATTACAAAAATTGTGATAGTCCTTGTATTCATAATTTTTCAAATGTATACAGATTCACAAGAAAGGAAAGCCCTGAAATTTTCATAGAACACCACGTGAATTAAGTGAGTCTCGACATAGAAGTGATAGAATCAAATTTCAATCACTGACACAATTTTGTTGATAGTTTTGCAGTGGCAGTTGGAAGGAAACAAACTGTAATGTGAAATGTCGAAATCGCAGTTTTTTTATTCTTACATATTAGTGAAATAATAAGGAGATTTGATGATAAATATGTGCTTTCTATAGAAATAATTTCAGAGATAGTAGTTTTTGAACAAGTAGGTGTTGTATTAAAACATAGATCGACTATTTTCGACCTGATACATCCTGCGATCCCTTGATGGTTTTATGAACTAGATTAGTGGAACTCGAAAAACCGTGGACTACTTAAAAATAGAACAAGGAGGTGGATCGTGTGAACGGCAAGTTAGGAGCGATTTCCTTGGAAGCGATTTCCATGGATGGCCTAGATGGGGCCGTGTGCTATATGTATGTCTGCTCGCAAGAGTTATGCCTCAGGGAGTATGATGAGTAATATCGCTGCGACGAAAACCTCTGCAACAATTAATTTTTGTCATTCGCATTGTCGTCTCTTAGATACCTATACAAAAAGTGTTTCACATAGTTTTTTGCATACAAGATGAAGACAAGACCATGGGCGCCGTTACAAAAAATCAATCAATCAATCAATCAATACTTACGAGTGGGGTTTGAAAAAAATCGGTAATACTTTGGTCGCTATGAGCCCCTTTTTTCAATTTTTTTTTGTGAAACAAACTTACGTGATTTGGTCTCGTTTAAATCCAAATGAAATTTTCGTCGGTCTCGTATATTTCCCGAGACACAGGTCCATTTTGTTGTGAAAGTGTACAATTCTTCACATCAAATCTCGCATCAAATTTATGTTGTTTGAACACACCAAATCCGTTTTTATCCTGATCAAACACCACTCACTCTCTCATTCACTCGTTTTCAACATTTTTAAGCAGAAAAAAAGTTTTTCAAAAAATACATTTATTTTCAAACCATAACCAATTTGTTGTGATGTCATAGTGCAATGACAGTCGAAAGTGATGTATTTGCAGTGTTGCCGCTCTCATTGTTATTGCTGAGAACTAAATGTATTAATGTTGACTTTTGGAGACATTTGGATTTTTTGAAAAAAAAAATCTTCTCTGCCCAAAAATGTTCAAAACGAGTGAATAAGAGAGTGAGTGGTGTTTGATCAGAAGAAGGACGAATTTTGTATGTTGAAACAACAGAAATTTGATGTGAGAAATTGTGAGGTTTTACAACAAAATGGACTTGTATCTGCGAAAATATACGAGACAGCTGGAAATTTCATATGGATTTTTGTAGAGCCAGAAATAGATAAGTTCCACAAAAAACAATTTCAAAAAAATGTGCCCATATCGACCGATGTATTACCGAAAAATCAAAATTAAGTCGATAACGTGTCTTACGCGGCGAATGGACTGAAAAATCTAAAATCCAGGGAGGGGCTCCCACCCCCCCTTGAGAAACGGCGCCCTTGGACAAGACTATTTTTTCTGTATTTGATTTAATGATGACTTCTATGAAGATGATCTGGACCATTTGTAGATACCCTCAGGTATAATGTCAATAATTCACAAAGTCAATTCTCAATATTTTGGTTCGAGTTAGAGACATCTACGAACAAATAAATAAGGAGTCGTGTTGAATATTATTTCAACCACTTATGCCGACCTTGATAACAAAATTTGTATGAAAAATTTTGTCAATAGTTTCGTCTGAATACATCATTTCGACTAGTCCATTTACCAACTTGATAATTATAGTTCTATAAATAATAATAATATTTCGACATATTGTCAATTCAATAATGTTATCCTCCGAATCATTTCAGAAAAATACATAGCACTCACGGATATCAATTAAAAATTTCGATCTTTACTCTAAACTTGGCTTACTGGTTTGAAATTATTATTATATCATTTCGAAACCTCTAAAGCGAAGCAAAATATCGAGAATTGACCCTGTTTCTGAATTCGTAGTGGACCTGAATTAAAGATCAGATTTTGGTTGAATACTTTGAAAATGTGACCAATCAATCTGTATAACACCAATTTACATGTTTGATAATACTTCACTTTTCATTGTATACTCCATTTATTCTTAAGTCTTATGTCATCGACTATGAACATTCATACTGTTTCTTGGAATAGAAAGAGTTTATAGCTAATAATTATGTTAGTAATTGATATTCCTTCGAAAAGCGGAAATATAGGGATATCTTCATCTCAACACACTGTATGTAGGTAGTTATACAGGGTGTTTTTCAAATTATGAATTCAATTTTAGTGGATAATTCCCTGTCATATTCCATGGAGCAAAAGTTCCATCATTAATTAATACATATAGTTTTTCTCATTCTCCTTATTTCATCCGTGAAACAGGTTTCCACAGACAGACTTCAATATGCAGTTCATTGAAATGTATGTGGATATTATAGGTGAAACATGAGAAAAATGTCTGTTTCTTTTCAATGGCTGTGGAATATATTATTTTCAACTCTCGACTTCTAATAGAGGTCCATATGTTGAAGAAATTGTCACATCATAATTTCATTTGATGGACAAATATTGAGAAACATTAATTGCTATGAGAAATATATATTATTTTCAATATTCTATTGCACATACAGGAGATAAGCTTTCGTAGCTTCACATCAATGAAAATGTCACCCACTTTTCTGCATATTGATTGAAGTATATTCGATGAGGTGAATAACATTTATTCAAAATTACTGATATTTCAAGTCCTCTATTTTTGCTTCTGTACTACTTTTGCTACACATGGTGACAACGTTTAGTAATATTTGATGTCATTTTTGCCGTCTAAGAAAAATTCATAGGTAGAAATGATTAGAAAAGTTCTGGTGGAGCTTTCAGATGCCAATATCTTACAGATAATAACATACCGCGAAAATCACTTCCTTCAAAGAAAGCTGAATAAAAACGATGTTTTCTAGCGGAATATCATCGTTTGAACGAATGCGAATGGTTCATTTTGTAATTCAATAATCTCTATTCTGGAGTCTGGAACGAAAGTTATTGATAAAATTGAATCAGAGTTTACCTGACTTGGTTTGCTTCTGAAAGCTGGCTGATACTTCATCCTTATTGAACGTGGACAGCAGACACAGAGAATTCTCAAGAAAGCCCTGAAACAAATAAAAAGAGTTAGGGGAACTGATGGAGAAATGGTGAAACATGTACAATGAAACTTTGAAATATATAGGATATAATTTGATCAGAATGGACTGTTCAGATTGAACTTGGGTTATGATTTCCTCAGTTTGATGGAATCCGAAACCAAACAGATCAGAAAAAAAGAGTTTGTGGAATTTGTCCAAAGATTTGAATTTTTTAGATGCTGAGTCGGGGTCTGGGTTACCATAGCCGACGGGTACGGGAGGCGATAGAGATACAAAAACACACAGACAATTTCAACAGAAAAGAAGAAGCGTAGAGTCTAAACGGAATTTGGAATCCCATTCTGAGGAAATCAAGAATAACTAATAAAATCACGGCAGGTAGTGTGGCTAATAATAATGATGATTATTTCCCGAACACAACAGAAGTAATCAACACTCCAGACTACCTGCATCAATATAAATACGCCTTACGAAGTCGAAACATCTAGTCATCGGAAATGAAGCTGGCCAGTCGCGCTAGCGAAACGTTAGGAAGAAATTCCAAAGAACGACGGCCTTCAAGCCCGAAGAAAAGTAGTTATACTAACGAATATTAAGTCAGCAAAATGCTCTTTTCTGCTGCTACAGGTTATTTCAGAAGTGAATAAATATCAATCATCCCAACTATTGGATATGCCAACATGATCACTCAGATATCCAGCTGAGATTTTTGTGCTCATGAAAACCAAAGCGCTGATCACGCTATCGTAGAGCGATCCTAGAAATATTTCTCTATTGAAAAATATATTCTCCAGAATTTCAATAGTTATTGATTGCGGTGAGTTTTCAATGATTCTTGGAAATGATATTTTGATATAAAGTCCATTTTTGGGTTTCCCCTCCTCTGAAAATGAAAAAGCCTTACATTATTGAGAAATCTGATTTGATGGCAAATATTTGCTACGATGCGTGTCTGCCAAACATGGAAACAATTGAACTTGTCATAACGGATAGTCCAAAATTATTGAAGAACTGAACGCCCTTTTGGACAGATTATAACGAATCCTCCTGTACGTATTGTACTGAATAAAAAGTTGTAAACGCCATGTTGGGTGTGTGACGCCACACAAACACTCTTTATGTCAAAGGATTCTCAAACTTCCTTACGAAGTTTGTGCGAATTCGATATTGGAACAGTCGTGTGTTTCTCGCACCATACTTCAAGTGAAAAAACCTATACTTCGACTGACTCGCTTTGTCTTACTGTCGCCTCCACCAAAACTTCCACTATCCGAGCGATCATTTCACATTTCATAATCGGTATTGAAAGATTCGGAGCATTCGCTTACATTTGGAATATACTTTTGGTACAATATTTTGTGTCTTTCGAAAATTGAAATGGAAGCCGTACACTCTTTGTAAAATTCGAAAAAATTGCTCCGTATTGATAAGTCAGAATCAACTATCGATTTGCAAGTTTGCTAATGTTTCTGTGAGTGCTATTCTTCATTGAAATGAAAAAATATTCTCGCCTCCAGAAGCGATTTGGGAATAATTGAATTCAATACCGAAGCCGCATTTTCTTCTCTCCACTTTTTTTTTTCTGTAGGGGACCTATTGCGAAAGATTATTAATTTTTTCAATTTCCGCCGAATCCTTGATTATTTTCAAACAATGCCATCCATTTACACAATGAGAACTAATCAGTGGTACGATAAATAGAGGGAACGAGCCTTCTGATTCCTACGCAGTTTGCGTTGAAGCTTCCAGTTATTGAATAATTGAATTTCCACAAGATTATAAATTCGATTACATTTTTGTTTGTTTAAGGCTAGTGATCAATTTCACAAAGAGTTTGGTACTAAGATCACAGAAACAGGTTCAGGTGGGAAACAGTTTATCTGTATAAACCAAAAACTATTGCCCTTTTTTTTTGGACTGAGGTGGCCTTTACTTGATGGAAATCCATAGTTATTACGCTATAAGGTAGACACGATTAAATTTCCACAAAAATTTATTGTCTTCGCGACATGTTTCGGTACACTGTACCTTTATCAAGCGAATGTATTTAAACACTAAATTATTCTTCGCTAAAAGTTCCTTAAATATATCAGGGCCTACTCTAATTATCTATGATTCCTAGAATAATACCACTGACAATGATGATGATTCCTAACTGATGCTGATAACTGATACTGATTCCTAATAATAATTATGATATCGGACCGTAGTTACTACTTATTGATTGAATAAGTTCAACAAAGGGGAACTATTGAGATCCAATTGATCATTTAGCAAACAATTTTTTAATTTATTGATTTCCAAAAATTCTAAATAATTAAGTCTAATGCCCTTATTTTCAACATGCAGAATTTCGAAATTTTTATCGAAGTCATGGCCTTCCTCCAAAATATGATTGGCATATGATGAATGAGTTGTTTTCTTTATGAATTATGGAAAGAAAACAACTCATTCATCATATGCCAATCATATTTTGGAGGAAGGCCATGACTTCGATAAAAATTTCGAAATTCTGCATGTTGAAAATAAGGGCATTAGACTTAATTATTTAGAATTTTTGGAAATCAATAAATTAAAAAATTCAAATTGTTTGCTAAATGATCAATTGGATCTCAATAGTTCCCCTTTGTTGAACTTATTCAATCAATAAGTAGTAACTACGGTCCCATATCATAACTATTATTAGGAATCAGTATCAGTTATCAGCATCAGTTAGGAATCATCATCATTGTCAGTGGTATTATTCTAGGAATCATAGATAATTAGAGTAGGCCCTGATATATTTAAGGAACTTTTAGCGAAGAATAATTTAGTGTTTAAATACATTCGCTTGATAAAGGTACAGTGTACCGAAACATGTCGCGAAGACAATAAATTTTGTGGAAATTTAATCGTGTCTACCTTATAGCGTAAAAACTATTGCGCCACATTCATGCATTGTTTTTTTATATGCAAATTCATACAAAAGGGAAGAACTGTGATGTTCAAAGAACACCGCGTGAATCAAGGGACAGGAGATAAGAATTTCCATTCACTTTGAATTGTAGGAGTTTTTAAACCTCAGGAAAAACCTCTCTCGGTAGGGAGTTCCAAAGCTCAGCTATTCTATTAACAAAATATCCCTGAGCAAGAGAGGTTCGACAGGTCTTCAAGTTCACAACAAAGGGGTTGGAATTCTGTACTCGTTGAGACAATCTTGTAGATATTGCCAAGGGTGGAACAATTGATAACAATTCAGAAAAGCACCGACCGTCAATGTAACCATTTCACTCTCGACGCCATGAGGCAATTATCTGAACACTCACCAATCGCTTAAATCATATCTATCCGCTCGTGAACAAGATAAGTTTTCCTTTTTCATGGTGATAATTTAGTGAAAATTTCTAGTAACAAAAAAACACAATGATAACTATTGAAAATATTTACGGGTATACTTGAAGACTGGCTTTGAATCGAATATTCTAAATGAACAATTTGTTAAGGCCAGCCCCATCTCACTTACGAGCTAACACCTATCAGAAAACAACTACACGCCTGGCTGATGCTACGAAGGGCACTGGATTACATCCAACAGGTGTTAGAGCGGGATTATTCACATAAAAAATTCCTGCATATGCTCTTGGCGATACTGCCAGAATTAATTTTCAATTATTGGGGCGGGACACACTAGCAGACTGGTTTCGGGCTATTCGGCCACTCGTCAGTGCAAGGCAGTGCCATCATCAACATAGTCGATGACTTCCCATAATTGAAATGCCTGAACAAATTGTTCATTTAGAATATTTGATTCAAAGCAAGTCTTCAAAATACTCTTGATTATTTTTCCGACCCAAATATCGACCAATAGAATTGCACCATTCGACGTCACGTGGTACAACCTACATGGTATTATACTGATAATTTTTTGAAAATTTTCTCTGGTAGTTGCTATATATAAAAAACAAAACATGATCCAGTCAAATTAACCAAACGTCAAACTGACAGGTTGAATTCAATTGTGAAAATTGGAAATTTTGCATGAAAATGAGTCGATTTGGAGTTTGTTCTCTGTCCACCATCGATAAAAAAGTCAAAGGAAATGTTCCCATTAATACGGAGAAGGCAAAAAAAACAGTTTGGAACCAATTTACTACTTTTTGTACTGAGAGGGAATACACATTGAGTGCTGAAACGAGTGAAGCGCAATTGGCAAACATTATGAAAGATTACGCTTACAATATGAAGAAAATGGATGGAGAAGACTATAAGGAAGGTACAATAAAAACAATGTGGAATCAGACTGCCAAATTACTTCAAGAAAAGTATTTGAACGATTTCGACATCAAAATCAACCCATTTTCGGATGCTGCATTCAAGACCGCTCGAGGAGCTCGTGATGCCAAGCGTAAGGCTTTACAATCGATTCGATTTCGTCTCATGGTGCAATTCTATTGGCCGACATTTGGGACGGAAAAATAATCCCCCGAATACCACACGAGCTTCAAAATTATCTGGCATTTCCCTCAAGGTTCCCTGCAAACAAATAAAGTCGTCAAGTTTTTCAGGAAAAATCACTCGCGCTTCGCGCTCGTGATTTTTTAACCTGAAAAACTTGACTCCTTCATTTGTTTGCAACGAACCTATCGGGAAATACCCGATAATTTTGAAGCTCTTGTGGTATTATAAGTGAATATTTTTAATATTCGTTATTTCCTAGTAATAGTAATTGGGCCATGCGGATATGCTCTTGGTTAGTACCTAGTCTACGGGCAGATGGCGCAGCAACGGCTATTTTCCTTGTTGTTTGTATCAGCCTAGGTCTATGGAAGATACTTTGTTCGAATATGATTTTTAATTATGGGAAGTCATCGATTTATGTTGATGATGGCACTGCCTTGCACTGACGAGAGGCCAAATAGTCCGAATCCGGTCTGCTAGTGTGTCCCGTCCCAATAATTGAAAATAAATTCTAGCAGTGTTAACGCCAAGAGCATATGCAGGACTGCAGGAATTTCTTCTGTGAAGAATCCTGCGCTAACACCTGTTGGATGTAATCCAATGCCCTTCGTGGCATTAGCCGGGAAAGTAGTTGGTTTCTGATAGGTGTTAGTTCGCCAATCTACAGTGAACAGTGAGAAAATTGTCATTTAGAATACAATAACTACTGACAATGAGAATTCTTTTAACAGTGTCGTTTTGAAGCTATCTTGATTCAAATGTTGCATCGAAATAATAACTACTTTCCGAAAAAGCCAATTAGGTATTCCAGATATTTGTCAAGTGACCCATTGCCATTCAAAAACTTCCGTTTGTTTTTTCAAGAGACTTCAATGATGCGCCCTGAGAGTTTTCTATCCTTCATTGAGCATTTGAATAATGGAAGATGAAGATACATGAATTTTACACTGGTTTGATAACGAATTGGTTCTTTTACTATTCACCCTTAAGACATCACGTGATCTGAAATGCCTAATAACTGGAAAACCATTCAAGTGAGGTATAGGGAACCCCAATATGACATTAAAGATAATTGAATTTCAAGTATGCCCTTCGACAATGTTGAATGTTTTCTCATGCACAGGAGGAATGGGCAAATTCGGTTTGATTTTGGGATACTTCGTCCATAGGTAGATGGCGCAATGAATTCGTGTTGTTCGCATTAACTTTGGTCGAATCTTGATACTATGAATGGTGTTTGATTTCTAATTATGGGAGGTCATCGACTTTATGTTGATGATGGCATAGTTGCCAAATAGCCCGAAACCAGTCTGCAAGTGTATCCGTCCCAATAATTGAAAATCAATTCCTTCATTTGTATCGCCAAAAGCAAATGAAAGATTTTTTTGTAGGCGATTTCTTTGAATTTCCTCTTGAACAGAGCATGTTCGGGAAAACCATCACAGCATTAAATGGTCTGAAGCTGAGGAGCACTGATTCAAGAGGAAATTCAAGGAAGCTGCCTACATTCTCAACAACATCACACAGCGTGGAGATCAGGAATGTGTGGAGGCCGAAAGAGAATCTCGCGCCAATACATCCATTTCCCGCTGAAAACCGATCAGCAAACTTATAGTAGCACCCGTGCGCCTCATTGTTAGTACCGTCCCTTCCCCCACCATAGGAAAATTGAGTTTTTATGACCGTCCATACTTCGAAATAACGTCAGTCATCACCCGAATAAGATTGCGGATACCAGTACGTGAGTACTTTCATGAACATGGTTTCAACTTTTATCATACCATTTCTTCATTTGATTTTTTTGACAAAAATTCACACAAGCTATCACAATTTGCCTGGCACAATATTATTTCTTCATTTACATTTCTTTGACTAATATTTTATATTCGATATCTCAATTTTTTTTGTCACAACGAAAAAATCCTCATCAATCTTTTGTTTGGATTTGATTTGATTTTTATGTTTATACCTTCATTCTTAGCAACAGGTTCCAATAGAGTTTATTATATAGACAATGGAAGTTCGAACCATTAGTACTCAGTCACATTGTCAACCACATTCAAGAATACGTTAATATTATTGTCATATGAGCGGTCACAACACAGTAGTATTTTTTTGCTATTTCTAAGAGACTGATAGACACTCTAGTATAATACACAATATGATATTGGGCTACATTCAATTTCCCAATCATGAGTAGATCAGGCTCTTCTGTGGCATTCCATCAGAGATCTCTAGGAGAAAAATAAATCACTTACTGATTAGTGAAAACAACGCTACTACGAACAATTCGCCTTTGACGTCAAATAACCTCAGACCTGATTCTTTCAAAACATTATTTTCCTACATCGCATCACTGGAATACAGATTTACCTATATTCCGAATATAAAAATAACTTCAAGCCTGCCAAAAACAGCGAATCGAAACTAACGAACATATTCCCTTGGAAAGCAAAGGCCCCCGTTTGAACCATTTACAGATATGCCAGTGCTTTGTGTTCCTTTTGGGCGTCAACTGATTACTTCCTTTGAAATATTTGCCGGAGTTTACCGAATATTATCGTGTATCTGATGCAAAGTTGCATCGTTGTTTCGCTAATATATACCAGAATACTGTAAGATGATTTATTCGCATAATATACCCATGTCGGTGGCTGACATGACTCTGAAAGTTTATCTGATCCCCTCAACACTAGCAGAGATGGGCGTCTGGAAGGTAATGTCGCATGACGACTTGACGAGTGGAAAACGAGAGAAATGTGGCTCATATTTATATGCAAAGAGACACCGGTACCGCATGAAAAGTATGTCAGAGTTGTACAATAATGTTAGAGGCAGAGCTCAGTTGGGATGGATTCGGCACTGAATTATGTAAACGAAGTTTGGGATCTGATCGAATATATCATGCATTAGAATTCGAACGGTGGTTATGAGTATTTCTGAAGCCAAGTCCAGGTATTGTTTTTAAGGCCTACTGAAGGACGTACTCAGCAAAAATATGTATCATCATCAAAATTGGTGTGTGTACGTTTTCCAACATATCATTCGGGAATGTACCCATTTCCAAACTACTTTCAGGATGGAATAGGACCAATTGTTCACCCAGAAGAAGAGGAGGTAGAAAATAACTTTATTTACAACCATATGTGTAATGCTGTCATTACTAACGTCATTCAAGGTTGGGAAGTATCACATTTCACACCTCCTCTTCCCGCCTTCACTTCCCGCCCTAGAGTTTATCTGTCATTCTAGACTTCGTCTGACATTTATTTATATTGATGACAATTGTATACCCCGTAGTCACGGTTACAATATAACTACTCGATTATTCTAAGAAAACCGCGTTCTTGGTAATTTGTCGTTAAATGTAATATTTTAGATATGTTCAGAACGAAACAGAGATTTATTAATTTTAATCGAAATATGATGGCTGTAAATTAAATAGTATACAAACCTCGGTAGGAAGTTTCATTCCTGTTTCGAGATCATAGCTAACTCGACGCTTTGCTTCTCGGTTAACTAACTGATCTCACGACAGGAATGAATCACTTCCCACCTCGGTGTGTAATATACTATTCCCGACCCATTTTAAAAATTTTTCATCTTTCTGTCTTTCATTCGAAACATTCTGACACTACTTATCAAAATTCCATTGAAAATTTTCCAAAATAGTCTTGAAAAATGAGGCGGAGTAGCTTCCAAATCGTCGCCAAGGATAAGTATAACCATTCTTTTAAAATTCGTTAATCATATCTCGGAATTTTTAAGATTACGATATGTAACTGACAATATAGTCACTCGAATTTGCATTTTTTCAATTTTGCTGTTAAGTATCATGGCAAATATATCAATTTTCACAAAAAACAGATATCATAAAGACTAAAAGCTTTTCATTTCTAGGGGAGAGACAACATAAAGCATGGATTCCAAAACGTTTTTTACACCCTTTCCCCCAACAAAAATTCAAACAATATCATTCTACTCATCGGGAGTTTCGAAGTGTTTAGATCTCTGCTAACATGTACACACCAACGTTGCTTATAGGATTGTTACATACAAGCGATCCTCATGACACAACTGAGATTTGTGAAATATTGCCAATCGCATTCATCATTCTGATACCAAGATGTACATACATATCTACAACCTCTACTGATATTTTAGTCCAATAACCAGGGATTTGAACCTGACACTAAATCTACTATAAATGATTTTTCGTACACTGGTAGTTTTCGAGGAGTACTTCGAGAAAAAAAAATTATTCTGCGCGATCACCTATGGAAAATGGTGGAAATTCCCGGGAAAACTCGGGAAATCCGTTTTGCATCGACAACTTGGAAGGTGTTGAAAATTCCGATATAATGTATAGGAAGAAAGATATAGAGCGTGAAAATTTGCACTAGAAAGGTGAATATGCGTTTTTTCGAAAATTGCTTCCTATAAGAGTTAACGAGCTCTGATTGATATTTTCAGATTTTCGCGCGAACACCTCCGGATAACATGATATTTTGATGAAAATTCTTCCAGCAATTGTTATATATACCAGGAAGGTGTCGGCATAAGTGGTTGTATTTGATATTCGGAGGTGAAATGATCTCTGATGAATGAACAATACAGATTTCAAAAAAATTACGTTTCCTCATCAAATTAGCTCGACGAGCTGAGTTTGCTCATAGATTCAGTGGCTCAAATATGTACGAATCAGATATAACATTCATTCCATATTTATTTTGGGCCTAAGTGTATCAAATTTTTCTGAAATAGTTATCTGTCAGTTCGTTCATTTTTCATGACTTAAGTCTTTGCAACCGATGTAAAAATATCAAAGTGAAGAATTGTAAAAAGGCTTGCCATTTTATTGCTGAGACCCCTCACTTTCAGAATATGTATCTTAAAATTTGTGATAACAAAGTTTTCATTCATCATTTTCGACATTCTCCGGAATTTTCCCTAATTGCTTCAAAATTTTTCTGACACGTCATTTACGCCCCACAGCATGTTGTGAAGGATATGCTTGTTTGTGTCAAACTTGTGTTGATTTGAATATACATAACTATATGTTTTTGTGTTTTCACCATATGTGATCCCGTTATGTGTTATATTTGTGGAAAATCATTGTAATAGGATGAAGTAATCAGAGTGAATACTGGTAGGCCGATTTTGCGAAGTGGTGCTTTTGAAAGAAATGATGGGAGATACAGAGGGCCATATCATTCTAATTGTTACCAACAGAATTACCTCAATCAATATAGTATGAGGAAAAGGAGAGAGAAGAAAGGTAAACGAGTGGATAGCAAATTGTGGCAAGATATGGACGTCAGATGCTAGTTGAAAAAAGATTCTTTCGTGAATTTGGGAAACTGTTGAGAATTGAAATCGACATTGTTCAATGATTGCAACTCTCTGTTCTGACGGGAGAATTACTATCAATCGTTTATAACTAGCAAATAAACATAAAACACCATGCCGATCTGATTTCAGTCCAATGAAAACACGAAATCACAATTAGTACTTGTGAAAACGCGTAGCCTACCTCACTCCAGGTCCCATTACCAAGACACCACAAACAGAGGATTTTTCAAAAAATACGAAGAAACCTTTTTTTGTGGACTATTTCACGCTCTACAAGTTTTTTTCGATACATTATATCGGAATATTCAACCCCTCCCGACTTATTGGGGGAATACTGATTTTCCGAGTTTTCCGAGTATTTTTCCCACTTTCCATAGGTGCTAGCGTGCAGAACTTTTTTTTCTCAAAGTACCCTTTGAAAACTAGCCATACACCAAGAATCATCTCTATCGAATTGAGTGTCAGGTTTAAATGCCATTTTGACTAGGGCGCCTGGATTATTAACCGGTACAACAGTGATATTTGCAAAAGCAAATGTTATAGCGATGGCTTGTGTGGAAGGAACAAAAACTGTTGAGAAAATTGTGGGGAATAAACTTGAGTATATCTAGAAAAGTAGGCCCTATTTTCGAACATCTTTCATTCAAATAATGTGTTTTCATGCAAGTTACGCATTTTTATTTTTTTATTCTGAGAAGAGAAACCAAAGTAGATTCCCTCAATAATTCGATTATCTATGAAGGATTTTTCCATATTGATCTGAAAATCAATTCGTTCAACTTTAACATATCATTTTTTCCAAGGGATTGTCAGCTGTGTGAAATCATCATCATTGGAAACAAATTTTCAATGACACCTATTTAAATTCTAAATTATAATTACGTATGCGAAACTGAAGCTGAATTTAGCTTTTTGTTTTTGTTGTCTTTCAATCTCTGAACTGAATATTGTCGTAGCAAATCCCCTACAACTTTGTTTTTACATATTTTCACAACTAGATTTTGCTGAATGATGTTGAAGTTTAATAATATGCCTTTAATTCTAACTCTCATCCACCCTATGAATTCAAAGAGGATATTATTATCAGCTTGTCAAATAAAGGAAGCGCCTTGTGTATTCCATTTTGCTCTTTCTCATTCCTATATTAAGGAATTCGTTTTC
Source organism: Zygogramma bicolorata (assembly GCA_032362365.1). Classification (NCBI taxonomy): domain Eukaryota; kingdom Metazoa; phylum Arthropoda; class Insecta; order Coleoptera; family Chrysomelidae; genus Zygogramma; species Zygogramma bicolorata. Next base: position 87,442 of record JAVJAQ010000880.1, on the reverse strand, counting down.
ATGAAAACTGGAATTGTATTTTGATGATATGGAAAAAACTTCATATCCTTGCTTCGAAGACGTTACTGAATAACGAATTGAGCAGCGCTTTCATAAACCTTTTGAGTGAGAGTGTGACACTACTGTGTATTGATGCTTTTCTATAAGTGTTATTCGTATTTGGTGGTTCTCGAGAGTTTCACACTTTCTATTTGGAACTATTCGGATTTCAACTTCTTTGCACCTCAGGTGGATTCTATGTTGATCATAAGAAATTTTGTTGTTCTTCAGAAAAATGCAAACAAGAGAAGTTTAATTTTAGTAAGTTTCAATGATAAATGCATTCGTTTTAGGAGAAAACATAAACATATAAATAAATTATTCAAAAATCATTTATGGAAATACGAACACAAATAGCATCAATGATTGATATTCCCAGGTAAATCTCAGTTTAAAACTATGATACTTCAGTGTACTCTAAACCTACTCTAATTACTCTAGTGTCCCAATTCTCGACACGCGTCAATGTCAATTGTAATGACATCACGATACTTCACGAAGCACCGCATGGTCCGCATGCTTGATTGTTTATTTTTTATCACAAGCAAAAAGTGTGTTCAGTAAAATGGAATATATACGTTGCAACGATATATGGAAGAATTTTACCAGCTGTTTTCTTCATGGGATGGGCTGCAACTGCTACTCTAGACTTTGTAATTGGGAAGTTCATAATTTTATGCGACGTCTGGCGGAAATATAACGCACTGCTATAATTTCACAAACAAACGGCTTTCATTTTTGGTGTGTGAATTTATTGAGTTCTTTGGTGTTGATTTAGGAAATATTATCTGAAGTTGTAATTTTTTTCGATTAAATAATAACAAACAATCATGGATGCAGATCGCTCAGTGAGCCGTATAAAGTGTTTGGTGCCAAGTTGCCGCAACTCTAGGAACCGTAATCCAAAGTTGTCTCCACACGTTTCCAAAGAGAAATACATCTTTGGTGGGAAACATTACGGAAAGTGGATTGAAAGAGAAAATAGACAGGTACAAGGCTTGGAAAATTAAACTGAAACTGCATAAATCACCACCTAGAGCGGCTTCAGTGTGTTACTTGCATTTCAAGAGAGATGATTTCTTGTTACCTGGTGAGTCTGTTTGTCTATTTTTAGGCAAAGTTATGGCGCATTTCATCATCCATGCAATAAAAGCCTCTTTGGTTCACTAACACTACACTAAAACTAAAAAATGTCCTGGAACAAATATAATTAGATTTCAAAACACAATACATCTATGTTCACCTCCAATGAATGGTATTGTGCGGCTACTCAAAGCATCATGAACACAGTTATATTAACTTTCACGAGAAAAATTTCGTACAATGACAATAAAGCAAAAAAACACCAAAATCTTGTCTAGCGAGGGCAACTGATGACTGGATTTCAGTTTGGCGCGTTATTTCACAAATGTAAACAAGGTAACTATTTCAAAATGGTGGATATAGTTTAACCACCACCAGCGCCCTCATCGATCGATATTCTTCCCTATAGCCTGTGGTGTTTTTGTATTCAATATGGCCGTTGCTCGGGACCGGGGAGAAGATTTCCCATTCACAATCTGACCTCTTTGTTGACAAAAAAAAAACAGTTGACTATCCTGTCTCCTCAGCAACAAGTCTGTATTCTACCTATTCTAATTGTTTGATAATCAATTCTTGATTTATGTTATATGCTACAAATATAACATAAGTATCAGTTTAAAGCTTGTACATCCTAGTTTCTCCATGCATGAATCAGTTTTTCAAACGTTTTCGACTTAGTGCAAAATTCACACTAAAATAAAGTTTCCAATCCGGTAAAATCCAAGCAAACGCAAGTTAGCAGAGTCGAGAAAATATTCACGTGTGAAAATATATCCCTCAAACTTTCATACACTTCGAGGCGTGTGACAATTTGAGCACCTGAAGGAAGGAAGCTTCGCTTGAAAGGGCCACCCTTTCCTTCAATTATGTATGGAATAAACTCACAGTCATCATGCAAATCACAGATGTGCCATTTCACGAATCGGAGTGCCGTAGACTGAAGGGAATGCTGGAGTTATTTCCTGAATGATTCAGACAGGAACTGGGACAAATTCCGTTCGAAAGGAGATATGGCTAATATACATCGGGAAGGAATGTTGGAATGATTCTCAAGGATATGAAATATGTACTGACTAGTTAGCTATGAGTGATGAATGCGTTATGCGATCTCTTATACTGAATGGTCATAAACAATGGCTATATCGAAATTTAATCACAATCTAGGCATGGTGAAATATAGTGCAGAAACAGAATATAACTCTGAATTTCGTTTTCTGAAAACTGAAATTGGAAGTACCTTTCTTCAGGTATCTTCGTATTCTTCTGCTCTGTTCCAGTCAAAATACCGTTATACGGTGGTGGGAAGTCTCTCCTATCCCCTTCATTTAATGAATCGGTCAAGATATTGTGGTCTAAAGCGAATTCATGTCTTTTATGAAATTGAAGATGATGTACCTATGGTATTTATGGTACCTTGATGACCGTGATGCTTGAAGTGGTCTCCTCGAAATACTGCCATAATAGAGAAAGGTTAATGTCCCAAATATCAACAACAGTAGCGAATAGTTCTCGAACTCGAAAGAATTTATATTATTGCAATGTAAATTTTTCCAATATTTGTAACTCAATTTTCAATAGCATCGAAAAAAATTCTCGACATGGCGCGTAGCGAGTAGATGTCTGTTTAGTGGCTCCCGCAACTTGTTGATTATTTTATTATTACCAAAGCCTGAAAGTTTCCGTGGAAGTGGATAAATTGTAGTATTACTGTTTGTGAGCCTGAGTTTGTGAAGAAAGACTTGGAAAATGGTAGGTGGAGAGAAAACTACTAGAAGAAACGCACCTGTTCCAGATCCCGCCATTATGGCCGCTGTTAAGGAAGTCCTGAACTCCAGCGAGTTCATGAATACCTTTCCGGAACTCATCAAATCAGTTGTGAGTTGCCAATTGGAGAAGAATCTCAAAAAGCATAATAAAATTATCGAAGATTTGATAAATGAGAATAAGAATCTTAAGGCGAATAATCTCGCCCTGCTCAAACGATTAGACCGCACAGAGCAGTACTCTAGACATAATTCACTAAGAATATTCGGAATCGATGAGTCCCATCAAGAAAACACCGATGACATTGTTTTAGACATTGTGCGAGAGAAGATGAATCTCAATCTAACTGGAAGATTTGATATTCTGAAAATGAACAATTTGTTCAGGCCAGCTTCAACTCACCTACACTGTGGGTTAACGGACTAACACCTATTAGAAAACAACTACTCCCCTGGCTAATACCACGAATTGCATTGAATTATATCCAACAGGTGTTAGTGTGGGATTCTTCACAGAAGAAATTCCACATATGCTCTTGGCGATACAACACCAAAATTGATTTACAATTATTGGGACGGGACACACTTGCAGACCGGTTTCGGGCTATTTGGCCTCTCGTCAGTGCAAGGCAGTGCCATCATCAACATAAGTCGATGACTTCCCATAATTAAAAATCATATTCGAGTAGAGTATCTTCCCTAGACCTAGGCTGATACAAACAACTAGCAGAATAGCCGTTGCTGCGCCATCTGCCCGTAGACTACGTACTAACCAAGAGCATATCCGCATGACCCCAATTCCTAGTACAAGGAAAATACGAATAAAACAAATATTCATGGGGATGCTTGAAGACTGGCTTTAAGTGCAGCTTCCGTGTTGGCCAAGTTCAAGAAAATCCCAGTAATCCAAGAGCTATCTTGGTGAAGTTCTTGAGCTATCGTTCTTGACGAATGGTATATTCCAATAAGAAAAAGTTGAAATCGACTGGAATTGCTATTAAAGAAGATCTAACTGCCAACAGACTGCAGATTTATAAAAAGGCTTGTGAAAATTTTGACAAGAAGAAAGTCTGGACATCCGATGGAGTTATATTTGTGAAATATAAAAATGAAACTTGAGGACGAACACAATCTTACTTCTTTTCTCACTCAAACAAAACGTTGAGGGATCTTCTATTTCAAGTCATACTGTAAAATTGAATTTCAAATATATATTAAGAAATAATACAGGATACAAAAAATTCAAAATAATTGTGTAAGGTTCATTTTCGGATTGAGAGAACATGACCATGTCTCTACTTATCTGAAATCACTCAAATGGTTGAATACGGAACAGCGCAGAAAACTCCATTATGCAGTTTTTGTTCATAAAATAGTTCTCACGAAACAACCTCCTTATCTAAGCAGGAATCTGCTTGCTCGTATTAATCTCCACGAAGTCAACATTTGGAACAGAGGTCAATTACAAATACCAACCAAAAAGGATCAAGGCTTTTTTTCATACGAAGCTCTGGCTGTTTACAATGGGATTGATAACAACATCGAACTTTCAACATCTATCGCTTCTTTCAGAATAAAAAAATGATGAACACGTGATCGCTCACTGAACCATTTTTGATGGATGTCATATCATATCATTTCACTCCTTATATTCGTTTCTGTTGTAACAAGTGAGAGTTGGATATAATATTGATTATAATAATATGATGTTCTCCTTTTTTCCCTTTCTGATTTCGGAAATATCGATAAATGGCTGTATTTCACAGGATTCTTATGTAAATACATGGATTATTGTCTAGAATACACGATTTTGATTCAAATGTCACTTGAAAATTTTTCTCTAGATATTTTCTATTATCATTTTATTTCCTTCTTCTATTTTTGTAACAATTCAATTGATACTTTTTTTTGTTCTTTGTTCCTCTGGCAAGATTTTTATCGTCAAATATTATAAGAAATATGTATAATATGATCTTTTCATGTGAACTGTATGAACCGGGTTGAGTGGGAATATAATTTGACATAAATACCAGTATCTTCGGCGAACAGAAAATTGAAACCTTTGCTCTGTCTTGCTTGGTTATTTCGTAAGGGAAGTAACTGGCCAGGATGGTAAGGACAGATATTCATCACAGTTCTTGAGAATGACTTCAAAACAGAAGTCGAAATGTCGAACAAATCAGAAGAAACCAAACGGATAAAAACTCCGTAATAACATCTCGTATTAACGAAGATCCGTAAAAACATCAATTTCTACATAACACCTGAACGGGCAGGAGAGCGGTGAGTGATATAATCATCAATAATATCGGACCAATTTCCAACCAATTGTTTTTGGGTAAAGCAGCAAGCAGAAATGTGTACTCTTTTAACACTTTATTCCAATATTTCGACAGTTGTTACTGTCAGCGTCAGGGAAGCTACAAATAATATAATATCATATAAACAACAAACAGGAAAATGAATTATTACTCACAGTATCGGCGAGAATGATTGCTTTTGTGTTTTAATTTGAGCAACATCATTTTGTGACAGGAGATCGGACGAAATGTTTATATCAAAACTTTTTTTTTGTAGTCAAAATAATTTTCGTTTTGTTTTGAAATTCATTTTTTTTTAGGTTGAGAATAAATAGACAGAAAGATGGAGTTTGACAATATATGATACAGCGGCTGTTATATATTATTTGTAGCTTCCCTGACGATGATAGTAACAACTGTCGAAATATTGGAATGAAGTGTTAAAAGAGTACACATTTCTGCTTGCTGCTTTACCCAAAAACAATCTTCCTCATATTGTTACCGTTCAGCAAAGACTTCCATTCTACTACTTATATATATATATATATATATATATATATATATGTATATATATATATATATAATATACTCAGCTGCTCTTCTTGAATGACAAAATGCTGCATGCTGTGTTAAGTCTCAGATCTTTAACAGATTTTCAAAAACCTTCATAGAAGAAAAGTATTTGTTTTGAGTTTCGAAAGCGGAAACAGATTTGCTTTCCTCCAAAAAAAGTATATATAAATATATATATATATATATATATATATATATATATATATATATATATATATATATAAACTTTTCGGGTAGACTAGAAACATGTCTTCCTACATTTGAACAGATTTCAATATGAATTCCCAATTTTTATTCATTTGAAGAAACGCTTCAATACGTTACACTGTCAATAATTTGAACTCTGCATATCAGTGGATTCGTATAGGGTAAATATTATGATACTTTTCTGAAACTTCTATATGATACATCAATCCGTTGTTCACGCGGTTGTAGATGTTAGCATCGCTTTTCATTTCACGAAAACAGAAATGGAACTCGAACAATGAAAAAAGACACTACCGCCAACAGATGTGAAAGGAACGAATTGTTCATTTTTATGATTTCATGATCAAATGTCTGGAAGATGGAAGCAAATAATTCCATACATTCAAGCTGCCTGGCTGGAAATGACACGGCTTCGTGGCCAGAGGCTTGTACTCTTTTCCTGACCCGAAGAAATAGCACGCGAGTGATTGAACATATATAATATTGCAGTAAAAGAAGTATACCGGCTACAAAACTGATATATTTCATTATCTGGAAAGAGCGGAAACGCCTTCTGCAGGCAGCATTTCCAATGTATGCGAGGATTACTGAACCTAAGCCCCCACGTCAAATCAGAGACCCTCACAAGAACCCCATCCATGGAGCGAGAAGCATCCTTAGTATCACAGAAACAGAATGGACAGACATCAATCGATTTATGGTCTGGTTGACAAAGCGAAAAGTTCAAACAACTCAAAAATATGCTGAACCTAGAAAAACTAGGCAAAGTTCTGGACAACCTGTTACAGGATGTGTGCACAGTAGATAATCATAAAGGAAAATTTAGGACACTCATGTCCTTCATAACAAATAAGAACATTCACATATTCCTCAAAACAATAACTATAGTATAATTGAAAGGGAATGAGACTTTGGGACACGAACGAAAGTCAATCCTTAGTAAACACAGGTCCCAGCTCGACTTAGGGCCACACAATCCATTCTAAGGTGGTTTTGTTGAAGAATCTTCAAGACATCAACTCACGACAACTTCACCGATTACTTAAATATCCAAATGGAGAAAACTCACCTAAACTCATGCATTAACCCAGAATTAGGAGGCATGAATAAACTTTTCAGCACTTAAAGACTCAGACCCTAACTACAAGTGCATGCAGATCAATTGTGGCGCACTCAAAATGTCTTTTCGGTCTCTGGCGATCGCACAGGGATGGAAGCTATGGTTTTGGCGGAGGCGTGCCTTCGCCGAATAAACGTTGAACATGTCCGGGCCTCATTTCCATTTCAGCGCGGCTTCGTTCTCTTTTCGGAGCGCAGCTTCGTTCTCCTTTCGGAGCGCAGCTTCGTTCTCCTTTCGGAGCGCAGCCGATTGTTTGTCATGAGATATTTGTATGTATTGTATTTCATTAGTTATTTATCACATATAAGTCCTTATTTATACATTCAATGTTGTTAGATTCCAAGTAAGAATTATACCAAAATGAAACCAAAAAAAACAAATAACTAATTTTAAGAGGAAGAGAAATTCGATTTGCCAATTTGCAACTCTTTGTGCTACCTAGTTCGACAATGCTTGAAAAAGACGTAAACAAAATATCAACTATTCAATTGTAATTTATAACAATAAGATCTCGACTTGTGGATAGTAACAATTGATATGTTCTGCTGATTCCACTGAAGGATGATTATGACTCATTTCAATAAATTTCACGATATTTCGTGTCCTTTATCTTATATCGTATTCAATCAAAGCTGAAAGCTCGTCGAAAGTTTCGCTAGTCATTCGAGAATAGAATCGTTTTTCATCTTAGCGAAGCTGTGGCATCATATTCTCCATATTGTCGTCTTTCCAAATTAATTAAATGTACCTATTTTTTTCTGAAAGTATTGCAACATAACAAAATATTTTCTACCGACAATTTCAACTTCAATAGGGAAGAATGAAAAGGTTTGGTATAGATGGTATTCGTCATAACAGAAAAATAGTATTTACCTTTTTTCTTGTTCTTCTAATGAAGCTGATAGCAGAAGTGCCTTTTCTTAATCGAACGACGTTGTTATGTTTATAACTGAACTGAGGTGTTGGAGATCTCTGAAAATTCGCACGAATGTTTCGGGTTGGTGTGGGAGTAGAGGGAGTTTATTCATTTTAAACATTCTAACAGAAGTTAGAGATTTTTTCGTACAGAAAATGAATGACCAAAAGTTATAAATTTGTTCCTCAACTATATGTGACTACGAAGTCAGTCACACTAAAGTAACAATTATTTCATTGACAAATAGTAATAGTTCCTCAATTCATAGGTTACAGACGCCAATATCCTTCATTCACGCTGAAACAACTGAACCACCTGACGAATAATGCTGGCAATTTTCGCAAAATATATTCTGCGGATATTTATATACATTCCCAGCACCATACAAACCCCCGCCGTTAGGAATGGCATTGTGTCGCCAATATGAGAGAGGTGTTTGGAAAGTAGTTGCTGGAAATTTTAGTTATGTGCATGGTAATTTCAGTAATTTATCGGTGACACCATTGAACGAGACGGGAGTTGAAGTAATTGGGTCACTGAATAAACACCAGCATGAAAATTATTGTTTAGTGTCTGAACTTGTGTACACATAATAATAACAACGTCTCCCTGGTTATCCAGTTTCTGAGATGACTTAATTGGATTAGATGAATTTATTGTATCGGAAACTGTTCATGAATCATGAAGTCGGAAAGAAAAACATTGAGTTGGAAAATATCGAAATTGAATCCGAATTGAGATGAAAAATTAGTTTTTGGGATTGACAAAAAATTCATACGTCGTAAATTCGTTACGTCTCCTTGACTGACATGAACTAATAGGTGGTATGAATGAAAATCAAGCATATATTTATATCATTCGGTTTAAACCAGTAGTTTGAAATTTTCAGTTACATCAAGCTTTTATTTATAATGACATCCCTGTTATTTTCTATTTGATCTTATTATGTACATAACTATGCTCTATGTTCATCAATTGGAATTTGAGATATATCAGGAGAATTATCGCAAAAATGAACTTCTTGCTCCATTTGCATGAACTCGGTTCTTATAACGATATGATATTTGAAAATATAATATTGGTGAATTATCGCAGTGACAGGTTTGAGAAATTCGTAGTATAGGAATAGCCTCAGCATTTGCTGTCTATTATTCACACCAAAATTGAAAAATAAAATTGCAAAGAGAGCTGATAAATTCAGACACGTAAATGGAAAGACAAATCAACAACGAGGCAAAAAATTGTATTGAACGAGAAAGGAGTTGAAGTAATTGGGTCACTGAAAAAACACCAGCATGAAAATTATTGTTTAGTGTATGAAATCATTTTCACATGTTAATAACGTCTCCCTGGTCATCCAGATTCTGGAATAACATAATTGAATTGAATTAATTCATTGTGTGGAAACCTCATCATGAATCATGAAGTCGGAAAAAAAACATCGAGTTGGAAAATATCGAAATTGGATCCGAATTGAGATAAAAAAATAGTTTTTGGAATTGACTAAAAATTCATAAGTCGTAAATTCGTTACGTCTCCTTGACTGACATGAACTAATAGGTGGTATGAATGAAAATCAAGCATATATTTATATCATTCGGTTTAAACCAGTAGTTTGAAATTTTCAGTAACTTCAAGCTTTTACTCATAATGACATCCCTGTAATTTTCTATTTGATCTTATTATGTACATAACTATGCTCTATGTTCATCAATTGGAACTTGGGATATATCAGGAGAATTATCGCAAAAATAAACTTCTTGCTTCATTTGCATGAACTCGGTGATTATAACGATATGATATTTGAAAATTTAATATTGGTGAATTATCGCAGTGACAGGTTTGAGAAATTCGTAGTATAGGAATAGCCTCAGCATTTGCTGTCTATTATTCACACCAAAATTGAAAATTAAAATTGTAAAGAGAGCTGATAAAATCAGACACGTGAATGGAAAGACAAATCAACAACGAGGCAAAAAATTGTATTGAACGAGAAAGGAGTTGAAGTAATTGGGTCACTGAAAAAACACCAGCATGAAAATTATTGTTTAGTGTATGAACTCATTTTTACATGATAATAACTTTTTCCTGGTTGTCCAGATTCTGGAATAACATAATTGGATTGAATTAATTCATTGTGTGAGAACCTTATCATGAATCATGAAGTCGGAAAAAAAACATCGAGTTGGAAAATATCGAAATTGGATCCGAATTGAGATGAAAAATTAGTTTTTGGATTTGACTAAAAATTCATACGTCGTAAATTCGTTACGTCTCCTTGACTGACATGAACTAATAGGTGGTATGAATGAAAATCAAGCATATATTTATATCATTCGGTTCAAGCCAGTAGTTTGAACTTTTCAGTTACATCAAGCTCTTACTCATAATGACATCCCTATCATTTTCTATTTGATCTTATTATGTACATAACTATGCTTGTTCATCAATCGTAATTTGGAATATATCAGGAGAATTTTCGCAAAAATAAACTTCTTGCTTCATTTGCATGAACTCGGTGATTATAACGATATGATATTTGAAAATTTAATATTGGTGAATTATCGCAGTGACAGGTTTGAGAAATTCGTAGTATAGGAATAGCCTCAGCATTTGCTGTCCATTATTCACACCAAAATTGAAAATTGAAATTGTAAAGGGAGCTGATAAAATCAGACACGTGAATGAAAAGACAAATCAACAACAAGGCAAAAAAATCTATTGACATAATAATAACGTCTCCCTTGTGATCCAGTTTCTGGAATTACTCAATTGGATTGGATGAATTCATTGTATCGGAACCTGTTCATGAATCATGGAGTCAGTCAGAAAGAATAACATGTAGTTGAAGAATATAGAGATTGAATCTGAATTGAGATAAAAAATTAGTTCTTATTTATTTATATTATTTCATTTATATCATTCAGTTTGAGCCAGTAGTTGGAACTATTCAGTTACATCAAGTTTTAACTTATTATTACATAATGGTAATTTTCAATTTATACTTGATATATACATAGCTATGCTCTATGTTCATCAATTGGAATTTGAGATATATAAGGAGAGTTATCACAAAAATGAACTTTTTGCTTAATTTGCATGAACTCGGTAATTATAACGATATTTGCAAATTCAATATTTGTGAATTATCGCACTGACAGGTTTGAGAAATCAGTAGTATAGGAATAGCCTCAACATTTGCTGTCTATTACTCACACCAGAAATAAAAACTGAAATTGTAGAGAGAGCTGATAAAATCAGACACTTGAATCGAAAGAGAAATCAACAACGATGCAAAAAATTCTATTGAGTCAAAAAACAAGTCTGACGGAAAAAATGAGCAAACTGAATATGTGAAAAATTCAATATTGAACACTAATTGAGTCTTATAAGTGAGTGTTGAAATTGATGAGAAACAGCTAAAAAAATTAGATTAGATGAGTGAAAAAGGGAGTTGAGGAAAAATTCTGTGAACATATCGAAAAAGCAGATTGAAAAAATTATTGAATCACTTGGTTTCATAGATGAAAAGTTTTGCATTCGAGAATGGTATTCTTACTTTGAAATTTCGTGTTTTTTTCACTTACAATTTCGCGAATTGATACGGAGTTCCAAGTTTGAAGTTTAAATATCTCAGATTACTAGACGAAGGAGTACCTCACTACTAAAATTCTCAGTCGAAAACTTGAATCGTATCTAGCAAAAACTCTCATGGATAAAAGTGTTTTCAACTTTTTTTCAGTAAGAAATATTCAGTTACCCCAACCAACGTTGGAATTGGTCGAAGTTCATGGGGAAGGCCTTGAAACTTATCCCAGACGAAAAATATCCTTTTTTGAGTATACCCTCTTTGAAGAGCACATCTGCATAATCAATATCACCTCTCTGGGACGATAAGTTCATTAGTGTATGATCTGCTCTAACAAGGAAACTTGAGGTAATTTCCTTTATCGTCAATTCTCCCAAGATCTTTGTTCTTCGTTAACCACGAATGTTATAAAATGTTATCGAGTTAATGCTAATGGTATGGGGGCATATCTGCAGGCCGAGGGCGTATTTATATCTTAAATTTGAGTTTATTCTGCTTTTTTTGTATTGAGGTGGCCTTTACTTGATGGAAATCCATAGTTATTACGCTATAAGGTAGACACGATTAAATTTCCACAAAATTTATTATCTTCGCGACATGTTTCGATACACTGTATCTTTATCAAGCGAATGTTTCTAAACACTAAATTATTCTTTGTTAGAAGTTCCTTAAATACATCAGGGTCTACTCTAATTGTCTCTGATTCTAGGATTCTAGGAATCAGAGACAATTAGAGTAGACCCTGATGTATTTAAGGAACTTCTAACAAAGAATAATTTAGTGTTTAGAAACATTCGCTTGATAAAGATACAGTGTATCGAAACATGTCGCGAAGACAATAAATTTTGTGGAAATTTAATCGTGTCTACCTTATAGCGTAAAAAGTTTATTCTGCTGTCGTCTACTCTCACAGAAAAAGCAAGTCGAAAACATATAAAGCAACATAAGCATTGGAATTCTCATACATATAATAAAGATTTGTCTTTGTAGTTATTATTTTCCCAAATATGAAAGGAAATGAGAACCGGTTGTTACACCTGTCATATTTCACATTTCAAAAACTAGTTTTTCTGTAACTTTAAATGAATGGCATGAAAAGGGTTGCTCATTTGAAAACTCTCCAAATTCAAACTCACAACATGGACATTTTTCAGTTTTTGAATTATTTGGTTGAAATTGAATTCAAATTTTATATTTTGACTGGTACGAGACCTACTCCTCTAAAAACTTTTCATTTTTTTCAGGGCAAAGTTCTTCTACTAAGTCAGGTTGACGTTTAACATAAAATAAGAAAAACAAGAATGATACGCCATAAATAACGAATTAGGAGGTGTTTTTTGTGTCGACAAGTTAACAAAAAACAAATTTTGAATCATATATTGCATACAGGACTCTTATCCAGTATTTATTCATTCATATATATATATATATATATATATATATATATATATATATATATATATATATATATACATAAAATACGTGGGTGTTTTTTTTGCTGTCAACAATATGAAGTAGATGAATCAATATAAGGATTGTCAGCAGGCCAATGGGTGTACTCTTATAACATATATTCCGATGCTTTCGCGGCCGAGGTCAAAACATCTTGCCTCTCTCCTCCAGCCGCATGTGGGTATAACAAACTCCTACGTCAGGCATTTGACGGACTTCGTTGGTAAAATTAAAGGCTCAACGTTGGAGCCGACAGATATCATGGTCAGCTTCGATGTTGTGTCCTTGTTTACCAACGCCCCACTGGAAGAATCTCTGAGGGAGTTTAGCTTACTTTTTTTCGAGTGATATTGTCGGACTTTTCACAGGGAGTTGCTTTCAATGGAGGGGAAACTTCTATGAGCAATTAGATGGCGTGGCGATGGGAAGTTCACTTAGCCAACTTCTTCATGGAACTTTTTGAAAATAAAGCAATCGACGCCTTTGATTGAAAGACCTTGTGGCTACGTTACGTAGATGACACCTTCGTCATCTGGAAACATGAAGGGACGCTCTCATCATTTTTCTCTCTTGGAGAAATACAATATTAAAACGGTCTTCAAACCCATCAAGAAGATTCAACAAAGCCTTAGGTCAGCTAAGGACAAAAGAGACTCATTGTCAGCTGCAGGGGTTTATCGCATACCGTGCACCTGTGGGAAGGTATACATCGGTACCACCATTAGATCTATGAGAACTAGGATAGAAGAGCATGAAAAAAACTGCAGACTTGGGCGAACTGACAAGTCAGGAACACGCACTCAGTGAGGGAAACCACAGGATTCTGTTTGAAAACGCGAAACTCATTGCCCCGAATCAGGGATACCATAGTCGACTGATATGTGAAGCAATAGAGATCCACAAACATACGGATATTTCAACAGAAAAGAAGAAGCTGTGAGCCTCAATCGAATATGGAATCCCATTTTGAGAGGATGAAAAATAACAAATATCATGACGACAGGTAGTGCAGCAATTAATACTGATATTACGTCTCCGAATCCAGATAAGGTGATTACGGCAATTAATTTTAATGAAAAATCTGGGAATCCAGAAAAAGTAATTAGCACTCGAAACTACCAGAACTTGAATATAAATATGCTTAACGAAGTCGTAACACCCAGTTATCGGAGTCAAACTCAAGATGTATGAGTGTCTGAAGAAGCTAGCCACCTGCGCCAGAAATTCCAAAAAAACGACGACCTTCAAACCCGAACAAAAGTAGTGATACTAATAACATAGATTTCGAGCTCTCGATATTACGTCATATCATCTACAAAATGGCAAGAATATACAATTATGAAAGATACAGAACTACTTACAATGTGAATGAGATTATTTAGCATATATTTTGGAAGATACCACACAATATCATTGGTATATTTGAAGAACATCTCCAAGCAAACAATATTATGTAAATGTTTATAAAACTGAATGAAATATGTGAATTGATTTCTAACGATGTTTGTAAATATGAAATGACAGTAACTGACGACTGATTTCAATTAAAAAGCTAATATAGGGTGTTTTTCTTGAGTTGGAATTGAGGATTTCACATTGGAATAAAAAAGTTTTGATTCGTGGTGATATAATTTGATCTCCCTTCCTTTTTGATTCATACATAAAAATTAAATAAGAGTTCATTTGACTTAGATGATTTTAATCTATTTTATTCATTAACAGAACTGTAATCTATGCATCTCTATCGTTCATTTCGTATTTCAGATGTCAGGAAAGTTGTGCTCACTTAATGTTTCTCAGGCAGTCGAAAAGTTGGGACCTTTGATGTAAGAGTGCAAGCATAGCATCAATTCATTTATATAATTTGCCGTTACTTGAGAAAAAACATGGACACAAAAATTAAGAAAAACACTCTACCTATTGTGGATTTTTATGAGACAGTTTACACCATCTGTGTTTCACTATATAATAGCTTCTTCAGGCGTATTATATACAGTATTATAGCATGCCTGAAGAAGGAACTGTATAGTGAATCATGTATAGCGGTTTTGTGAAATGAGTGGTAAACATCACAGACAAAAAAAATCACCTATGGACACCAATTTTGTGTTCGGGTAATTGATCTCTGCGACAAAAACGTTTCCATAAGTTATAACAATAACTTATTATGATAAACATAAAAGTAAACAACCTGAACATCAAAATAACAAAATAAAAATGTGCAATCATCATAGAAGTTTTCAAAACTATTGCATAGAAGATTACACAGTGCATGGTAACGAAGACATCTGTCAGTGATTTCAGCATGCCTGTGCCTCCACATTCAGGTCGACTCGTATCATTTTAATTGTCAATATAATGCGATGGACATGATGATGGCAGCAAATGCGAGCAGGTAGTTCGTATGGAATTGAATGTGAGCTTCGAGTCGAGAACTTCCATAGGAATTGATTGTTACTGCTGTTCAGTGGGATATTTATTGAAAAATTCTATCAGTTCCAAGAGACATACAGTACCTACATGTTTAATCTAATTTCGTTATAGTATTCGCGTTCTAGATGAATGAATAAAGAACGATATTTGGGTAGTATATCACGATCGGATCATACCGCCGAATTCTGTCGAACTTGTGGTAAAGCTAGGAAGACTTTGGAAATTAAGGACCCGATTGAAATGTTGAGGACCCTGTATAAATCTCCATTCAAAATATCTATTCCCCGCTCATGGTAGGTATAGCACAGAATGACTTGATAACTCGAAAGCGGGCTGGATCCTCGTTTCCTTTTGGTAGTGAATTTATCACTCAATAAAGAATGGAGCATTTTTTGGATAGTGTGTCTGTGCTTGTTTCGTTGCATTGTAATAAAACCCTCACACCAAAGTCTCCCAACTTTTTGCAGGTAGAGAAGGCTCTCAAACTTTAATAATGTAGAAGTGCACTGACCCTCAGAACAAACACTATCGAAGATAATCGAATTGCTCTATGATTGAGAGAGAGAGAGGAAATATTTCAACGATACGTCGTGTTCTCTCCATTCTGATATCATGTGAATTTGAAATCTTCAAAACATAATATATCTCTATATCCATTTCTATTTCCTTCATACCCATCTGCTGCTCTGAATCATTCACAACGTCGAAGTGAAAATTTTCCACGAAATCTCATCTCCATTTTACACGTGTGACATCTGATGGGGCTCTCGGCATCGGTATAACCCTCATCGAACGGATACTGGATATTTCATTAAAATACACCCCGGGTCCTCCTGGACGGAGGGAGATGACTTCGACAAATTCGGGTTTAACGAGAACTTTTTTCGTCAGGGTGCTTACGTTTGACACGGGTGGAAGAATTCTTGATTCTGCCATATCCTTCTTTATCGACTGAAGGTGACGGTATAACATTTTCCTACGACCACATAGGATACTTACACACATCGCACTCTCTGATTCCTAACAAAACCTTTATTCTCACTCGTGCGGAAAGATACTTTCCGAACTAGGGCAGAAAGTTCTTTACGCAGGGCTGTTAATAAGCCGTCAAACCCTTGAATCCTGTAAGAATCTTAGATATAATTTTTTATTGCTCTTCCCCATCGATATTATTTGAATGGAAGGTGGAATGAAAACTAATTATTCATGAAAATGGGGAAAAAAAGCGTTGACGAATTGTAACAATACCTAATCCACTTTCAATTTTTTTGGTTTCAAGGAATAATTCAATCTGTTCCCCAGTTGTATCTAATAAGTACTCACTTATTGTCATTTTTTCAAATAAACATTACCTAGTTATCGTTATTTCTTTCACTATAGCAGTAATTGAAGATTCATGTGCATTTTTATATAAACAATATTCAAATATAGACTGTCACATACAAAAAGTAAGATTAGTCAGGCAACTCAATATACACGATCTGATATTTACATATTAATTAATAATATAGGTGGTCGTAGGAAAAACAGTGTACATTCCTTGTGCGAAAGTGATTGTGAAATGTCACTCACCGCACTAATAATTGATTCATCACAGAACATTTCTTGAATCTCTCTTGAAGTCCATATTTCCTTCGATCTCCATAATTACGAAGTACTCTTTTGAACTAATGAGCAATTTTTCAAGTTTACACTGAACAAAACTGATAATGTTTGAATATGAAATGGAAACCATAGAAATCTGAAGAAATCTGATGGATGGCACAGTCGATCAATTCAAATATTAAAAATTCCGCTCTTTCAAATCCAAATTTCCAATCATGAGATAGAAATCTCATAAGAAACTGTTTAAATATTTTCAATCACTTCTGTATTACGAATAAATGTATTATATCAATATTATTATAAGTTATCTCCTCGAGTAGCAACATCTATGAACATTACAGGGCTTCCCTTTTGTGTGAACCTCCATATAAAAAAATTTTCAATAACACTTCGACTCAGCACAGAATGAATAACTTTTTCTTCCATAACTGATGTGAACCAAATGTGAAGCAAATTCTCGTTTCAAATCCATTATAGAATTGATTCAAAAATGACATTTTCAGGAAATTCATTTTTTAACAGTCTGTGGATTGGTACTGTATCTAGATCTATCCACGGGGCAAACATTTTTTTACCTACTTGCTGTCATCCAGTATCTCGTTGATCATTGAAACTGGGGGATAACGGAAAAATTTGTGGTACACCAGCAGAAATTACCACACAAGCATGGAGCATGGTGGGAGTAGAAAAAGTATAGAACCCAACTCGAGGATAAGGCTAGTTATGTGCGTAATAGGCCACTTATCCTTCTCGTTGCGTTATGTACTATTGTTCAGCTCAACCCGTCACTGATTCACTAATCGTTTCAGTCGACTTTCATAAACCGTTTGTGTGACTTTATGTCAGATTTCATACTATAGTTTGATGAAAACGGAAAATCGAGCAAATTACAGTGATTTTTTTTTGGAAAGAACATAAAATATCTCAGTCAATTTCCGAAATAACTGATTCCGTCAATTCATTTGAAGATCATTTAACTATCACAATGCCGTCTGGAAGTGTTTCGCTTGTAGATATATTATGTTGAATATTTCCCTCATATGTAAAATGTCCCATAAGAGCAATGTAATTATCGAAAACCTTGCAGCGGTAATTGCATTGTATCGAAAACTTACAGCGGTAATTGCATTGTATCAAGTCACCATAACAACACATTTGAAACCGTATCGCTAGACGTCAGTAAACAACACAAATAAATGTCAGATAGACTTCAAAAATAGAAAAACATTTCGCGTTCAGGAGTACTCCATACAATCTATAGAGGAAAGTATAAATGAACAAAAAATAACATTTCCTTGAGAATTTCTTTATTCGTGAAATATTTCAATGAATTACATTCATTACATCTTATACAAATTGCATTCGGTTATTTTCATATTTTGTAAAAGAGCCCTCGTCCTTCGGACTCAGGCACTTTCGCCAAAATATGAAAATAAACTCTTGCCAATTTTCAGATACCACGCTTTCTTGCAAAATTATCGGTTATTTTTATGCACTCGTGCAATTATAATCGAAAACTGCATACATCAAGTGAATTCGTGAACGGATATATTTACCATCAGTTAAGCGTTATATATTATGGTGATGAAGCTTTTGATATCCATAATTGATATCGGTAACAACAAACATATATGAACAACAGAATTGAAACAATAACGAAAACCGTTTCAAACTAATTGAATTCTCTTCTTCAATGTTTGTTTTCGAAATGATAACCAGAACAGAATTCTGGTATCGATGTTATTCTCATTTTCGAATATACAGAAATTATTTGAAAACTGAAACTGATGTTCACCTATTTGTTATACCGGCATCCTCTTTTGGATGATGATGAATTCCATCATTTTGGTATGTGAATATGTAAGAAGTGTGAACATTGCTCTCTCCAAGGAAAAAACCTCAAAGTTCGTTGATCTCCTAACCTCATAACTCTTATTATTGTAAAATAGGTATTTATGTAAGCAGCTGGAAGAAGTTTCATTTTGAATTACGAACGCGATTTCTGCAGGTAAAGCGTAGCGAGATCCCAGAAAGTAGCGTGGGTTATATGGAATGAAATGTTTTATTATGTTATTTGAAAACTGAAACTGATGTTTACCTATTTGTTATACCGGCATCCTCTTTTGGATGATGATGAATTCCATCATTTTGGTATGTGAATATGTAAGAAGTGTGAACATTGCTCTCTCTCCAAGGAAAGAACCTCAAAGTTCGTTGATCTCCTAACCTCATAACTCTTATTATTGTAAAATAGGTATTTATGTAAGCAGCTGGAAGAAGTTTCATTTTGAATTACGAACGCGATTTCTGCAGGTAAAGCGTAGCGAGATCCCGGAAAGTAGCGTGGGTTATATTGAATGAAATGTTCTATTATGTTATATACAATATTCCGATTGTGATAAAAATATTCTTTCAATATTTCTATAGAAGGAAACCATCCACTCAAGTATCAAGTTTATCATCATGTAGCTTGTCTGACGTCTTTCACGTTCTTGAAGTTCTATTGGCAGTGAACGTTTTATGAAATAACAAATACGAAACAGTAATTGAAGAGGGGCCAGGTTAATTGAATTATAGGAATAGACGACAGAAATCGCTCTAGTTGAATAACATATCCGAAATGGATGATGAGCGCTCATGGAAAAAGGGGTATGCCTTTATATTTCAAAAAGGAAAATGAACGCAAAATTCCCACCCTTATGTGCCACTTGAGAGTCTAGAAATTGTTGAAGGCGTTCCGAAAAATAACAAGTGACTGAAAGCTATGTCAGGAACTTTTTTTGTGATCATCATCGGACTTGAAGGTGCTTGTAGAAAGACAGAAATTAATTTCTTATTAAGATATTATAGACCAAGATATGTACTTGTGATCACTATCATCATAACAACTGAGATATCAAAGTGTTACTTTTTGTTGAGATTGTGAGTATTTTGATACAGGAGATTGCCCTGCAAGAGTAATCCTCATTTCCATTGAATATTCGAAGGATTTCATTTCTGATTTCATTGATATGGGCATTTTTGTTTAACTCGTGGTAACTGAGTGATGAAAAGTTATCCATTCCATAACTGATTATGATACTGTTTCAAAGTCATTATTTTGTGTTGAATGGTTTCTTTCTTCTTATTTTTGTCTGCTTCTCAACCGACCATAACCTGAAAAAATACTAATTAATTTTGGAATCTATTCAGCAATTGCTTGGGGTAGATTAGAAATCTAATCTGCCTTTCTACACTTGTATAGATTTCAAAATCAGTTCTCATTTTTCCAGATTTTGGTTGGGTCCCCCCTCTTTTGGGCGTACTGGTACTGACACTCTCTGCGAGAGAGACGGAAGAACGGCGATTCGGCATTCCCGCATGGTAATTGCTGCCCTTTTTGGTACGATTTAGTGTTGTGTTCCTTTGACACCCCGCACTACTGGCCAGTCCATCGTCAATAGAGATTCACCTTCAAGATCTCAAGAGTACAAGATAAGATCTTGAAGGCATGATTCGATAAATCAGTATCAACCACCAATCCCTTTTTTCTCACCTGAGTTTGACTCAGAAAGCTACACCATAGTAGGGACCAAACTGTTGTTTGAAGATAGCGTGAAAAAATGCTTCAAATGCTTTCTACAGTGGCTTTTTGGTGCACGTTCCTCTTTTTTCATAATTGATGGTAAAAATAGAGTAAAGAAAAACAAACTTTGAGCTGAATTTACCACTTTACCAATTTGATTATGAATCTTTGCGTTGGGAATTCTCTCAAATAACAAGAAGAGAAGCATGATCATAGGAAACAACAAAGAATCATCTATCATGGGAGTCAAGAAACTCATCAATCTACATGTTTCAAGAATTGATCGATTGAAAACGGCAGATTCACTCACCGAACTTAGATATCATTTTCCTGAGACTGAATACGAATCAACCCCAGGACAGCCTAGCATCTACTTCTCTTTCGAGGTAATAATTTACGATGAAAACTCCAGAACAGTGCTGAATCCAGCAATACAGCCGAAAGGAGCATGAATCAGTAAGTTTTTTCAGAAGACAACACCAGGAGCTTCAAAAATTTTCAATACGAACATATATGTCCTCAATATCCCAATACAGTCCCAATACAGATTCAATTGATCTACTGGAAATTGAAGTGAAAGATCTAAACTTGAACTCCATATGTTTGACGGAAACACATTGTGATGTTGCTACTTTGAAAAACAGACATTTATGTGGTTTTAAACTGAGTAGTTATTATTGTAGAAACTTATTTCAAAAAGTATATGTATACACAAAAAATATCAACATTGTGTTGACACGAGATTTGATTCTTGGCTCATCGAGTACATCCCGTGAGAGAACTGATTTCGTAAGGCTATGTGATTTAACGAAGGACTCCAATCTAGATTCGAAAATTGGATGGCCAACTTGGGTAACTCCACATTCATGTACTATAG
This sequence comes from Zygogramma bicolorata, assembly GCA_032362365.1. Taxonomy (NCBI): domain Eukaryota; kingdom Metazoa; phylum Arthropoda; class Insecta; order Coleoptera; family Chrysomelidae; genus Zygogramma; species Zygogramma bicolorata. The sequence goes on along the minus strand of JAVJAQ010000880.1, from coordinate 65,920 downwards.
TAGACCATCTTTTCACAAATACCTCTCTGGCCCTCTTTTATGTGTGTTCGACAATGAGTTTTTGGATCACAGGTCGATTTAAGTTCAAACAAGGCTAGAAAATGTAACGGACACCAAAAAAATACTCACAGACTAAAAGAAGTTTTGATGGGCAGTTTATGTCACTGGTTCTTTTTACACTGGAACAGAAGAAATGGTCCAAGTATAAAAAAAGAAGATGACGACTTCTGCTTCCATGAGATTTTCGTGCATGATTTCAATGTGTTTTTTTCTCTCAGACAATATTTTGATCAAACACAAAATGAAAAAAATAGGTTACCGATGGAATAAAGAAATCAAGCAATGAACTGAAGGATTTGTTCACTTTAAATCGTAGTTAGGTACCCATATCTAGAAAATTGATATGAAAAATAGAAGGAAAAACATCTTTTTCTAGTGAAAACCATAAAAAAAACCTATTTTCAAAATTAAATATTCAATTCCCATGATACATGGAAGACAGTATATGAACTATTTAATAAACAAACAACATTGAAAAATTATTTTATCAGGAAATGATAGCACAATTGAAGATTCCAGAAGGGTATCAACTGTATTCAATCTTTATTTTGTAAATGCTGCATCTGAAAAAACAATATATAATACTTTTCTGTATATGTTCCGTAGTTTTCTGGGTTTGTAACCTGATTATCTCGAAAAAATTGTTTACAAGAGATATTTGCATTTGAAGAGGAATTTGCCTATAAGTTTTGAGAACGGAAGCGGATTTAGTTTCCGAAACGTTAACGATAAGTATTTTCATATATATATATATATATATATATATATATATATATATATATATATATTATATATATATATATATATATATATATATATATACACAAAACTCGGGAATTATATTTGGGACAGCAGCAAAAGCGAAAGTGTACTCTTATAACAATATATTTCCAATATTTCGACAATCGATTGTTGTCATCATCAGGGAGCTACAAAATAATGTTAATGAATGAAAATATGACACAGAATTTTTTTCCTTACTTACATTGTTAGTGAGGATGGTCGCATGAGATGGTTAAAAAAGTCAGATGACACATAGTAAAATTGTCTTAAAACATTGATACGTATCAGTAGGTACAACCCATAAACACGTTAAAAACTATTATCTTCCTTTTTAATGAAAAGGTGTAGTGACTAACACCATGTGGAAATGATAAAAAGGCATGAAATTTTGTGGTTATAAAGGCGCCAAAAGTCATTTGTCGAAAATGTCAAATGTCACTGAAAAATTACTGGTGAGACACAATTTGGCCTTAGCCGCTGAGGCCTCATTACCATTACAGGTGCTGCAAAAGAGGAGGTGGGAAAATGTAATATAGTATTAAAATAATTGAAAATTTGATTAAGTAACGTCACTTGAATTGCCTTCGAGAACCCTCGAATTCCCATCAATCAATAATAAATATGAATAAATTTCACTCAAATGATTGAGATCGGTTCTTCTATTTAAACAATTTGAAGATTGAGAAATGAATGCCATTTCTCCATTTTTCATCGAGGTGTTCATGCCCACTTCAAAGGAAAACCTGCCATTTTATTGGTGATTCTGCAAACGAACCTTTATGTGAGCGATTGTGGAAAAAATATTTAATTGGAACTGTGCAGTCTCTTTGAGCTCGTCGATTTTATGTTTCACGTATATTTGAAATTAGTTCTGTGAAAAATTATAAATTCAATATTTTGATTAAGTAACGTCACTTGAATTGCCTTCGAGAACCCTCGAATTCCCATCAATCAATAATAAATATGAATAAATTTCACTCAAATGATTGAGATCGGTTCTTCTATTTAAACAATTTGAAGATTGAGAAATGAATGCCATTTCTAAGAACATTCTCCTCGAAACATTCCTTTCAATTGATAAAATTTTTGTGGAACTGTAATTCATTAAATGTCCCTCCTTGGAAGTGTGTTCACTCAGAGCACATCTTTCAGGATGGAGTCTGCAGTCGCTTCTATGTGAAGAAATGCGATCTTTGAACAGTCTTCCAGTCTGTCCGATATACTCGGAGTCACAGTCATTACAAGGAATACACTAAACCACATTTGCTGGGATTATTTTGGAACTTTGTCTTCAACATTAGAAAAGAGGGTATTAATTGTAAGAACGTTTTATTGGCTATTTTACTATTATCTATGTTACTAAAACGAGGATTCTCGAAAGCAATTCAAGTGACGTTACTTAATCAAAATATTGAATTTATAATTTTTCACAAAACTAATTTCAAATTTTCAATTATTTTAATACTATATTACATTTTCCCACCTCCTCTTTTGCAGCACCTGTAATGGTAATGAGGTGTCAGCGGCTAAGGCCAAATTGTGTCTCAACAGTAATTTTTCAGTGACATTTGACATTTTCGACAAATGACTTTTGGCGCCTTTATAACCACAAAATTTCATGCCTTTTTAACATTTCCACATGGTGTTAGTCACTTCACCTTTTCATTAAAAAGGAAGATAATAGTTTTTAACGTGTTTATGGGTTGTACTGATACGTATCAATGTTTTAAAACAATTTTACTATGTGTCATCTGACTTTTTTAACCATCTCATGCGACTATCCTCACTAACAATGTAAGTAAGGAAAAAAATTATGTGTCATATTTTCATTCATTAACATTATTTTGTAGCTCCCTGATGATGACATCAATCGATTGCCGAAATATTGGAAATATATTGTTATAAGAGTACACTTTCGCTTTTGCTGCTGTCCCAAATATAATTCCCGAGTTTTGTTCTCAACTTGTCAGCAAAGACTTCCTCTCCTCTCTTATATATATATATATACATATATATTAGTTCTTATTATTTTTTCGATAGGCAAAATTTGAGTTATACGAGAAGTTGCTGACTAATCGGACTTGTTCTATCCAGAAAGAACAGTTTTTCAATAGACTTTTCGGGGTGGAGTGAAAATCTGCTCTTCTCAACTTGTATATATTCCAATATTAATTCCTATTTTTTCAGATTGTGGTAGGTTACAAACCCAAAAAACTACGGAACGAATATTGATCCATCACAAAATGATGACGTTCAAACCGTAATTTTCTGTATGAGTTTGTAATTTTTTCACGATCTATAATAAACTTGACTATTTGCATACAAATGTAAATTTATAAAAAAAAAATCTTACCACTACTACTACGTATTTATATTCTATCTCATATTCCGGAATACATTCAATGAAGTAGTGCAAATCCTCAACACTTTGAATCATGTCGATCCGCTACTGAACATCATCCCCTCAATGTTATTTATAGGGTCGCACCCGGTCATAGGTAACAATTAACCACATAATTCACCGTTTTCTCGATGGCATTGCTCTTGCTCTGATGAGTGTCTAGACATTCACGTAAATGTGAATACAAATTAATAATTCAAAGCCATTGCCCTATCCGTGAACGCTGTTTAGCCTGTTCTGCTCATGATATCAATGCAAAGAGCTCCTTGAACAAAACCTGCATGGAGATGAGGGGTGGGTGGATGTTTGCGGTATACTAAATTAATTCAACTCAACGATGAACGGTGAAATCCTGGAGTGAAACCACTTGTAATAAATAATATTTACTGAATATTCATTCACTCTGATTTGTATCTCGAAATGAGGAATGCCGAGATGTACCAGAATTCCAGTGTGAATTTTTTGGAAGCTGAAATCTCTTGTCATAAGGAATCGACTGTATCGAACATTTCAAGCATGCAAATATGGATGAATATAATATCGACAATATGTTATCCACCATCGAACTGAAGAAGCAAATAGCGCAAATGTTCAAAAACATGTATTCGAAAACGAATCCAATAAACTGAAATGTTTTAGCATGTTTTTCCGATTATTATTTACGCTCGTCATTACTAGCAAAGTCTTTGTCGTCTCTAGTATTCATCAGATCGCTGTATTTGATGAAATATCTGATGATATATTCCCAAATATATCATATGAACACTGATTTTGATCAAAATCAAGGTTTGTGCTATTTTAGTTTTTTGCCGATGGATACAGCAAATAATAGCTGATGATCATACTTGCCACGATTCTGTGATTTATGCAAACGTACGTATATACATGTATAATCATATAGCGGATGTAGGAAAAATATTCATTGTGCTAATGTAATAAACACTCAGTGTTCACCAAATACGATTCAATGTAGTTGATTTCTGCAGGAACGTAGGAAAGGTGAACTATGATAAAACAAAGACGAAATTATTTGTAATATACCTATCAATGTAAATATTGATAATGATTCTTTTGGTTGAAGGGGTTATTTCATTATTCCACAAGTAGGTCCTTAGTACGTTTCATAAGTTTGAATAAAACTTCAATTCAAGGGTTATTGTGGATGAGGGATTTTATATAAAAGTAATTTCTTGGAAAATCAAACCCAGATAGACGGAGGTTCGATTTTGCAGATGCGTTACGGTAGAAATGTATAGATCTATTACAAAGAAAGCTGAATATCGTAATATTTCGGCTGTTGACTTGTAGGTATATTTCAGAATCCACACAACTCATTTGAAAACCTCATTTCCATTTAATAATAATAATAATAAACGTCTTTATTGTATTAAATGACATATGATATACAAATGAAATGAAAGTGTTGGCGAAGTCTAGCTCAGAGCTATTCTACTCAACCAACAGGGGTTTGAAAGCCGATTTGAAAACGGAAGTTCACAAGTAACGTAAACGATAATTTTAGTAAATGGCTGTACTTAGTGGATTACAAAAATGATTGAGTGGCGCAGTAAACATGAATAAGTTATACAGATTAATCACCATCACATTATTGAAAACTTACTAGCCTGAATGATTGCAGTCAACTAAAAGGTAAAATGTAAATTATCAGAATTTGCTATATTACATCATTGTGTGAGTAATAAATAGTTCTTCAATTTATATTTGAATTTATTCATGTTATATGACTTGAATTGGTCAGGAAGAAGATTGTACATTCGAATGGAGTTAAAGATAAAAGATCGTTGAAATATCGCAGTTTTGTGCTGAGGCATGGTCAGGGCAGATCTGTTTCTGACATTTTTTGAATGTATTCTAGAACGTGGAATGATTTTATGTAATACAGCTGGTGGGTTGGACTTGTTTAGGAGTCCATGTGTGAATGAACCCAAGTGGAGTTGCCGTCTATTCTCCATGTTCAGCCAGTTGCACTCTTTTTGTATCCGATTACTATCATCTTTAGTTAAACAGGGACCATAAATGAAATCGCAATAGTTGAAATGGCTCAAAACTAGACTCTCACACATGGTTTTTTTCATTTTAATACTTAGAACGTGTCGATTACTATAGATCAGTTTGAGGGATGGAAACGCTTTACTGACGAGATTACCTATATGTTGAGGGAAACGTAAATCTGTATCCATAACTAAACCAAGATTCCTAGCGGAATCACTAGCTCTGAGTATATTATTATCAATTATCAGTGTCATATTATTTTTTTAAAGAATTTTATTATATCTGTTTCCAAAATACAGTACTTTAGATTTGTCAGGATTGATCTTTGAGTTGTGCTCACTGGATATTTCTTTTATTTTATTCAATTCAGTGTTTATAATATCTTTAGTGATATCTAGATACGAAAGCTGATATATACCTGTGTATATTCTATGAATATTCTTCAGAATATCAGGTGTGTATATGATGAAAAGAAGAGGTCCCAATATAGACCCTCTGGGGGACTCCCGAAAGTATGTCAAGCGTAAATGATTTTGATCCATTATTCGATATTTTTTGAGAGCGCCTTAAAAAGTAATTCCATACAAGAAATACTGAAGATTCATCAAAGCAATAAATTCTTAAGTTAGCACAAAGCAGCTCATGATCAATAGTATCGAATGCTTTGGAAAAATCAAGCAGTATCAAAGTGCTAGATAAGCCTTGATCACATGCAGTTAATATGTCAATAGTTACGGTTGCTAGAGATATTTCACTATTTCTACCCGGTCTGAAGCCACACTGACAATCAGGAAGTAAGTTATTTGAAGTAAAATAGTCATAAATTTGGAAATATAAAACTAATAATTCTCAAATCAGAAAAGTCCTTGGGGTTACTTTTTTTTGGGATCGGTATACCAACAGAGGTTTTCAATAGCACTGGAAAGTAAGATTTTCCAGTACAGCAATTAATTATGTGGGCAATATATCGATCAATGAAAGGGCTACAATACTTCAACATTTTTGCATTTATATTATCAACTCCAAAAGCATTAGTACGGATACTATGTAAAAAATGTGTTAACTTCTTCGACGGTTATCAGTTTAAATGAAAATTTGATTGAGGGATCATGAAATGAGTTGTTATAAAAATCAATTTTATCATCACAAATATTGGATACGTTTTGCAGAAAGTTAGAAAAATAATTGTTCAAATCATTAGGGTTAGATAAATATTCAGGAATAGATTTTTTACGGCCTGAGCATACACTTAGGGTTTAGAATCTTTCATTTGGAACACTTGATTCAGGTAAGCTTTTTTCTCACATCTAGTTACAGGAAGAGTATAGTTACTTTTTTTCTTTTTTCTCTTCCTGATGGTTTATCGAAAATATATAATTATAATAAACCCGAATATTTTCTTTATTATTATCAAGATTTCCGTGTTATGTATTATCTGTTTATTGACTTTATTGTCCTACAGATCTGTCTACAGAAGTCTAGAAGGAAATAAGATATGTATTCAAGTTGGGTTGGCTTGTATATGGTGCGAGGAATTGGCATAAATAAGACCACAAAACCAATCGATGCTCTCCGTCAGGGAATTATTAATTTGTAAATATATGGGATATTCATTCATATTTTCTTTTTAGTATCGTTTTCTGGGGTAGAGGCTTTTCAATGTTAAACTGGAAAAGAAAACCTATGAGAGTTTTCTGAAATAAGTAAATGAAAACAAATTGAAACTCTTTCATCGAGGTGTTCATGTCCATTTCAAAGAAGAACCTGCCATTTTATTGGTGATTCTGCAAACGAACCTTTATGTGAGCGAATGTTGAAAAAAATATTTAATTGGAACTGTGCAGTCTCTTTGAGCTCGTCGATTTTATGTTTCACGTATATTTGAGCCCGGGAGTGGGTTGTAACTGTTTTCTACAGTATCTACAGCTCTATACAGTGAAGGTGATAAAAGCGATCCTCTCTTCGATATTGAGTAGCGTTACTTCAATATCTCTATTCCGATTTCACAGCCCACAAATTTTCTTCAAAGTCCCCCTTTTTTCGATATTGGAAATAAAATATTACATTCAGTCAGTCGTCCTTTGATTATGTTCTTTGCCTACGGTATGTATTATTTGAATAACGATGCAACATTACTTTGAGCTGATGTATGAGCATTCTTGTAATTGGGTTCATTTTGAAACAGAGCTGGGGATAACTTGAGAAAAGTAATGAGAATGCAAGCACATATTACAAGATGAGATTGAAATTTTTGGTGAGAAAGTTCCGACTATTTCTAGAGATCAATTTCCCCAACACCAAACTAATTTTACTAACACTAGACAGTCGGGAGTTTTGCTAGCATCTTCAGGGCAAGAAAACTGATTCTGAATCTGAAGAAGGTTTCTTGATGATACATCTCCAATTTGAAGCCCAGCGTGCTCTGGACAATGATCAATCATCATAGAACATGTACTTTTTCCAAGTAGAGCGCTCCTAATTATTGCACTTGAACGCAAACAGATTCAAAGGATTTCAACTCTGTACTTTGATTAACTTCAGAAATTTTTTTTTTAATCAATTACTTGTCCTAATACAAATATGAAGTTCGATTATTTCTCCAATGTACATATACCATTCAAAGTACAAATACTCTCTTTCATATGCGAATTACTTTCCAGCCAAGATCGATTCAAATATTGTCTTGGGTAGAACCTCTTTTTTCAAGTTCGTATAGTTTATGTGAGTGTACTGATTACCATTGCATGAGAGTTGCATACGCAATTCTTTTTTCAATAGCGTACGTCATTCACAAACATTTTCATTATTATCTGCATCAGATGTTCATGGCTGATTGACAAAAACGTTGCTAGCTTTCTCCTATTCTGCTACATTAGTTAGGGAATGAAGTTACAGAGGAAGCTGGATTCCAGCAACCTAAAGGAACAACTTTTTTCATGACTCTCTCCAATTTTAATTTTCTTCGAAGCAAAATTTTTCGGGTTGTTAGAGATAACAAAATTAGTATTACAAAGACTCTATATGATAATCATTACTGAATAATTTATAACCTGTGAAACAACATCTGTTATTTCAGTACTCGAACAATAGAAATATGAAATATGAGAATTTCAGACTGATTTCATCTGAAACAATACAAATGTTCCCCAATAGTATACTTTGTATATTTTTTCAGTTGTTGAAAAATGCTGTACAAGTTCGAATTATTCATCAGTTGCATCATGGCCGAACCTTTCCCTCTCATAATTATTTCCTTCTTGTTCTCAGTGAAATCAATAGGTACTCTTTCCTTCGTAGTTTTCTGGGTTTTTAACATAACAATCTGAAAAAATTAAGAATTAATGTTGGAATCTGTACAAGTGTATTCGTAGAACGGTTGAATTCTATCTTTCCCAAAAAGTTGCTGCTTTGATTGAAAAACAGTTTCTTGGATGGAATACGTCCAATTGGTCAATAACTTTTCGTATAACTCAAGTTGGACTATAAAAATAAATTGTTTGTGGAATACTAATTCAATTCAACTTTTTCTCAAATTCCTCTTTTAGTAAAAATATTCGTCAAAAATTTGAGATCTGACATAACATTTTGCCCTTCAGGAGGGGCAGCCAGGCGCGCTTTATATCAAGTGAGCTGGTATAGGGATGCAATCTTCCCCAGACAGCGTGATGAAAGCAGAATGCTTCAATTTTTTTTCTGTCATTACTCACTTTGAGATCATTTTAGTATCATTTCATTCTATCCATCGGCAGTAAGAATGTGACATGATGATTCAGATCCACCTATCTTTCTGTTACTGATGTATATCTTCTGTTCACTCTTTCGCACTTCCAAAGATCGTGACGTTTCACCGATATGTTTTGTTCTTCTCCTGGTCTATGAATATTTGTTAATTTCAAGTCACCGACACAATTTTTCTGCATGCACATGGAAGGGAATTGTAACATTCTGAAATGAAGGCATGTTCTATCAATCGTTTTTATTATTCGCTCCTGTTCACGAGGGCGGATGTTCATTTGTTTTTGAGCCCCAATCAAATTTTTCAGTGATTGAACTTCGAAAGCAAGTGCCATCCAAATGAGAAATTTCATAAACCACTGAAACGTATTGGTGTCCGAAGTGTTGATTGGTGTAAATTTCCGGAACAAACACAATAAAGGCTGATTTGAATGTGAGGTGGTGGTAGATTATTCAAACCAGCAATGTTTTTCAGGACTATCCCTTCTCTACGAGAATATCACAGAATAACACGCTGAATAATTGAGTTGAAAACTGGTCTTATTTTTTTGAAAATTTACAAAAACTGACATATCTAACTTTATGAGCAATGTTATCACAATGGCTCTGTGAGTTCTCTCCGTTCTGTGGGACGAACTGAGATGTTGAAGAATATAAATTGGAGAAATGAATCCAATGAAGCAGGTATAGAAAATAAAAACAATAATGAGAATAAAAAGCCACTAGAATCTAAGCGAGATAGTTGAAGTGAATCTTGATAAGAAATAAAATTAAGAAAATCGAAACGATCAGAAACTGAAATGTCTATCAACAGAAATAAAAGGAAAATGATGAAATTTTGAATATATAATATTCAAACACCCGAAACTGGAGAGCAATTGAGAAAAAATCACAGTATTTTTCGGGATCCGTTAAAAATGGTTAAAGTAACTCTTTAACAAACTGAAAAACGGTAGCCGCAGATTTTAGGATATATTTCATAGCGTCGAATAATGAAAAATATAGAAATCAGACACATCGATATATTCTTTTGATATCGAATTAATAAGGACTCTTTATCAACAGACGGAAAATTGTTAGTTTAAAATATAGGTATAAATTTCGCAATAGCATTAACTGACACCCGAATCTATACAAGTATTATGAAGAGGTGAAGTTTCTAACTTTGTTTGTTCGTAGGGGTTAATCTTTGAAAATATTGATCCGATCATGAAAAGTCTTTCACTAACAGAAAACTAGACTATTCCGCAGTGATATAGGTTATATTTTATTATGGTTGCATAGAAAATCCAGTGAAAAAGAATCAGGTCGACTGCTACGCGGACGAAGGCAAGTCAAGTCATCGTCAATACTACTGACGCTAATGCGTCTCTGAATTATTGTTTCTTGTGCTTATATGAGGACTCTGGAAAATAAACTGGACTGAAGTGTACTGTCGTACACAAAAACACTGAACAAGAAACTAAGTGGATGCCAAAACTGAACCCTGTGGAACACCTGCAATTATTGTGTGCCTGGTTGATGACCTAGAGGTCCTAAGTTCGATTCCCCAATGAGGCAGTGATGTTATCCTAGTGATTTTTTTTTATTGTATGTATGAATGATTCTGTGCCACGTTTTATGGTTGACAGGTCAACGAATAGTTGACTATTCCTTTCGTAAAACGAAGATAACATGCAATAGCATCTAGTCCACAGAACTATTTGAGTATCATTAAAATTGTGGAAACCTGAATTGAGTACGGTCATTGGCATTTCTTCAATCGATTGTATCAATAAGTTCTGGAGAACATTGGGCAAATTCCTTTCATGACGCCCAAAAACTGTTGAATTCTACAGTTATGCCTAGCATTCATTCCTCTCATCACGGTTTTATGCTACTCGTTAACTATACATGTCATATAATTGTTAATTTGTTTTCTGGTGGTTCTTTTGAATGATATTATGCTGCCTCTGGATTTTGCCAGCTTAATAGGGCAGTTTATGGAAATATATTACATCGCTTAACCATGCTGTTATTACCTTGACCCGGTGATATTTCGTAGCGATTAAATTCCGAGTTTTATCAGATTCATTTACATTTGCAAGCACCGGGCAGAGGATGTAATTGAAATCTCTTGCGAACGGAGAGGGTGGAAGGCTGGCAATTAACTATTTTCCGCCTCCCTCTATCCAAAGTATATATTTCCTGGCGTCATTGTAGGGAGCAAAGTCGTATTATCCCTCCCTAGGGAGGAAGAGTAAAAGTGACGTTTGATACGTCATCAATTGAATAGCTTATACGGCATTGACGACCTAAACTATATTTTATTATATAAGTATAAATTTTACCTTCATTTATAGAACACCTTGTATTTCGTGAAATGGTAGAAATCAGTAAAGAAGGTAAGATATTTTCGAAAAATGAATATGTTAAAAAATTAAAGTTGAAGGTCAAATATTATAATAGAGCTATATTCATGAATCCACAAAAATGTCCTGCAAGTATTCGTATCATTGTTCATGATAGGTATGAAGGCAAATATAGGTGTTGGCTCGAGTCTGAGTTCAAGACTTTTTTTTTTACTTCGTTTTGTAGGTTCTCCTAATTTTGGGAATATCAGAGGCATGCTATACTGTACCGACTTCTTAGTTTTAGTTCATTATTGAATTTTATTTGTTAGTTTCATTCATTAGTTTCGAATGGGAAATTTTATTTTTGGCCAAGGTTAGTATATTATTTTATTCAAAATCAGTAGAAATAACTTTATTAAATGACCCAGAAATCGATATTAGCAATATTAATTCCAATACATATTGTAATTCAACTAGGTGTTGTAAATATTAGTGAATGTTATTCAAAAATATCTTCGCACAATTTGGTTTCAATTCAATGAATGCCTCAGGCATACCAATGATATTTCACAAAAGAGTTAGTTGTGCTACGAAGAATAATGCAAATGGTCAATGTTTAAATTATTGCTCAGAAATATTGGTGGCATTTTGAACAATAAGAAGGGACTAGCTCTGATGAGTACCACGGATGCTGTATATAGGCAAATGATTGATGAAGTACTTACGATTCATTTTTGAAAACTGAGTGAGGCTTCAGTCATTGAAATGGATGTAGTTTCAGAGGGAGTGAGTCAGATAGTGTGTGGCAGCTATAATATAATATTCAGGGTATACTTTTTTTATATAACTACGTTGATGAGTATACTTTAGCGGGGATCTGAACACTCGATGAATAGTAGGCGTTTCGAATGAGAGACGAAGAGGTTAGAAGGTTTCGAAAAAGGTCGGGAATATTATTTTCTACCTCTTCTAAGTGACCCATTGGTCACTTTCCAACCCCTCCTTCATTCGAAACGCCTTCTATTCATCGAGTGTTCAGATCAAAATTTCAAAAACCGTCTGAAAGATACGTTTTTTGTATAAGTTTCTTCGATTTTTTGTTTCAGTCACTCAATAGATTCTTCATGTTTCGTATTGTTAAACGCTTCAGTTGTAGTTATGAGGTAATTTCAGAATTTTTTTTGGACAAGGTTGGTTTTAAAAGCAGCTCTAAGCTGAACCCCACCCATTCATCAGCTGTACACTACGTTGCTGTTATGTACTTCTACATGTATGATTAATAAAGTCGTTATTATTATCATTATTCATCATTAAGTTCAAAACAGCTCCGTTCACTTCGTTGCAAGGTGCCTTTGTTTGGATATGATTGCCAACGAGTCTTGTTGGATGGAAGTAACTTGAATTTCCATGTTTTCTTGTTGCAACATGTTTATAAACTCAGGAAATAAAAAATAATAATTTTTGAATGTATTCATATATCATCTTCCCTATTCATCCATCAAATGTCAATGATGATTTCGAAACAATACATTCAATAGAAATTTTACTAGTTTTATGCGGTGAATTCAACCTTTGATGGTTGATTCATTACTCATAGAAAAATTCTGTTGAGCACATTCCAGATATAGCTGAATCAAATTGATAAATAATGTTCGTGTTTGTGCATCGTAAAACCGAACTCGGACCAATTTTGGCAACTCGAATTATAAGTTGTTAGTTGCGCTTCCATCTGGAAAACTTTGTTTTCCGGAAGCTTGTTTAGAAGTTTTCTCGATATTATGATTGACTGAAAATGCTCCTATAAGCTTTGATTGTTTCTGGAAGAGGATTATATGAAATGGAAAGAATGGTAAATATTTTGTTCAATAATTTTCATAATATCCGTTTTTTTTCGATGATTTCGTTATAAGAAAATCATGGAATTATGTCAATATCACGATATCTATTATGAAAAATATAACTAATGAATTCAGTCCTGGTTCGCGCCCGGGTATGGCTGCTGTAATACATATTTGTTAGTCATCTAGATGAATTGTTGATTCTGATGCAACTAAACGTATTTACAATTATATTCGCAATATTCTAAGTGAGAATGAATAGTTGTGAACATTATCTTTGTTTTGTTTTGAAAGTTCATTGTAAATTGGTTCGAAACTCCAATTTCTCCCCAACCAAATGTATTTATTTTCTGTTCAGACCCAAACTCTTGCTGTGAAACTGATGTTTTGATGAGCAATAAAGTTATTCTATTTTAGTCATCTAGATGATAATCCTAGTGTGTGTGTTCCCAATTACTCGGCTACACTGTAGGTTTTCCAGGTTTCTCTATGATGGAAATTGTCTTTTTTCTGCCAATGTTTTCCTAGCTCTGAACTCAGCCAGGTTTTTTCGTGTAACGTTAAAAACTCGTTCTAGTAGAGTGACATTTTCAGTTATGGTAATATATAATAAAGGGCGTAATAGGGTTCGATTATACGATCAGTAAGAGATTGATTTTACAGATTTATGGTAAATACTCGAAGAAACGGACGTATTCCATTTCAGAGGCGACTGTTGAATATAAACGCCAGTTTCTCATGTAATTATGTTGGTGGCATTCATTGTTGTTGTTTGGTGCCCTATTTATCGCAACTGTAGACTCCAATTACATCTTCTCTTTTTCCGTCAATTACGACCTTCGCATTACCATACAAATGACCTCGTAAAAAGATGTCAACAATATTATTCAGTAACAGTAGCAGATGAAATCTGAATCGCCACAGAGATGGCCTCGTTATTATCATAAAACATGAAACCATTTAAGGCAATCTACCGACGGGGGTGGAGAATCTGAGAACATTTGTCACTGGATATTATATGAATTTAACGGTGCAAAAATGGAGATTACATTCACAGTGGAAGCCAGAGTGTGCCTTTTGTTTTCGTTTTGGTTTCTGGAACAAGTCAGCATTTATGCGTGAATATAGTGTTTCCCTTCACTTCACATAATTGGCCATGAAATCAATCCAGCAATTAATGTTGGTAGAGGTATATAAGTAATATATATATATATATATATATATATATATATATATATATATATATATATATATATATATATAACTGTTGTTCGAAAAACTTCTGCCAGTTTTTGAATATTTTTTCGGTCGTAAATTGTAGCCGATATGATCCGTTCCATCAGCCGTCGGGTCAATAATGGTTGTCGGACCCTTGGCTAATGACTGTTCAGGTAATAATGGTCGGTCTGGTTTGTGGCAATCTGCATCCACCAAAAGACCATTTTTTGAACTGTTTTTCTTTCTGTTGATGAGGGCCCTCCAGACTTTTGGTCTCTTTTGTTTATTTCTCCATGTTTTTCTATCTCGATGGCTTTCCTAATTTGCGTGTTCTAGCAACTGTTGTTCGAAAAACTTCTGCCAGTTTTTGAATATTTTTTCGGTCGTAAATTGTAGCCGATATGATCCGTTCCATCAGCCGTCGGGTCAATAATGGTTGTCGGACCCTTGGCTAATGACTGTTCAGGTAATAATGGTCGTTCTGGTTTGTGGCAATCTGCATCCACCAAAAGACCATTTTTTGAACTGTTTTTCTTTCTGTTGATGAGGGCCCTCCAGACTTTTGGTCTCTTTTGTTTATTTCTCCATGTTTTTCTATCTCGATGGCTTTCCTAATTTGCGTGTTCTGAATGGGTTCACCTACGCTATTTGCTTTGCTGCCTCGAAATCTATTTTGTGACCCATCTGGTGGTGGTGTTGGAAGAGAGTAGGAGATGTTTGTTTTATCTTTATGCCAATTTTGTGTTCCTGCACTCTAGCTGACATTCTCCTATTCGTCTGGCCAATATATTGCTTATCACAGTCCCTGCATGTGATCCTATATACTCCTTGGATTTCGAGAGGAATCCTGTCCTTTGATCTCGGTAAGCAAGACGAAACAACATAATAAAAACATTCTGTTTCTGAGTTCCATAGTTCACCATACTTTCTAGGTCAGGTTAGTTCGGTTTGGTTTGGATATAATCATTCTGAAAACATTTTTGCCAGCTTTGTTAAGTTTGGTCAGGATGGATTCAATGAAAATATTCTGTTTTGCGCAGTTCAGTTGGGTTTGAGATATATTTAATAAAATAATTATTATGTTTGACGGGAGGCTAGTAGTTTTGGTCAGAATAGATATAACTACTCCATTATACAATTTGGCAACGTTGCTTGAAATTTCAAATCAGTTTAGAACTGTCAAAGTGACAATATTGACTATATTGCTTTGTCTGTTTCTCTGCACCTTAGAATAAAAATTTTCTTCATTTGGGGGATATATGAACACATTTTCTGGGTTATTTCCAAAAATGGTGTGTGAGAATATTGTTGTATTGAAAAATGAGGTATGTAAACTAACAAAATAACAGTTTGGAGCCCATTTTCGGAATACCGGATTGAGTGCTAGTAAAAACTTTTTTCCCGAAAAAAGGACTTTCTCATAGTTTCCGCACCAAATTTTCTATTTGTTCATTCATTTTGAGCCTTTTTGAGCGTTTCCCAACATACATTTTCAAGGAAATGGACGTAATTCAGCGTTTGAAACATTTCCTCAACAAATCTGATAAATTAGTGAAAATTAGTGATATAGTATCAATTTTTGTCGAGGTAAGTTGAGATTGGGATCAGTGTAAGGCGAAGAAAAAACCATTGTTTTCTTGCCAACGTTTCGAATTCAATCAAATTCATCCTCAGAACTGTGTAACAATGGTTTCTCATGTAATAAACTAGTTTATTTTAAATTTAATTTAATTCGAAACATTGGCAAGAAAACAATAGTTTTTTATTCGACTTACACTGATCCCAATCCCAACTCCAAAAGTTATAGAGGAACATTTTTGAACTGCATTCATCTATTTCATAGGCTTTGTTAAGGTCATTAGCCCCCATTACATTTCACATGGCCCAAATTGAGATACTATAAACATACTTGTTGAAGAATAGCTTGGATTTTTGTGAACATTTATTGGCTTCTTCATCGATGTGAGAAACAGAAGGAAGTTATGAATCAAGTGAGATAAAAATTATCTGCAGAAACTTTCTATCTCATTTTCAGAAAAGGAAAAATAACTTATTTCTGTCTATATGGCTCAGTCGCATCTGAGTAACTTTGTATTTCCCAGTTTGGATACCAAACACGCATTACCCAAATTAACTAGTAGTGTGAAATATAATCCTCCCAGAGTTTTCCTCTCGAATACAAACAAGCTTGTTTTGCTCGAAAAGAAATTTTATCTGACACATAAGAGGGTATATATGAATTTATTCGTAGGAGTCCTATTCCATTGATCTGGGGAAACAACGACCAGAAAAATATTTCACAAAACTCACTTCCCACACAAAATGAACGTTTAATCAATGAATTATTCTGAAAAATGCTACCTTCTTATTATAGTTGATAGGTTAACCAATGGTGCTTGTTGGGAATGAAAGAACCTCAAAAGTCACCACTTATTCGTTGAATGATTCTGGAAAAGACGGTTTATAATAGTTGATCTTTATAAAGGTGCTCCTATGAGGTTTATTCGGTAATGGAAACTTGATGATCAGAGATTTAAACTGAATTGAAAACAGTTTCCATTTTTGGAAAATCATTGCCTTCTTTCATATCAGAAGTGAATAAATAGTCCAACAAAATTTAAAAATTAAATTACCTTATTTTGTTTTATGAAGTGTGTGTGAATTACTTTAATTTTGAATCATTTCAAGATTCCATTCAGAAAGTAGATTATTTCATTCACATTGAAATCCTTCATATAGGTTGGGTCTCCTAATTTTTTTACAACTCAGAATACTAATAGTAATAATAATCTTCATTGACCCAAGAAACATGATTTTTATAATAGGAACGATGAACAAAATTTCAAAAAATGATAACATCAAAAAAGAAAAAAATATAAAAATTCATTAAGAGCATCATTGCAATAAATAGTTCTTCAAGTGTTATTTTTTTTGTGATGAATTTTTTGTGTGATATTCCTCAAATTATTGTGTATATTATTGAATATTGAAATTCCACTACATAAAACAAATTTTTCTTCAAAAGCTGTCTTTATTCGGTGAGTTATGAGACCATTAGATTGTCAAATTTTATGATTGTGAATGATATCGATTGAAAGAAATTCCAAAGATGAGTTTTTTCCATTATCAATAATAGAATGTATAATATACATATTTTCAATTCGTACAAAGAACTAATATCCAAAAGATTTTTGGAGCATATAAATGGGATGTAGATTCAAGGAATGGTAATTTAAAAATACATTCAATACTTGGGTTCTGGAAAGATTTAGGTGGACGTAATTGGCAGTTCCCCACACTGAAGTTAAATGCTTCAATTCTGAATGAAGAAAAAAATGAATTAAATGAAATATATCATTTTTAGATTTTGAATAGAATAGCGATTATAGGAAATATTATTTCCGAAGATTTCCAATACGCTTTTTCCAAGAAAGTTCATCAATGTATAAGTCCGGAAGTGTTGTTCACGATATGTCCCGATTTCCTTTTCGACAAAAACATAAAGAAAGATTCATCAAAATTCACACAGCTTATGATTATTCAACGTCAGCTTGAATAAACCTTATTATTTCTTTATCATTATTCCCAAAATAAATTGATGTTATGTCATCTGCGAACTATTCGACGTCACCTTCGAATCAAGATTTGATATTGAATTGATGTATATCAGAAAAAATACAGGTCCAAGAATTGAACCTTGGGGTACACCACATGTCATATTCCTCATCAAACTTTTTTCAATTTCCATACAAACATATTGCCCCCTCCGTGATAAATAATTTCGAAACTATTCATTAACATAACCCCTAATCCCAATATTTGATAATTTATTTTATGAAATTGTGTGATCTACCGTATATGCTTTCGATAGATACAGGGACACTGAGCAACATTGGTTATTTCCAAGTTTTTCAGTTGCATTTTTTATCAAATTCAATACGGCAGACTCAGTATCGCTAAATCTTCATCATCTTCATATTGTCCATGCTAGAAAAAATGTATTTTATTTTATTACAATTTGATTTATGATTTTCTCAATACTTTTAGATGAAATTGGTGAAACTGATATGGGTCGATAATTACTAAAAATTTCTTTTTTTTCTTTTCCATTTTTGAATATTGGTGTAACTTTTGCATGTTATAGGGAACATTGCCATTGTCAAATTATTTTTCTAGCAGTCGACAACAGAAAAAATGCTCTTTTTCTACATCTCCCCGTTTCCCTCCCAACGATCAATAGTAGTTGTGCTCCCATTAAAGGACAGTGTTCGGTTAGATTCCTACAAAATAACAGAACCCCAAAATATTGGTACGTATTCATTCAGACTCCTTTCAGCTCTGAACGTCCAGACTAACATTTAATGCCGAATATTTCAGTTTCCTACATTTTTATAAAAATCCCATCTCAGCGGAGCAGGCACGACTTTCCGGGAAATAAATATGAGCCAAATCGTCCTCGTGAAAAGACAACTCTTATTTCCATCGAGTGGAAAGCGGAAGTGTGCTACTCTGTATTCAGTTGGCGCTCGCAAATACACAGACGTTTGGTGAATCGAAATAAATGAAATTCATACCGCCTTTGTGTCTCGAACGGATAAATCCGAGCAGAGTATTAGATATGTTTTTCATTGTCAGGGTTGACTTAGTTGAGGTTCGAGCTGTGGTATATGGTAATTGAAAAAATGTCTCAGAGTTCTCTGTTCGAGGAAAGATGAATGAAACACCGCTCGAACTCTATACAGGGATACGGATGCGGAGGTTTGATATCTTATCTTACATATAGTATATAAATAAAAAAATGGCTGCGTCTATAAGCTTGCAGCGGTTAAAGCCGCTGCACAAAATTTGACAGTTTCTATATTAGTGATGAGTATTATCTCTTCACCTTTTTTTGGGTTCTTGACAAAAAGGTAAGAATCAATATTGGAATCTATACGAGTATAGAAGGACAGAATTTTAATCTACCCCGAAAAGATGCTGCGTCAATTGAAAAACAGATGCTGCCCCTCCTGGAAGATAAAATGTAATGTCGATATCAAATCTTTGACAGATGTCGAAAACAAATATTTGCATTTGAAAAGGAATTTGCGTATAAGTTTCGAAGACGGAATTTAGTTTCTGAAACGTTAACGATAAGTATTTTCATATATATATATATATGTATACTTCTCATATGACTCAAATTTGTCCATCAAAAAAATTATAAAAAATAATGAATATATAAAAATGATTCAATAGAACAGCTGAAATTTGAATCTCCAAAAAAGATTTTTCCTGAGGTTCACAAACTTCAAAAATTCAAAGTGAATGTTAATGCGTATATCCTGTTCCTTGATTCACGCGGTGTTCTTTGAATATAACAAGGCCCCCCTTTCGTGTGAATCATATATCAAAAAAATGCCAGAATTTATATATGCGTATCAACATAAATTAGATTTAGAATGTTTCTGTTAGTACCTATATTCTGTTCGTATTCCCATATTCAATACAAAAAAGATTCAATACAAAAAAGATTTGGTTCTTCGAAAAAATATAATAAAGATTGTGTCTTATTTATTTTTTATTCTATATGGTTGCTTGAGAAATAATGTACAGGGCACGTCCACAAGAAGTTCATTCTGAACTTACAGACTTCCTGGACTTGCCAACAGCTCTTCCTATAATTTCATCTACTCGTCCAAAAAAACAACTGTATTTTCCGAACTTGTTACCAATATTACTATTCAATCATTAAGTCAGACACACTCGCAGACCGGTATTCGCCTTATTGCCGTTTTGTCAGAGCAAGGTAGTTCCAAACAACAACTTGTATTAATTTAACGAGCCAATAAACAGTTATCGCCCCATCTGCCCATAGATGAGGCATCCAAAATCAAACGACCGAAGCTTTTTTCAGATAAGTGATATTTGTCAAACAATTTAATTTTGTTTCCAGGACCCTCGAGAAATATTTTGGGGTGATCCTGAACTCAGTTTGAATGTAGACCGAGCAAGGTTCATTCCATACTACCCTAATTCAACTCACTGAATGTAGATCAACGCATAATGAATATTAGGATAGCAGCTTCAACTTTGAAGAATTTACACATTTCACCAAAAAAATGGTGATTTGTTGCTTGAATTCATCATAACTTCAACAACAATATGATTGATAAATTTGTATTGGATTGTACTGATCAAGGTTCCTGATGTATTTCACTCTATTCATCATGGTATCATTTACGATGGGGAGAAGCAAATACCTAAACCTGTACTTCATTTGCGAAGATACTGAACTTATAATCGTTGAAAATCGTGATATGCCACTCTCAACTCCGTGAAGTATGCATTTCACAGTTGCATCACTGTCAAGAACGAAATTCCTGAGTCCGGATCATGAGAGCCCTTTCAGTGCGGTAACACAATTTACCTCATTATAGAAATATAACAGGTTGGTGGAATAGTTGGAATGCATGGCTGGTGTTGTATCGCCACGTTGATAATTATCCAGAGAATGGAGCAGATGCTCGTCCATAATGTCTTCTAACAACGTAGTTTGATAATACGAAATAATGGAGGTGAATTATAACCATGTAAGAGCTGAATAGCATTATACCAATCGATTATATTGCAGGCATTCAATTATTGAGACTAAATATATCGTGTTTCAGAAAACGGATACGTTGCATTCCAAGAATTTTCCGAGTATAGCATTCATATCAGAAAGAGAGTAGGCATGATACTTGCTTCCAGTCTTGATGACATTCTTCTGGCTTTACTTGAACAGTAGAATGGCGAATTTATTATAATCATTATCCATCTTTCAAAAAAAATAACTGTCTGCTGGAAAGTAATAAACGGATCCCCATACAGTAATTACATAATGAATTTCTGCATGTCTGAACGGATCCCCATACAGTACTTACACAATAATTTTCTGCATGTCTGAAAGATACAGAGACCTGAAAACATATATGTTTGACCCTCTTCGATGGCAAGGTGGATCATCACGTGAAAGACCCAAAGGTGACTGCCAACTAAGATGTCTAGAAGGATGGTGCTAAGACTGATGCGATATTGTTTAGAATTTTATGGCGACACTTTTCTGTCATTAGTGTCATTTTTACGTAACGTGGTGTGTTTCTCAATTCCATCGCTAGTTGACGCTAATTGGAAGTGCATAGTCAACCGATCGATCGACAAACTATATTCTTTGATTCGAGCAGTCAACAAAATGAGCAGAATCTATTGTCATACTCATAAAAAACACAATCGAATGAGAGGAACACAACTGTAGGGAATTTGGCCAGTATTCTAAACAAATAATATAGGTTGTTGATCAGTCAGCGTCCAAAAGTAAAAGTATAGCCAGCCGTCAGGTCGACCGTTTATACATTTCTTAGGAAATTTGTAACTCTTTTCGTTGCAAACGCCATCTGAACTGATTTGATGTCGAAAAGCCATGATGCTTATTATCATAGTAGGCATGTGTCGCCAAGTATACCCCAAACATGCCCAGGTATAACTCAGTACACCAGTAGACATCTTACTGCCAACTGAGCTGAAATTAAACCGGCTGAACTGAAATCAGACTGGCCGGGGTATAATCAGTATCCAGGTATAAAATGGCAGTGGGGCAGATCACTTCAAAATTTAGCAATGAGTAAATATCAGAAAGCTCAGGAGTTATTCACATTATACTACTGAAGGTGTAGTATAATGACAATTCCTGCTACATGCTAGAAAAAATGTCAAGCTTCCTCAAGCCCTTGCCTTCACTACCTACCCGTATTGAAAAGAATGAATGGGGGTAGTAAGTGTTGATTCATGAGCATTTCGGTAGTGTTTGATGTTGATCACGGTTAGTTTGTACGTTAATCGCGAACTTCCAAACATGAAATCAGCTGCTTGAAATTGGTGGAAAAGTATTAGAAGTGACTAATTTTTTCCCACCCTTCCTTTCATATCTGCAGATCATCCTCAAAAATCAGTAACATTTCGTTGTTCATGAAATTTGGGAAAGGTGATTTCGTAATCATTTAAAAAACTGGTTCTATAGCTGGAGTTGATGTTTATAATAAAAAAAGTAATTCAAATTGAAAATATTTATATATCGTCTCCAAACTACTGAGGACAATAAGTCAATCCATGAAAAATACAATCCCTGACACAAAAAAAAATTACGATGAGCCTTTTACCAAGAATACAACTGACTTCTTTTCGGTAAATATAAGAATATGATCAAGTATTGTTTACAACATTTACAATAATAACCGAACCCATTGGTCATTGTAAGCATTTCATTCATACTAAATTTGCCATTCTCTTGTTTTTTCCAATATCATCATTTCACATTTAAATCTCTACCACGAGTGCGTCCAGAAGAAGGAGTAGTGCGGGCAAGTCACGGTTTCTGATCTTTTGTGCCATAGCGTTCTCGGACATCTCACTGATTTTCCAGTAGTACATTGGCTTCTTCATTGGTGAGAAATCTGGAAAACCTACACTAGTACCGGATCAGTTGCTCTATTCGATATACAGACCACATCTGCTAGGATTTGCATCTTGAAAACAACATACTCCGAGAGGGCCAGAATTTTTTTTGACTTGATCCGGTACCAAAATGGCTGAGGTACCTATGTGTAGTGATTACCAACAAGCCCTTAGGATTCCCCGGCTTTCAACCGACCTCAAATTCCAAACTTACAGTCTAGTTCATCACTTATCAACTCGGTTCACATATTTTTCACCAAAAAACTGAATGTAAATTATGGATCGACCTGAATGATTTATGGAATTTCTCCTTGACATTTTCCACCGTTTTTTTCAAGGCCACAGTGGAAACCTCGATAAATACTGATTTATTTCAAAACTCTGTTCAATACCTATATTATCAAATATCTATAAATCAAGGATGGAAAGATGTAGAGCAAGAATAATTTATTACCATTACGTGGCCAAGAGAATTACATTTCATTTATGCTCGTGAGATTGGGAACAAATGCGGTTTGAATTTCGATAAGGTAGTCCAAGTGAGTGAACTTTCTTGGGATGTTCTGTTCAATAGTTTTCTCGAAAAAATGGCAGAAATTACTGTGCAATTCATTGATATTACGTATTGTTTCTCTATTTTTCTCTCATTCATGACAAGAATTCAACAACAAGGCGTAACGCAACTAATACAGAATTGAAATAGCGAAGTTTCTTCAAAGGAAACAGGCGAGACAACATTTTTTCAAATGAATATATATTTGATTTTGGTGAAGATTTGCATCAGATTTTCGAAATTCTTTTTGTTCATTTATATATTCTCACGAAAGGCGAGCCCTGTGATGTTTATAGAACACCGCGTGAATCAAGGGACAGGAGATACGAATTAACATTCACCCTTAAATTTTTGAAATTTGTAACCCTCAGGAATACCTCGCTCAGCGAGGAGTACTAAAGTTCAGCTGTTCCACTGAAAGAATATCCCAGGGCAAGAGAAGTTCGACAGCTCTCCAAGATCACAACAAAGTGGTGGGAATTCTGTACTCGTCGGGTCATACGTGTTTAAACTGCCAAGGGTGGAACGATTGACAATTCAGAAGAGCACCGATCGTGCGAATATCTATAGATGAGAGACAAGTCTTCGACACATCTACGATGCTCTAAGGGAGTGAGCGAGTCTGAGAGCGAAAATTCACCAACAAGACGGATTGCCTTTCTCTGAATAGAATCGAGAAGCTTCAATTATTGTTTTGGTGCCGAGCCCCATACATGAACTTTATTCCAAGGCAGATACCGTATCTTTGCTTTGTATTTCTTTGAACGAAATAGAAATACAAGCCTCTGGGAAGCATAGCGATCGATCGTACATATTAATTTCATGAGATATTATTACTGATCGCAATGTCTAGCATAGACTGTCCATTCAAATAATAACGTCATCATCCATAAATGGGGAAAGTTGATGCAGTCTTGGTTTTTTATTCTTTGAGCGAGTGATTTCATCACAAAAAAGTCGACTCTGAAGATACTAGCACCATAGTTGCTCTGCACTCTGTCCAACAGTCCTCTATAATCAACTTCCCATTTATGACTAGAAGAGATGAAAATCCAAGTGATTCAAAGATACTCGTGATTATCCTCAGGATTTCACGCTTCGTCTGAACTTTTTTCCTGTTATGATGTTTTGGGGGATTTCATCAAATTCGAGATCGAATACTAACAAATCATTCTGTACATCCCAATATAGCCCTAGTATCCTCCCTGCATCCCAATTCATAGGTGAATGTTTATTGGCTTGGTACTCGAAGGGAGTTGCTTTCAATAGATCTTCAGATCTTCACAGTTGACCATTTCAAATCCACCCTGTCCATGAATTTCAATAACATTTTTCACTGTTGAGATAGCATCTTTCAATTCATCTCTTTAGTCTAAGTAATCGTCAACATAATGCTGATTCACATTCACATTTTCTAAAGATTATTTTGAATCTTGATGAACTGATCTATTGATTGAGAATAAAGTGATCCAAAAATCAAGACTCGCATTTCAAAAACGTCGGGATCACGATTTCCATTTACTTCCCTGAACATAAATATTCGACAAACTCTGTCCTCCTTTGTAGTAATCACTTGGTGAAATATGTCCTTGATGTCTCCACGGAAAGCTATTTTTCGTTCTCTGAATCTGACCATTATTGCAACAAGTAATGGATGAAAAAGGAATCGAATTTCGTTTGGCTTATTGGAATTAATGACCACCATCATAAATTTTCAACAGCAACAACTATACAAAGTATATATTTTCAACAAACTCTGTAATTCATATTAAATTCTTCCTAACGCGATAGAAAGGGGGTGAAGTTGAAACGATACGGTATGTAACACGAAGCGCATACAAGTATTCTGAGTGAGTTATTTCTTCCCCTAGTGCTATTTACCAGAAATGATTATCTTCTGAAAAAGACCACCGTTGAAGGCTCCCTAAATTTGAACTCATTTGACATAATCCCCAATGAGGTAGAAAATATTAGAACAATCAAATATTTATTCACCAGTTACCTTTATTATTCTGATGGGAATTAGGAAGATCCCCATCCAAATTTCCATAACAATAAGTTGTCATCAACCTATTTCTCATTGCTTATATATTTGTTACTGACTACAAATATTATTCTGACGAGGCAGTAAATCCCAAATGATTTTTCTATCATTACTGGATATTCTTGTTCACCTTTATAGGCATAGAAAAAAAGTTGGTGTACATCATAATTGGGGGAATAACAAAAATCTCGGGTGACTTCCAACCCGTTTGCGTATCATTATAATCAGTTATCAGAAATAACATCAATTTTACCTTAATTGCTTCAAATTTTAAGTCAGAGCTTTCGACGATGCAATCTGTTTGCCCTAGAAATTCTCTATATTAATCATAGTTGGGAGGATTTTTTTATTACCCAAGTAAGAGAACTGCTGCGGCCCACATCGATTTCATTTTGTTTTATTATAGTCGAAAATTTGGCACACTGCCTATATTTTCCATTCTGGGTCAGATGTTTTCACTGGAAGTGTCGTAAAAGTGAGGATGAAATTTCCCAAGGAATATATACACTCTGCGGAGTTAATAAATTTTGGATGGTTGTTGTGAGATCAAAAAGATATTGTTATGAACGTGTATTTTCCAGATCGTTGACTATTCCTTCGGTACCCCAATTGGCAAGGGAATTTCATTGGGCTACTTTGGTTATGGAATTGTAGAAATTGTTTTTGTGATCCATGAGCTCTGAAAACCGTGTTTGAATGATTGAATTTCATTGCTTACATCCCATAAAGATATTGATTGCTGGGTAGTTATCAGAATTTCGAAACCCACACATATGCTTCAAATTATTCCGACTCGAAGAATTGAAGTTCACGAAATATTTGTGACTGAGAAAAGATGACTTTGTTCCAAGTTGCAAACCTGAAATATTCGTGAAAATGTTCACCACCAGGAAATTGAAATTTTGACGTGAATTGTTTTTGAATAAATACTCCAGTCTATGACGGTGAAAAAAGTGTAAACTGTGTATTTATCCCATACAGCACCGATTCGTATGAAAATTTGGATATAGTTTCTACTTACCCTCTATTCCAAAATCTACCCCGTGCCGAGGGTTGCTTTCTTCCTGGGGGTGGATGCCACCCCTTCTTGTGGGTGAAAATTTTTTTATTGGAAATAAGTGCGGAAATCAATAGACTGACTAATTCTAAGCACTTTTCATTCAATGAAGTTTTTTCTGAAAAGCAATACTTTTCGACCCATTCGCGAATGAAATTGTCGGTTTTCAGTAAAAAGAAACACGTTTTCAGATACTTTTTCGCGAATAACTGGAAAATAATGCATCCAATCGAAAAACCTGCGGAAAGCAAAATTATAGCTTTTAAAAAACAAAGGCGATTGTCCATTTGTGATGTATGCAAACCCACTACAAACTGAATAATTGCTTGTTGAAAGTTGATTGGTATTTTCAAACGACAAAATGGAAAGCTTCTACGTACAATAACCAAAACCAATGCATTTTTCGGGAAAAACTATTTGAATCTTTCCTGAAGCCCTTCAAAAATCCTTCATTTGTGTTATTTATAGAAGTTTCTAGCATCAAAACTGACCGAGGTATGAAGGAAATAATGTTGAATCCAATTTTTTCGTTGAAAAAAAATTGTGAATAACTCATCCTCTCTTCTCCCCTCTTTGGAAAAAATCGTTGTCACTACATAATTCTCTTCATTCATGTTTTTATAATGAGTCCTGAGTTTTTCATCAATTGAAAGTACGTAGTTTCGGGAAAAATTGAGATTGAAGAGAAAAAATCATATACGTGATTCAGCAAAAAATCATCATTTCTTCGAAATAACTCGAGAAGTATTGATTACATTCAAAATTTTCTAGAGTACAAAATTGAAGGCTATTCTTCTCTGAAAATTTCGGTGTTTCATTTTTTTTCTGCAAGATGAAAATAGAGTAAGATATGGCCAGTTGAATATTGTGAGGGTTCGCGCTAAGTACCTTTTTGGAGCCCTTTCAGCATGAACCTTTTCAAAAATATAATCTGAAACAAAAAATAATGTAAATGAGCTCATAGCTCTTGAAAAAAGCTACAAAACACTTTTTTGGTGGATTTGATTGCTTGAAGACTAAGCGAGTTATGGGAAAAACCAAAAACAATTTTGTAGAGTATGTACATTAGTATAATCAGGAATACACATAGTAACTATATTTTGGGCCTAGTGGAACTATATGTTAATTATATATGTATATATACATATAGTTCCACTAGGCAACGATTTTTTCCAAAGGGGGGGAGAGAGGATGAGATATTCACATTTTTTTCATGGAAAAAATACGATTCAACATTATTTCCTTCATACCTCGGTCAGTTTTGATGCTAGAAACTTTTATAAATAACAAAAATGAAGGATTTTTGGAGGACTTCAGAAAAGGTCCAATTAGTTTTTTCCGAAAAATGCATTGGTTTTTGGTTATCGTGGTCTCGGTAGTGTAGTGGTTAGCATATCTGCCTATCAAGCGGAAGGCCGAGGTTCGAATCCTCGCCGGGCCACCGTGCTGGGTAATCGCACGTTAAAAGGTAAGGCCTCGTTGATCCATTGCTCGCACAAGTTTCGACTTCTGAGGGTTGACGTTCGTCAGCTGGTCAACGGAAACGAACAATTTTAGAACAATTATTTTATTGTACGTAGAAACTTTCCATTTTGGTTTCGGAAATACCAATCAACTTTCTACAAGCAATTATTCAGTTTGTAGTGGGTTTGCATGCATCACAAATAACCAATCGCCTTTGTTCTTTCGAAAGCTATAATTTTGCTCTCCGCAGGTTTTTCGATTAGATGCATTATTTTCCAGTTATTCGCGAAAAAGGATCTGAAAACGTGTTATTTTTACTGAAAACCGACAATTTCACTCGCGAATAAGTCGAAAAGTATTGCTATTCAGAAAAAACTTCATTGAACAAAAAGTGCTTAGAATTAGTCAATCTTTCGATTTCCGTACTTATTTTCAATAAAAAAAATTTCACCCCCAAGACGGGATGGCATCCACCCCCAGGGAGAAAGCAACCCTCGGCACAGGGTAGATTTTGAAAAAGAGTGTACGTAGATCCTGAATCCAAATTTTCATGCGAATCGGTGCTGTATGGGATAAATACACGGGAAAATGGTCATAGACTGGACTAAAATCCGTTTCGATAATCCTTGACTCAAAAATTTTACTCGCTTTTTAAAAACTGGTATTTCCAGAAAAATACCGATATTTCATGAACCTGATATCTGATTGGCCGAAAATCACGCTTTACCCAACTATACAGTAATGAAAGAACCCGAACAAAATGTAGGAGCGCATGCGCCAACTATAGGAGTACTGTGTCAAAATCCACGTACTTTCAGCCAATCACGTATCAGTTGTAGGGTGATAGACATTTTTCTGGCAAATACTGGTTTTAGAAGCGAGTAGAATTTTTGAGTAAGTTTTGATTGAAACGAACCCATTCAAACACTATCTAGAGCAAAATTTAATTTTTCTGATGGTAGACATTTTCACGAACATTTCAGATTGGCAACTTGGACCGAAGTCCTCTATTCAGGTGAAAGTAATACCTCCCACCTGTTTCGGTCGAGAAGGTTCAAATTTGAGATAGTTCCACGAATTAGAAACCAAACCTCTAATAGAGTGTATCTCTTTGTTGTCAAGTTTTTAGTAGATTATAATTGCTAATAGAGAATGAAATTGTTTGGAACAATTCAATTGAAAATTTGATCGAAAAAATCAATTTATTTTTTTTAACCCTATTTCAGAGAGGAAGAGATATTTTTGAAATATATATGAACGTATAACGTCTAATTTGAATACTTCCTTCAAAGAAGTTAATTCTCCATACAACTCTTTGATTTTTCTGTTAGGAGAAAAAAAATTATAAATCAACTTCGATCAATTTAAAAATTTTGACGATACCACCAGCCAATCTCCAAAACCTACACAGTACTTACTCCCTGGCAAATACCACTAAGAGCAGTTCACAGAAGAAATAAGAATCACTTCCCTGACAGATACCACGGAGAACTTTGAATTATATCCTGCCAGTACAATTATATTTCGACCATTGGGATGCGCATAGTTGCATACCGGTTTTGTGCTTATTCGTCCATCATCAGTGTTAGTCCCCACCAACAATCCGAAAGTCGATAGCATTTCAAAATTGGAATGCAATGCTGTGCTCAAGGCTGACGCGAGCAAATAGGACGTTGTTGCGCCATCTGCCTAAGAAGAGACAAAAAGGAAAATTCATTTCTCAAAAATAGTATTCACTTTGATGGTTAGGAAATTTGATAGGACAAAACCTGAGTTTCGAGTTCTCTGAATGACCGCCACATTTTAAATCCCCCAGAGCATTGATTTAGTGCTCTACTACACCAATGGAACCGTTCCCGGTATCTCGTACTTGATTCTTCATGCAGCAAGAGTGTCAGACTGGTGCATGTTTTGGAGATTATTAGATATTTTCTTTCAAATCACTCATTTTGAGAATACTCTTCCGATGTGAAAATAGAGCTCGGAACAAAATAGTAGATCCCAGAGAGAAGCTTTGTCTTCTGGAAAAACATTTATTAAAAAACTTAATCTAATACGCAGGAAGTTGCATAACCTGAAAAATATAAAACCCAAATTGAAATTGGTCATCATCAGCTATGACCAACAGCTAACTCAATCAGTTAACAAACTAAAAATGTGTGTGCTTGAATGTGGTTATAAAGACCCGAATTTCTTATGATGGGGGAAGGGGATGTGCTAACCGTGATAACCGACCAAACCTAGAAATGTTGTCAGCAATCAACCGAAGATGATAGAAACGTCGTGAGTACACTAGACTTGAAACTTGTATTCAACATTTGTTCATATCTAATCAAATATATCTCTATTGAATTTTTTTTGTTTCATATTTAATATCTTAATTTTTTTACAATGTTATTTTCTTTCATCATTTTATTTAAAAGTTTGAGTTTGAAATCCATTTCTATAGACATTGGAAGTTCGAACCGATACCTTCAGAACTAAAACTATCTTTTATTTTCGGGATGAATACATGAAACGAAATGGGAATAAAAATAACATGTCGTCCGCGGATGGAATATTCTCATCAATTTTCATTCAAAGCAATCTTTCGAATACATCCGAACCTCATTCCGATGTGACTACATTATTTCGTTAAAAAATTCAATGAATGCTCACTTCGCTTCCCATTAGGTTCATGTATATTTTTATTAGGTATTATGGTTGAACGTCAGTGGCAATATATCTCGTGAAATGGAATCCGTTAGGGACATTTTTCGTCGTATTCGAAAAAAAATGGGAGAAAGGACGAGGGTGAAACCCGACGGGAAGTCAGCAATTTTTTCTATTCGACGAATTTCGATAGAGGGTTATTGAATGAGACATACATCGAAATCAGAACAGATGTGAGCACTGCAATGAAATTCACCATTTTTACACGCTTTCATTAGCTTGGTATTAATCTGCATTTTTGCCCTACTTTGGAACGTCGGAATGATTTTAATTCTCGCACACTCATCAAGGACCGATGACAATGCAATTATATGACTGAATCATTCCGATATCCTTAGTAGGACCTTCAGGATTAACGATTTGTTTTTCTAGCGATCTTGAATAGAACGAAATTTTTGGCGAAGGAGCCAGTTTGCATTTTTGCTAAGACCCCACTCACCATTAATTAAACTTAAATATTTACAAGCCACAGAAACATTCGGAGGTTTGAATGATATAATAAGCTCTTGTGGAGAAGCTGCATGATGCGCATTTTGGTGCTGATGGCCATAATAATAATCTATAATAGCATCATAATCTTCAAAAAATTA
This sequence comes from Zygogramma bicolorata, assembly GCA_032362365.1. Taxonomy (NCBI): domain Eukaryota; kingdom Metazoa; phylum Arthropoda; class Insecta; order Coleoptera; family Chrysomelidae; genus Zygogramma; species Zygogramma bicolorata. The sequence goes on along the minus strand of JAVJAQ010000880.1, from coordinate 34,647 downwards.
AGGTTTGAAAAAAATAAAAATAAACACGCTTTCATGATGAATCTAACTGAGAAATGGAAAATTAATAATATTTCAATATTACGCTTTAATAAAGAATCCCACTGAAAAATTATGAATGAATAATAGTTCAAAAAATATGCTCTCTATTGTTTTCTCGTTTGTGATCAAAAGGGATATCGAAATTCACCCTCCTGAACATCTCTCGCATGTCTTTCTCAATATTGTGTGCTTGCATCACAGAATAACCTGATACTGATTTAGTTTTCATGGATATATAAAAAATTCAAAAGATATGTCCACCCCAATTACGTAGTCTATACCATAATGAAACATTCTGTGATTAATTCCTTCCATTCTTTTGTTTCCACTTTTCCTGGCCACCTTTTTCGTTCCGCCATCAATCAGGGGAATGGAAAAACAGCTAAACAGCTGAGATTGAAAGTAAAACTTCATCCTGATTCATTGCTTGAGTCGATTCAATATTTCATTATGTCATGAAGGTACTGTATGTATACGTCAATTAAAATCGAATAGATTCAGGTAGTCTAAAAAAGTTTCAGTAACACCCAGATGGATGTAACGTGTTATGTGACCAATTATAATGTTGAGAATTCAAGCCAGAACTTCAACAGAATGAACTTCGAAATGCAGTTGTATCGTATAACTCGTTAAACTGATAAATCTGTAAAGAAGGTTTACACTTTGTCATTGTTATTTGTAATATACTGTAGAAATATGCTCAATAAAATGCTTTACAGGAATTTGTTTTCCTTGAACAACCGTCAACTTTGGTGTTTGAATATGGGCCTGTATTTTTCATCACATTTTTTCAACACGCAGGGCCACGTCACAGAATAGTTAAACTACTACACAGAAGCAAATCGCTAACCTAAGACAATTGTCCCAAAAATATTTGACCTTGATCGAATTTCGGCACTCTCAGCGACACCGAGAAATCTTACAATATATACCAACAATAAGGAAATACACTGAGAAAATTCAAGTGACACGCTTCAAATGAATAATCTGTCCTTATTTGACTCACTAAAGCAAAAGCATCTGGATATTTTAGTACGCTCTCATTGGTGCACTGTGGAAAGGCGTGGCTTTTACCGAATATGTCACTGGTTTCGCTTTTGTATAGTAGTTTAATTATTCTGTGGCCACGCCACGTTCAATAATAACATCAAACACCTGTCAGAGAGGAGTGGATATTTTTGAATTTCAAATATGTGTTTCGGGGACTTCAAATCTAACGACTACTCATAAAAATAAATGCCCAGTAACAGAAAATTTCTGATTTTTGAAAATATTCAATCTCTCATGATGCATATTCGAAAAACAATGATAGAAAATAAAGATCCATATTCAAAAATTGAAAGTTCAAAAAGGCCCAAGTATTACAGAACCCTGAAAAGACTTTCTTCAGCATATCTCTGGAGCCTATTGAAATATGCAACAATAAATATCAGATAGTTCATGGAAATTCATCAAAATAAGGCAACATCGTTATTATGTATAGTAGTTCAATTATTCTGTGGCCACGCCACGTTCAGTAATAACGTCAAACACCTGTCAGAGAGGGGTGGATATTTTTGAATTTCAAATATGTTTTGGGGACTTCAAATCTAACGACTTCTTATAACTACGAATGCTCAGTAACAAAAGATTTCTGATTTTCAAAAATATTCCATCTCTCATGATGGAGGTTTGGAAAACAATGATAGAAAATAGAAATCCATATTCAAAAATTGAAAGTTCAAAAAGGCTTAAGTAATACATAACCCTCTCTGGAGCCCATTGAAATATGCAATAATAAATATCAAATAGTTTATGGAATTTCATCAAGATGAGTCAACATATTTATTATGGACTCCATTAAATGTAACTTTGCATTCATTTACTTTCATGGTAACCATTTTCTACACTTCCAACACCTTGAACTCATCTTGTTTATAGGGACGAAGTTTCAACTTCTACACCAAAGGTTCCAATCTCATTGTTCATTGCCTAATTTTGTGTTTTTCCGTCTGTTGAACGTACTTTCAGATAACTTGTTCTTTGTCCCCACTGGAAAGAAGAATTGGTAATTTTCAGGGCCCTGGGGCCATATCAGGGGCCTTCAGCATTGAACCACTGGTTTTCTCAATAGCAAAATCGGAAAGATCCACAGCCACTACTAACTAATGATCCAAGTACGAAGGAATTTATGCTCATAAACTATTTTCTCTTTGTTGAGGAATTAAAAAAAGTATCTCAGAGGGATAGCGTTTTCCTGATATGCCAGAAATTTCCTAATTTCCTTTTGTGACTGTGGCTGGTTATTCTTCGCCAGTCTTTAGTACTGTGATTTTAGTTCCCAACATAGGAGCGACCACACCCCAGAGGCAGCAGGACTGATTTCACCTCTGATCGGTATTTGTTTTCTTCCGACCCTGAAGTAAATTGCATTGTTTTCAACTGATAGGTTGATCGCCACTTCATAACGTCAGTACTCGGATTATAGACATTGAAACCGTTTCCATCTTCGGATAACTTTCTTTTGTGGTACATTTGAATTTACCTTTCTGGAGCTTGCACCGTTACAATACCTATGGTATTTACAGAACATTTTTTATCATGTATATATTCAATTTTTTTGGGGTGTGCCTAATCCACTAGATTAGTCACTCATTTTGGGCTCATTGCTTTTTTTTCTGCCAGAATATTTTTATTGAAAATCGCGAATAATATTTCTGGATTTACTTTAATAAAGCATATCTGAAAAAAGTTTGAGATTGCCTCAGAAAACCGTGTTCAGTTTGAATTCCATTAAGTAATGATGTTTTGCATTTCAATTTCTGTTTTCATTCTGATATCCTCATCACCTCAGGAAGTGTGTTCGAAAGTTGATATTTTGACTTTTACTGAATTTTTAGTGGACTTCGCAGCTGGTGCCACTGTTTGAGGCAATAACTGTAATTAAATAAGCCTACACCTTTTGCAACTCCCCAGGTCATATTATATCAGACCATTGGGATACCGTATCTCCATCTGCTGCTAACTGGGACCCCCGGCGACTTCTGAGGGAGCAGTGGAGCATACCATTTCGAAAAGTGGCGCCCGGAATTTTCTTTAAAATTGGAATCTGTTTTCATATTGAAAGAGAACTAATTTCTGAGAAACCGTGCGCGCCACGTTTTTAGCCCGCCGACCCACCAAGAAGCGTTACACTGTCTTGCCCATGTTTCCCTCATTTCTAATTCTTACAGCGGAAAGCACAACTATACTATATTGCTTACAAGGTAGGGAAAGCAGAACATACCTGGACGACTGTGAAGATTGCTAAAGAGAGCTGCAAGCCGAGACTTACCAACACAGAGTCAATTAATTCTATTTTTCAGCAAATTGTTCAAAATTCGACAGACATTGATTAGTTTTGAGAAAATCGCGAATAATTCCATTCAAAAATAAATGGTGCTTTGAAATTCGTAATAGTTAGTTGGTTTAGTAAGGAAACTGTTTTCAATCATTTATATAGAACACTCTTTCAAGTATTCAAAAAATGAACAATTTGTTCAGGCCAGCCTCAACTCACCTACACTGTAGGTTGACGGACTAACACCCATTAGAAAACAACTACTCCCCTGGCTAATACCACGAAGGGCATTGAATTACATCCAACAGGTGTCAGTGCGGGATTCTTCACAGAAGAAATTCCGCATATGCTCCTGGCGATACAACTACCAGAATTGATTTCCAATTACTGGGAGGGGACACACTTGCAGACCGGTTTCGGGCTGTTTGGCTCCTCATCAGTGCAAGCCAGTGCCATCATCAACATAAGTCGATGACTTCCCACAATTAAAAATCATACTCGAGCAGAGTATCTTCCCTAGAACTAGGCTGATACAAACAACTAGCAAAATTGCCGTTGCTGCGCCATCTGCCCGTAGACTAGGTACTAACCAAGAGCATATCCGCATGGTCCCAATTCCTTGTTCAAGGAAAATCAGAATAAAACAAATATTCCTTGGGATGCTTGAAGACTGGCTTTAAATCAAATATTCAAAAAATGAACAATTTGTTCAGGCCAGCCTCAACTCACCTACACTGTAGGTTGACGGACTAACACCCATTAGAAAACAACTACTCCCCTGGCTAATACCACGAAGGGCATTGAATTACATCCAACAGGTGTCAGTGCGGGATTCTTCACAGAAGAAATTCCGCATATTGTGGGAAGTCATCGACTTATGTTGATGATGGCACTGGCTTGCACTGATGAGGAGCCAAACAGCCCGAAACCGGTCTGCAAGTGTGTCCCCTCCCAGTAATTGGAAATCAATTCTGGTAGTTGTATCGCCAGGAGCATATGCGAAATTTCTTCTGTGAAGAATCCCGCACTGACACCTGTTGGATGTAATTCAATGCCCTTCGTGGTATTAGCCAGGGGAGTAGTTGTTTTCTAATGGGTGTTAGTCCGTCAACCTACAGTGTAGGTGAGTTGAGGCTGGCCTGAACAAATTGTTCATTTTTTGAATATTTGATTTAAAGCCAGTCTTCAAGCATCCCAAGGAATATTTGTTTTATTCTGATTTTCCTTGAACAAGGAATTGGGACCATGCGGATATGCTCTTGGTTAGTACCTAGTCTACGGGCAGATGGCGCAGCAACGGCAATTTTGCTAGTTGTTTGTATCAGCCTAGTTCTAGGGAAGATACTCTGCTCGAGTATGATTTTTAATTGTGGGAAGTCATCGACTTATGTTGATGATGGCACTGGCTTGCACTGATGAGGAGCCAAACAGCCCGAAACCGGTCTGCAAGTGTGTCCCCTCCCAGTAATTGGAAATCAATTCTGGTAGTTGTATCGCCAGGAGCATATGCGGAATTTCTTCTGTGAAGAATCCCGCACTGACACCTGTTGGATGTAATTCAATGCCCTTCGTGGTATTAGCCAGGGGAGTAGTTGTTTTCTAATGGGTGTTAGTCCGTCAACCTACAGTGTAGGTGAGTTGAGGCTGGCCTGAACAAATTGTTCATTTTTTGAATATTTGATTTAAAGCCAGTCTTCAAGCATCCCAAGGAATATTTGTTTTACTCTTTCAAGTATCATATTGATTGAATTCAATACTGAAGGATACAAATCATATTACTAATGTCAAATTAACAAAAAAGGACAAAAAAGTCGGTTTTGGTGAGACTCGAACCCACGACTATAAAATGGATCCTCTCAGAGGGCTAACGCTCTAACCTAAACTTCAATTGTGACAATTCAAACTTGACCCAATAAACTAGGAAATATTTCAGATATGAGTACATTTGTTCATGCTCAAATGAAACAACTTAGGTTTCGTGTTTGTAGGAAGACAGATCAGAATGGTGACGTTTCTACAAGGTTGTCCCTGGAAACCAAGTAGTTTGTTCTCTGTGATTGCTGAAATTCATATCCTACCTTTTCTGGATATGAAGTCACATTCACTCAGTTGACTGGAATTGCCCACTCATCCGTTTAGTGAACTATAAAGAAATCAGTAAATTTACAGGTGTGAGAAAGAAAATATCATCTCTTCACAGTAAGAAAATCTTGACTTTTTCTTAGAGGAATTTTGAGGGGAAAACCGGAAGTTCCTAGCGATTCCCAAATGAATGATGCTTAAAAATTCGTGATAAATTCACTTGAGTTACTACGGAAACTGTTTTCAATCATTTATGTAAAGTAAGATGTCTATATACTGGTGTTTCATATGTTGCGATATTGTTTCAGACAAACCTATGGACAAGGCGTGGTAGTTCATCAGTGGCCATGAGGGAGCGCTGGTTATCAAAAATTTCTATAAATTTTCGTGATCACTCGATCCATGGAACACGCTGTTGCCAATTCTGATGTATTTGTAAAAGGATAGAGAATTTATCGGGACTGGATATGTGAGGTTATTGAAAACACCAAAACGCGCCAAATTTGTGTTTAACTTTATGCGTTATTTATTCCATGTAGTTTGAAAATAATTTGGAATGAATTTGCATTGTATTTCTACTTGGCAACACAGGACTGTCATCTCCACTGCAGGAGTGCCAGTACCTGGCGGATTTTTTGCAGTACTACTACGCCTACATCATCAAATTTTTTTCATCAAGTTGGCCATATCGGTCGTCTGATTTGCTGACAACCTCTTATATGGAGTAAACACACCAGTATATAGCCACCTTAATGTAGAGAATATATCGTTTTCTACAGTAAGGAAATCTTGACTTCTTCTTCAAAATATTTTGACAGAAGTGTCAAAATTTCCTAGCGATTTGCGAAATAGTTATTTATGTAATAAGGATCATAAAGACGATCATTATGGTACAATTCGTGAATGTTATCGGGCGAGGCGTGTGCCATAATGATTGTTTATGATTCGTATTACATACAAAATTTTATCTGATGGCATTCATATCAATACATTTGAATAAACTTTTTTGATCAAACCATTACATGTTTTCCTTATAGAATTTCATTATGGTACTTAGTACCATGATGAATTCATTATGGTACTTAGTCCCATAATGAATTCATTATGGTACTTAGTCCCATAATGAGCTTCCTTATGTCATCAAAATTGAGTGACATAACGTTGTCATTATGACATGCCATCAGATAAAATATATTATCGCTGAATCATTTCCACTAATAACTCCTTCACCTGACGTAACATACGATTTTGAATAATTTTGGGCCTAATTCTCCTGGTCTACGTCTGGAAAGATATGCGAAGTACACACAGAGCATCTCGATATATGTACTTTCTACCTCTTTTTTTTGTGAAACGTGGATGTGAAGATTTGTCTATCATAAAAATCCTGAGAGGCGTTAATAACTCTTTGAGAAACGTAACATATGCCGTAGACATCACGGTTCATGTAACATGAAAAAGTTCAATTTCGTCTGACTCTCTTGGCGTCTGAAATAAAGAATATGAGTTCGGATATAGTTTCTATCAATTCGTGAGCTGCAATGATATTCTCAACATCGGATGTTTTTATATGCGATGTTTTATAAACAGTGTGCGATAGTTATACAGGGTGTTATTGAAGTACGTGACCAAACTTGAACAGTTATTCTTTGAGTTTTCTAAGACGAAAAGTTCATATAAACATAGTTCGAGTAATGCTTCGTTTTTAACATTTGTGAAAGAAATAGTTATTTCCTTAATATCCTAATAATCTTCTGGACGTTTTTTTTTTTAATTTAGCGGTGTTATTTGGGGTAATGAAGAGCTAATTTATCCCTAACTAGATTAGAATAATCATATGCAGTGGCGTCATGAAGGGCACCAATAATATTATCACCCAATATTTTTTAACAAAAGAATGTGAGCCACTGATTTTTTGCAATTTGTGTATTTTTATCGCATCAAGCAACTGAAACTTCAATTGATTTATAAGGACCTTTTTTGTATTACGCATCGTTTTATTGCATGTCTCTGGGGCAACATAATGAAAATTGATGACATTCTCAAAAACAAGGCATGATACGGCTAGTTTAACCACCGGTAAAAAATATTGGATGAGTTGCTTTCCAGGACGCCACTGGACATGGTGAATTCGATTTAAATGGGAGTGAATCAGTTCAAAGTTCAAGTAAATGCAAAGAAAGCAAATATACACGTTGTTACTGAATAAGTGTAAAACATTTGAGGAGGTGATTCCTCATCGAAAAAAAGATAGGATCTTTCATATAAAGAAACTTCATTGAAGCATCCCTTCTTAAGATACAGCCCCTGAAAGGGGGTACATAAAATTTGTATAACAATTTTTTTCACAAGCACTGAAAAAGTTACAATATTGGAATTAACCTGACGTTTTGTACTACCAAAATGACACTCAGCCAGTAATTAATTTGGTTTACCCCATGGTTGTAAGGGGTGAAAAAACGCAACCCCTAAAATGTATTTCCAATGTAACTTTTTTCTTAATATTTGTTTACCATTCAAAAATGTATTTCCGATAGCCTGTTTCATTTTCAACAAAAAATGTCTCTTGGGTTTTTTGCCCAAAATAAACCAGTTCGCAGCATAAAAAATATTTACGAACAACTAGAGAGATACATCGTCATAAATGCGAAAATACGAAACTAATCTATCTAGTAGATCGCTATTAGCGATAGTGACAATTAAATTGGTATGACGCTGTCAGTTGGTTGATTTCAATATTGTTAATTTTTCAGTGCTTGTGAAAAAAATTGTTATACAAATTGTATGTACCCCCTTTAAGGGGCTGTATCTTAACAAGGGATGCTCCAATGAAGTTTCTTTATATGAAAGATCCTATCTTTTTTTCGATAAGGATTCACCTCCTTAGATGTTTTACACTTATTCAGTTACACCCTGTATATATTTCGACTTCACCAACACCAAGCAATGGATTGCAATCATTCTAGCGCAAGCTCTCTTCAGACAGTAATTTTATATAAAAAATGATGCGAATATGATTTTGTACTCTTTGAATGTTGATAAGCTTATACCATTATTTTCTTAACCTCTCAATGGAGCATATGACGCACTTCTGTTGCATAAGCAGATTCAGAAAGAAGAACCTTTCAATTCGAATAAAAATCTGTAATTTTTTAATTCGAACGAACCGGATCTAGAAAGATATCAAGATACCGATATGGCAGATCGCTGGTTTTCTTTCTTCAATGAATGCAGCCAAGATATAAGCATAATGGTATCTTTGAATCTCCAGACTTACTTAAAATTTGTTCATTTTCTAGGGAGCACTGAATATTATTTCATTTCCAGAAATTCTCACATCATTCAAGTAATTCACCATTGCTACCAATTGTATGTTGTTTCTACGAGTGACAACACCCTCACAAAGGACTTTATCCTCTAGATGTTGACCCATAAACACAAAGTTTCAGCATCAAAAGGCTTTAACTGCTCTCCTGAGAATGGTACTTCCAAGAATACTGTTCCAGAAATCTTCGAAGACACCAGTTTGTTCCTTCAGTTTCCTCTGAAGAGAGGAGAGGATTTTTTCTCGTCTGCTTTTGATGGTGCAGGTTCTAAAAAATTATGGTCCAATCATAAAACCACTGTCAGTCATTGTAATTCGTCAATAAAAGTAATTGAGTACTCATAACTATAAGAGCGGCAACAGCCTTGTTGTGATGATATTGGAATTGATGTAATGATTTGACCTTTAGAACCAGTCCCCATTAGAATATTTCTGTAGTAATAACAACCTTTTCATAAACTAAGAAAAATGCCCCTCCATTAAATTTACCAGAATAAAAATGCTTTTGACTATGGCTACTCATGGAAGACACAAAATAAAAAAGATGCAATCAGGTACGTGATCTGGGTGTTATATTCGATACGAAGCTGATCTTTGATACTCGCATCGGAGGCGTAGTGAAAACTCCTTGAAAATACTGGGTTACATCATGAGACAAAATAAACTCATGACTAATCTGCAAGCCCTATTGGCTGTCTACTATGCTTATGTATTAAGTGAATTAAATGTCGTTACATCCATCTGAAATCCTGTAAATAATAGATATAAAGATGTGAAGATAAATATAAATACAAGGTCCTTGAAAAAATTTTACATATTCGATAATTCCTTCAAAAATACCAACTCTGCTGATAACTCACCTATTTGCAGAATGGAAAATACTCTGAAGAGATACTCATGAATAAAATTCATTCAATACATCATTCACCCTGTTCAAGAACTGTGTGGTACGTCTTCTCTTGAGTGACTGCTTCAACCCATGATTAGATATACTCGCTCTTTATATAAACTGTATTTGTCAGTATTTGGTTATCTGTTATTTTATTCATTATCAACAAACTATTAGTGGATCCTGTTATGGGGTTTCAGCCTGTGTATTCCCAAATGAATAAATTATATCGGAACATGAAATTTCATGACATGGAACAAGTAGAAATTTTTTTCAGTTTTTCAGAAAATAATGGAAAATAAATCTTTGAAAAGCGTTTTCATGTTCCCAAGGGTTTATGAACTTCTCTTAGTTTTTATCGCAGCTCTGTTCCTGTACATAAACAGGATCGCCATTATATCCTCTGACTACTTCTAGTGAGCCATTAAGATCATAGTGAAAAATGGCATTAACATCTACGAAAGCAGTTACGAATAGGAACACAATTGTGCTCATGTAGGTATAACGATCTGAGAGAAGTAGGCAGGAAAGTTGTAATTTTTCGAGAGAACCACAAAAAAATTTGGACGGAGGATTCATTTCTTTGTCAACTTTCAATTGGCATGGATGTGACTAGCGACACAGGTATCGTATGAGAGGCCGAATAGAAAAGATATGGGAATCGTCATTGCAGATCTGCCCTTTCCTAATATACTTCGTCTATGATCTCCATTGAAATCAAGCATAGGGTTATTCTGGAATCTATTGGAAGAACAATGTTCTCATTCAAGAACTTCTTTGTGATACTGTGATAAAGCTGGAGATCTTTCACGGTCATTTCTATTTTCTTGTTATACAAGCAACTTGCCAATACATCTAGTCGGGGGCTAGGTTTATCTTGACTGAGGAACTCAGTGCCTGGTTGGATTTGGGTGATGGAAGTATAACCTTCGGATAATGAAGACTAACACCATCATTCTATTTTTAATTTCCTATTTCCCATGATTCCCTCTAGAGATTGTGGGACTTCATCTCTCCTGCGAGGACAATGAAAAATTAAATATCCATGACTACATGAAGAGACACATTAGTGAAATTGCATCAAGTTCAGTGACGCATCTGTTGTAGATATCACAACTCTCCGAAGCCTGAAACAATCACTGATATAATGATAAATGGATAGTTTTATCCCTTTCTCGAGATTGTCGATTTCGAATTGGGTCAGCACCCAACTACCTGCGATCATTCACCATCTCAAGATCACAATCCATTTCATCGACTGTCCCCCTCAATTAATTTTCTTTGATTCCAGAACAATCACTCTACGTTTATTTCAGCCGTCTACTCCCAATAGCTATCAATTGCCGCATTGATCTCTCTATCTGCCAATTAATATGTTTGGAACTTCCACCGTGTTTGAGGAAACTATAATTGACATCCAAACCGCCGGAAGCGGTCATATTCCATCAATTGAATTAGGCGAATCAGCACGTTGCATTAATCTGTACATCAATTAGATGGTTGGATGGGTGCTTTCGGCGAACTTGTGAGACGGGGGAGGAGAAGATGTTCTGAACTGACCGTCATACATACATTAGGATTCAACTACTTGATGCATGCTACCGATGGAGGAATATGTCTGGTCTATAAGAGACTGGTTCGTCGTATTCGGTTCGACTATTTTATAATGTAACCATTATCTGTCTGTTTGCTCGACCTCAATAATAACCATCACTTACTTATTTGATTGAGCTACAATATTTTGTTACGAACAATCAGTTTTTGAAATACCATCGTGTGAACCACCAAATATTTTTAATTCAGTTCTGTACCTATATATAAAAAAGAGAAAGCAATGAGCATCGACAGCTTTTGAATCCAAAAAATTGGACTCAAACCTGTTAAGAATGTTGTAAAACATATTCTTCAGAATAAAATAATAGTGTTTCTGAAAATATGTATGTAATGTAACAAAATTTTCCAACAAAAGAACTGCAACAAATTTGTTTAATAGTCGTGGATAAATTGAAGTATTATACTCGCGTATAAAGGCTATTATTCCCTCGGTTATTTAGGCCTGCAGCTCGTGACCATAAACTTCACCTCGTGAATAATGGCCATCATTATATACTCATTGAATGATATACTATTATCTACACTCGTGCTATAATAATATTCAAATAATCTGTTTCATAATGAAATCCATCATGATACGGATTTTTCGTCACGATACAGATTTTAAACCATTATTTCCCAATCGAGCATGATGTATATTTGACGTTTATCAAAATCATAAGGTATTAAATTCCCATAGACTAGAGCTGAATTTCGATTCCTCCACACATATACCGAAGAGAGAGCAGAAAATGCTGTACATGATAATTTTCTTCAAGATGCCGATTCACACGAAAGGGGAGCCCTGTTCAGATAACACCGCGTTAATCAAGGGACAGGAGATACGAATTAACATTCACTTCGAACTTCTGAAGTTCACGAGCCTCAGGAAGAACTTCTCTCGCCAAGGAGTTCCAAAGCCCAGCTGTTCTATTGAGAAAAGATCCCTGAGCAAGAGAGGTTCGACAGGTCTCCAAATTCACAACAAAAGGTTGGGAATTCTGTACTCGTTGAGTCATCCTTGTGGATATTGCCAAGGGTGGAACGATTGATGAAAATTCAAAAAAGCATCGAACGTGAAAATATCTATAGTCGTATCTGAGCCTTGTAGGTAATTAGAAGCTGACAAGAAAAGAAGTACTTCTTCGCATGCAACAGAAATCCAAGTTTCTGGGAAGCACTTTCAGAAATCGATCCCATATGGTTTTTCCATGAGAGATTATCACTGATCGTAAATCCTAGCATCGAGATACTTGACTTTGAAGGAATTGTTACTGTTATATTATATTATATTACACATAATACATTTTTCATTTCTGCTATTTTCGTATTCATTGTTGTTGTATTTGCCGAGGTAATACTATTGATTACTATTATTGTGTTCAATAAAAATAAGTATGAATATAATATTTGAGGTTCTCCGTTAATCATCGGGTGTATATGAAAGAGCGTATGCACCTCCATGTTATGGTTATCAATACACTCGTCTCGTTTCGTATCTCGGTTAATGCTCGTCAAAGAAAAAAGGCAAGGAAGGAGGGCCCCGAGGAAAGAGGAAAAAGGGGGAAAAGAAGGGGAAAACGAACAAGAAAGAGCGAAGGGAGTTCGTAGTCGTATCAGTATAAATAAGCATCATTACTTGAATGTTGCATGATATACTATTATAAATTGAAAATAAATAATAGGGAACGTCGAATTGAATCAATCGTGTTGAAGTGTTTGAAAATGAATCGGTTTGGCGAAACCAAAGAAGAAGGAATATATAGTGTAATCTAATCTACAATCCCTCATAATAAGGTGAGGAGTGGAAATAGGATATGAAGGCACAAACGACAATTGTGGTTTCAATTTCCATTGATAATTTATAAAGCTAGGGCTGTTTCTGATTGGATTCTGTTGATTGTTGTTGTTTTTGGTCATTCCAATTGTTTCATTTTGTGAATATGTCTCTCTGATATAAGGAATCGGGTTCAAAAAGATTATCTTCATAACTATAACTCGACCTTGATTAATAAGCCACTATTTTGATTGCATCATCGTCATTAGTTTGGAATTAATAACCAGAGATGATTCATCAGACTATTATTGATGCCAATATTATGTCTCGTTGAGTTATTTTAAAATAGATTCAAATTTCAGATGCAATCAAAATAGTCGACTATTCATCAAGGTCCCGTTATATTATCCTTGAATTGGTACTACGGCATCCTTGTACCTACTCAGATAAATTTCTGTTAGTATGAAAATAAACAGACATCCAAAGTCAAAAAATTGATTTAATTCTTATCCTCCACCCAATAATCAACTCAATTCTTCAAAACCCATCGAAATCTTCACTTAGCTGTGGCACAGCTCCCACAGACCGAATGTTTGAGTAGGCCCTGGGTGGAATTGCAGTAGTTAGCTTTTATTTGTTCATTATTCGAGGAAGTTCGGTTCCCGAAACGATTTCTGATATTCATAATCTTTTTTTCCTAGATAAGTGTCGTGACGACTATTTGAGAGGGTGTCTCAATCCTCCAACATTATTTTTCAAGAACCGAATCAGTCATTCAATGTAAGATTTTTTTGTTTGAGGAATATCGAACACAAAGTGAAACTTCTGATAACTTACGAAAGGCTTATTCGCTTTTCAAATATAAATCCTTTCTGAATAGAGAATCGAAAGAATATTCCAAGAAGATGTTGAAAGATTTGAATCCCTATTCGCGGGAAAAAGTTGATAAATCCTTCTTAGAGACACGAGTGACGTCACGAAAAGGTTTTCTCCATCAAACGAATAAAAATGATGCATTCTCCTCAACTCCTTGATACATTGTCTATTCAAACGATGAGCATGGCGATGGCTCTTCACCCCTGCACTCCATACATGCAGACTTTTCCTACAAAACGTAAACAATCCATGATGCTCTGTTGCTCCTGGGCAGTTTGAGAGCATTCTCCAAATGTTCGAATAGTTCGCGTTCGCCAAATATTAGACTCGCTCTGGTGGTCGAACAAATTTTACGTGAGATTACATTTTCAGTGTTTTTTTCAGCCGTTGACAGGGAAGCGAGTAGGGGACCTTGTTCGAATGATCCTTCACAATGGAAGTATAATGGACAATTTTTATCTACATCGATCTATTTTCGAGTATATGACTAACCGTTGCAGTTGTAATTCATTTTCAAAAACTTTGAATTAACTGAGAATATGATATGATTTCATTTGCTCAATGTGAAATTGTATAAAAGAAGTAGAATCAATAATTCTCGAAAGCTCTGTTGATAGGTATGTGCTTATCATTAATGGAAGTTTGATGATGAAGTGTGCCCGTCGAACCAAATAGAGGGGGCGGGATCAAAAAGAAAGTCACTTTTTGTTGCTCGATTTGTATATCAAGTATACGGAACTTGAATCGTATGAAAAGAATTCACTTTTGAGGAATTTGTATACAATGAGCCGGAAACAGCAAGGGGTTTAAAAAAAAAATCTCCCACTTAGTGCCAAACCAAGACAAGATTTTCTTCTTGAAAAAATGATCTCCTGGAAAACATACCAACCGCGAACCCCTGAATTCTTTCACCATTTAATTCCTTGGTTGTTTAGAAAGGGTAACTTTCCATGATCACAGTGCGATATAGTAGTAGTAGAAGAAGCATAAATTTACTTCCCAATCAAAGTTCACACAAGTTAGTACAGATCAAGCATTCAAAATAGTGTAACGGATATATTAACATCGGATACATAAGTTCAAAATGATTCGTACAGTTATATAAATATCTGGTACACATACAGTGTATTCCTTTAATGCCCCCCCCCAATTATGATTTTTTTAACGGATCATCTCAAAAGATTGTTACTTGAGATGATAAAATTGATGCATGAATACCATATTTCGGAGGGAAATTGTTTTATTGTTTTCAAGAGAGCGACTGGGCGCCATCTGGAAAAAAAATAATTGGAAAAGGGGGTATTGTGATACATCATTTTGAAGGTCCTACTTCACTTTACAAACCCAGAATATTGAATCAATATCTGCACCTACTACAAAATGGCGGAATATTTAAAAATTACCTGAAAACCAACATTACTATCGATATTTCTAGAAATATTCTTTTTTCTCTGTCATATGGCAATCCCATCAACCCGATAAGGTTTGACAGGTTATTTTTCGTTTTTTTTTATATGATATCATTGATGGCTGCTTTGGTTTTTTGCCAGGCCATTTGCTCTGAAGAACGATTTTCATTGTACCTATCTGAAAATACTATATTTAGATGATTATTCAGCTCCCTGAAAGCGGTCTTTGTTCAGTGGGCCCGCACGGAAAATTTGACGGTTTGCTAGTTTCATCAGCTGCCTACTTACATTTCAAAAGTGAATAATATGTTGATAACGGTTCTCTAGGAATCGCCAATCGTTTGTATATTTCCTTAGCAACGAGGTAGATAAAATGCCAAATTGACTAGCAGCCGCCATTCCACTTTTTCCAATGGATACAATTCAGTAACCTGGTTGATTCGGTGATGAACGGGCTGAAATAGTTGAATTATCAAAATTGATTCGAAACAATAGAGTTTTTTCTGAACATTCATTTTCTTTTTCAGAACACAATAGAGTTTTTTCTCAACATTCATTTTCTTTTTCAGGAAACAATAGAGTTTTTTCTCAACATTAATTTTCTTTTACAGAACAGACTGAATTCATATGAATACCTGATATGAAAATAATGATTGTTTTATTCCCGATATTCGCAAAGAAAGCTCATTGAGCAAACACCACAGACATAATGAGTTCTTTGACGAGATGCAATAGAGTGAACTACGTCTACAGACAATGAAAGTTTGAACCAATGCCAGTCAACAAAAAAAATTGTCGTCCACATGGAAACAATCACTCTACCTACTGGTGAAACAAATGATTGTAAAAAAAAACAATTCAACATGAAAAATACAGTATCTGCCATCGATGCTTCCTCTAGATCCAAATAAGAAGGAAATAATGAAGGAATGAAACGTGGTATTAATATGCATTGAGACCAACTTGGCGTAAAATATCACATTCTTTTGTTGTGCAAATATTCTTCCATTCATCGAATAATTTTGAGTGAAATGAAATGCATCGAATAATGAATAATCCCCAGCAAATTATTAATACGATGATCAATTATGTCTGAAACACTGACAGTAATTACCAAAATAATGCTATATCATTATATTTACACTCACGGGACCATTATAGTCATACACAAACATCATTTCATATAAATTTGGGATTAATTTCGTACATGACACCACCAAACACAACACTGGTATTAACATTTCCATACTATTTTCATATCATGGCATGAAATAAATGTGTCATTTTTTATCAAAATCGAAAAGGGGTCCAAAACCCCTATTAATTGAAACATTGATTGAAGTTGGCGCTGGTCTTCACTTTCTTTCGATTATCTATGCTTTCTTATTGCATCAATAGCTTTGGGCTTGGTCCAGATTGTATTTTCGGCGGAATCCAGATGAATGTATAAGCACAAAGATATCATCGATCACTAAAACTGTTATACACACACAACTGTATATGCATACTATGATGATCAAAGAAGAACTCCATCCAGAAGAGTATATATTCTTGGTCCCGATTCCAAAGTATCTATTCATTGTTTATAAAGATTCTCTTCTTGTGGTATTCGATATAATCAATCAGTTCCTTGGCATTACCAGGGAAGTCAATTTTTCCACTATCAGGTACGGAAGCATTCGAGTAGTTGATTTCCAAAAAAAATTTTTCTAAAAGAATTGCTGTTAGACTTTGGGTCAGGGAAAGTCAACACTTTTTTCCATTCGTTACTACAATTTCAGATCATCACCCTCTTTCGGAGTGTTTCGATAAAATAGAAATGAATATTGCGCGATTTCTTCACCTACTTCACCTTGATTCTGTGCTTTTTTATAAAAAAAGGTGTCAATCTCACAAAATAAAATGTGAATTGAGGCGCCCTTTTTCACTATTTATTCCCTCACAAGATTCAGCTCCAGATTTTCTTAGTGAAGATTTCCACATGACCCTTTTTTTCAATTTCTTCAATTGAAACATCTTCAGAATGTTGGTGGTCGGAGCAGAACTTTTCTGATCTTCTGTATAGCTCGCCTACCTTGATCAATGTTACGAGAACTGCCACTTAATATAAATACCCAGAGAGTTCAATGTACCCACAAAGTATTCAAATATCATATTCCTTTCAATACATCACATATTTTGCCTTTGGCATGAGAACACATTTTAAATGTTTCAATTGAGGCGTAGGTTGAACTTAAGTTCATTGAGACATGTGCTGGGAATCTTGGAAACAAACAGCAGACTTTAGAATTGTTTTTCGATTATTTCAGGGCTTTTGACTTGTTCGACCATGACATACTGTTACACAAATTGCAGTTTTATGGTATTCAGGGCCCTGGATTGAATTGGGTTGGATCTTGCCTGACTGATCGTAGTCAGCTGGCATGTGTGAATGAAATGAATTCCGAAAGAAAATGTGTATCAAGAGAGGTACCTCAAGGCTCTGTTTTAGGTACCCTTTCATTTTGATTTTCAAGAATGATCTTACGGATTTTTGTTCAAAAGCTTGCATAATTGTTATTTTTACGGATGACACTAACACTTTGCTATCTGCTGGAACTATATCCGAATAATTTTCAAAGCTCGTGAAGTAACAGATCAAATTTCTGAGTGGTGTTTTACAAACGTCCTGTTGCTAAATTCTACTGAATCTCAAATCCTCAACTTTGTTACTGAAAGTTATACATATATATTGACGTTGTCGGTTAAAAGAAAACAGTCTCTCTAGATGTTCTCAAGCTTTCATACCAGAGTTTGATTCAGTCAGTAATTTCCAATGGTCTTCTGGTGCATCTTCAAGTGAACATTGCAGGCCATCATTCATTCGTTATGGTTTATCAACGTTGCCTAGTTTGTATATCTACCAATCTATGATATATATAAGAAACAGTATTTCAATTATTCCTAGATATGAACCAACCAATAAACGTTTCACAAGAAATAATTCTCAACATTAATCTTATGGTAGATTGACAATATCAAAGAGCTATATTTATGATAAGCTGAGTGAGGACATTGAATCTTTGAATATCAATGTCCTCAAGATGAGACCCTAGATTTCTTCATTGCAGAAAGCTTTCTACTCCATGAATAAGTTTCTCCTTGAATATTAATATGATTGTATCTTATTAGCTTTTTTATGTTCATTCGACCTGTTGAATTATAATAATAATATAAGTTCATTCACATGAAAATGGTAAGCGATACATGATGATATAATCGAATATACATGTACGATAAACAAGCTATTCCGCTAAAACCTGAGTCGAGCGCGGAACTAAAAAGTTTATGTATGTCATGTATAGGTGTGCATTTTGCCATAGAAAATCTGTATCTTGCCATTTACATTAGACCTTACTGAGATTGGAATATTATGGTATCTTATAGTGGTTTAATATTTTTTTATGTTAGACAAGAAATGAAGAGTTTACATATTATTCAAGAGAGTATCGATAACCTCTTCATTTATTGTTCGGAATTTATGATTTCTCTAGTTATCATCCTATCTGTATTCAAAACGTACAGTTTCCGTTTCTTTTGGAAAGGTTTGGTGAGTTGCAGTGAATAACTAATCCTTTCATGGCTATATTTAGGGAATTAAAAAGTCTTGGAGCTAGGTAACTATGACATCTTTGATTTTGACTTTGAATTAGCCAGTATTTTACGATGATGCTATGTTTCTCTAGTCTGAATATAATTGTGAAGAAAAGCTAGTTCAATAAATGTTTGGTTGATTTATTGAGTTGGGGATCACCCGTTTTCATCGTTGAATACCTATCTTTGCTGAAAGAATTCTCAGTCACGGATATCTCACCACCTGACTAGTGATGTGTATTTTTCAACAGGAATCCTTATATCCAACTATACCCTTATTATAATCGACCTATGATTTTTCTCACGTACTTGACATCTTTTTTTTCAATTTTTCCGCTGGAAATTGTGGGTTTATGGCGTCGATTATCTTGGTGATTGATTTTGGGGGTAAGTTAATTCGAAAGAAAATTGTTTTCGCTCCCACCGAAAGAACGCGCTCTTACAGAAGGGGAAGAAAAGTCTATAACCAGTGTTTCTCCGCAATGGCTTATAAATTTTGATCTATCGCTTGCGTCAGATTGAAAAATCTGCTGGAAATGCTGAATAAATGACATAACATGACGAGAGTTCGGGAGAATTCATAAAAGATGAGTTTATTGGACGATTTTTATGGTTTATGAGTAAGTTTTATGTTGAATTAATAAAGTCGGAGGAAATCGACGGAGGACATTAATCACTTTTCCATATAACATGTTCTCAGCGAGTGATAATTAAATTGAATGGGATTCGGTTCTAATTTCTACTCCTTGAAATACTGAGCGAAGGCCGAGAATACAAATAGTTTCTTCTGATTTTTTGACTAAGTATTTCTTGTTCATTATTCCAAAGATGATAAAGTGAAATTGTGAAATTTTCGGAATATTCACTTCTACTAACTGGTGAAAAAAAGTGGGAAAATGACCAAGAAGATCAAAATTTGATCAAAAAACGCCATTTTCAATGGTTTCTGTCACTCAGAAAACGTTATTTGTTTTCAACATTTGAAAAAAAGGATCAGGAAATCTAGAGACTTTCTCATAATACTTTGGCGGTTCTTTTGTATGGCCACAAAACGTTTCCGGTTTCAGATGAGATACGTGATTCAACAGATATGAATTGACTGAAATGTTATCGTAAAAAGAAGGCGAAATACATATATGAATCCATCGAATAATTGTTTCGTATCTACATCGCATTATATGAGGTCCAAAAATGATAAAGAGTTGTGCAGGAATCGCCCCGAAACTATTGAAAATTGAAAGTGGGTTATCAACATGAGATGGCAACATTAATCGGGTGACAGGGAACTTGGGCGGACTTTCTCTCAATCCTTGCTCGTGCTAGGAATCCCCCTTTGAAAGGTATGACTTCGTTATTACGCAGTTTTACTCTTATGGGTAGATCGTTCATCGGGCGACAACGAAAGCAGGTTAACGATAAAACAAGTCAAACATTTTTCTAAAAAACATGAGTCATAGCATGCCACTCTTTCCCTACCATTTCACAGGTGAAAAATGTTCCCAAATTCACTTTTGGGCATCGATGCACTTTGTGAATCTCAACGAAACTGATTGAAATATGAATTATACTTTGCTGAACGATTCATAGCTATACTTCTTTCGAGAAGTCACTTCATTATGATTTTTCCAATTATATGAGGATTACTTTCGTGCCCTAGGACTTTATACCAACAAGTTTCCATCTACAAAAGATATAGATATCTGTTTTTCAATAATATTGTTATGAAAAAAAATGATCACAATGTATTACTTCACTTTCTCCTTTTCAGAGCACCGATTTTTCTGTACCGAATTTGAACCGTAGCAAAACCTACCGGGTCGGTTGGTATATTCGATCAACCAACCTTACCAATCAAAATTGGTATAGTGGCAACCACCAATAGTCTTTCGCATAAAATCAGCTAGAAAAATGTTTACAGTGATTGAAAATTGAACCCAAGCGAAGGGACAGTGATGAGAGTGAACACAGTTCAAACTAAGATGCCTAGGAAACCCTGATGTATCTAGTGATTCGATATTGTTTAGAATTTCTTGGCGAAAAACAATCGACGATTACAAAAGCTTTCTTATTTTTGTATAGGGGGCGTTTTATGAGCATTTCCGAAAATCTGTCAAATGTCGGTTTTGTCAGATTGACGTAACTTTGATGTTTATTGTTGTCAATGAAAACTGAAATCATTTCTTCGCACTCAACAGTGTTTCAAAGTCTATAAAAGTAGAATAAGTGTTGAAGTTATAACAAGTACTTTTTCACGATGTGTAGAAGATTTCGTATTTTGTGTGGTCAGTCAAAATCTGGGGATCCAAATATTCTTCTTTATTCAGTACCTAAGGTAAGTACAAAACAAATCACCCCAAAATAATAACATGAATGTAGCGTTTTAGCTAATTTTATTCGTTTCAGCTTGAGTGAAAGTCTTATATCGAGGAGGAAACATCTGTAGCTCTTAATAATGAGCTATTGGAAACAAAGTAAATAAAGGAAATATCGATGTGATACGTATTTTGAACCGTTGCATAACTGATGTGTGTATCCCCAATTTCAAGACAGTCACTATCAATACACTAGCATGAACTTTGTCGTACATTCTCAGGTGAATGGGCAAAGTAAATTTTCTCGGAATCGAAGTCTAGTCTTACAAACTGATATAAAAACACTAATAACTTGTAGAGGTAGCAGGTGACAGTGACAGTATTGACAGGTTGTTAACGGTAGGTTTCCACGTTACATGCACGTTTTCTGAAACGCATTTGATTGGCTGTCAGGGTTGTCAAAATCTCAGTAGGCAAATAATAAACAGTGGTAGAATATTTGGTTGCACATTCCTCTCTACTGAAAATTAAGCTTCATATGGTATATGACTGATCGCCATCTACAATAGCGATCTGAAGCTTTTGCGATCTCAGAAATCAAGCAATCGCTTTTCGCCAATTTTATCCCAAAATTATTCAGGCATAAGTAGATACACCAGGGTTTCCTAGGCATCTTAGTTCAAACGATCGCTATAGATCGCATGGTTACCGACTGACAGTTAAGTTGCCCAGTAAAAATTTGTTGTAAATATCTTGAAATTATATTTCCTCTCATGAATTTTTAGTAGATATTCGTTGGAACCACGACATATAGTTTATTCCACCTTTTACGATACTTCTCTATCGGATATTCTCATTTTCAAAAAAAAAACTGGAATTGGAATATTGCGAGTTTGAAGGATAGAATTTCCCTGTCAATCGAACGGTGAATTCCAAACCCAGTATCTTATATATGCGTCAAAATTATTGGTGAAGGCGGAGTAGGTTGTGTTGAAGAGGTTTGGTGATCAGGAATATACGAATCGTTCCGTGATGCAGGCAAAACGGTAGAATATGTCTTTTTTCGATCTTTGAAGCCAGGGCTCCTGAAAGAAGGATGAGCCCTGATTTTTCACTCCAGTCGTGTTCAGTGGTTCAGAATACGTGAGAACGTCTGATTATGTTTTCAAAATCAGATAATTTCTGTAGACAATGAATCTTTGTATTCACTTCAGCCGTAACTCGATTCATCAACCCAGACAACCAATAAAATCTTGAAACGGTCGCCCTTTACCTTGCAATATCTAAACTATGAATGAATTTCAATATAGTATCATTATCGAATAAATTCCACACTCCTAAGATCAGTGAAAATTTTAGGTATGTGAGTGGATACTCCAGTTGTTCTCTGTCTATTTGTGGGTATTTATTTCATCAGCAAATGATATGAATTGTCAAATCACGTGAAAACAATTTGTATATGCACAGTAACTCGATGGGCTGACACCTATCAGGAAAAAAATAACTCCCTTGACTAATACCACAAAGAACATCTTCTTCGAATAACCCTGCACTGGCACTTGTCTGATTGGGAGAGATATGTTTTCTGACAGGTGTGAGTCTGTCAATGGACTTTGTAGATATTTGGGTCAGACCCGGACACATTATTCTCAGATGATTTGATTCATTGGGATTTTGATATGAGCAATACGCTCTCTCGTGAAAAGTTTTGAACAATTTCAAAGTATTGTCAAAGTGGTGCTTATTAACGAAATGGTTGAGACTTTCGCGGCCGAGGTTTTCAGTCTTACTACTTTCGTTCAGGTTTCAAGGCCGTCGTTTTTTAGGAATCTCTTCCTGACTTTCGCTGGCGCGAGTGGCTAGCTTCTTCAGAGGCTCATACATCTTGAGTTAAACACCGATGACTAGGTATTAGTACTTCGAAAAGCGAATCTATGTGGATTCAGGAAGCCTGAAATGATAATTGCTTTTTCTGGATTCGGAGAATTTTCATTCATATTATTTGCTGTAATTACTAGATTCGGAGAAATATCATCAGCATTATTTGCCGCAGTACCTGCCGTCATGATATCAGTTATTGTTGATCATCTTAATATGGGATTCCATATTCGGTTGAGGTTCACAGCTTCTCCTTTTCTGTTGAAATCACCCGTGTGTTTGTGGATCTCTGTTGCCTCACGTATCAATCGACTATGGTATCCCTGGTTGGGGGCAATGAGTTTCACGTTTCAAACAGAATCCTGACTTGTCAGTTTGCCCTAGTCTGCACTTTCTTTCATGCTCTTCTATCCTAGTTTCCATAGATTTTTTGGTGATACCGATGTATACCTTTTCACAGGTGCACGGTATGCGATAAAACCCTGCTGCTGACAATGGGTCTCTTTTGTCCTTAGCCGACTTAGGCTTTGTTGAATCTTCTTGATGGGTTCGAAGACCGTTTCGATCTTGCATTTCTTCAGGAGTTTTCCAATTCGGTATGTGACCCTCGGAATATATGATAGATAAGCATGTGCAACTATTTGAGGGTCCTCCCTGTTTTGAACCGAGGAACTCTTCATTTCCATGGCCCTGTTAATCTCGAGTACACTGTATCCAATCGATCTCAAGGTCACTTGAAGATGTTCCAGTTCTTTCTCCAGATGCTCTGGTTCACATATTCACTGCTTATTAGTTGAAATCTAAGTCAAAGTGACGCTACGATATTATTTTGAAATCTTGCATATGATTGAAATTATAACTGTTTTTCATCAGGGACAATCCATGGTTGGTGTTCACATAAAAAGTGAAAATACACTTGAAATATTCGCTTCCATTTGAAATATTCGCTCACAAAATTTCACACTTCGGGAATTTCAAACATCGTCAATGTCTTAACCTTAAATAGCCATAGTTGACAAAGTGGTGCTTATAAGTTGGAGTTCTCTGGATTTGGCGTTGCGATCCTAATTTTGAATCCCAAAAGCCAGTCTTCGAGTGTGCTCACCATTCTATGTCGAAATGAAGTTAATGAATTATCATCCTTATTATACCAACAAAACCATAACACACACTTCTATAAATCGTTTTCCCCACAGAAAAGCGATCAATCAACACTCCTCACTCTCCATTCGTCCAGTCGTGGCAAAGCAGCTCCCCTGAAATTCCAATTTCGAAGGTGTCACCATCGTTCCCAAACTATTCAGGCGAGATTCGATCATAAAAAAGCATAACGTTAATACGACTCCATACGATCTGGATATGAAAAGCCTTCATCTAAGAAAGGCCTCTTAATAAGATTTCCCCACAGAAATCTTGGCAACCCTCCCGTCAATTACTTTTTGCGGTTATTAGAGCTCCCGAGGGTCTATTTTCAGGGGACATACGAGTATGAGCTTGCATTACCTCCGAGTTAATGTTCATCGACACCGTTATTATAACTGTGCTTGACAAGCTCGAACGGTCTGCGGTTTGGAAGGATAACTAACATCCAGTGAAGGGTGATTTGCGTCATCATTGCATAGTACCTACAGGGGCAATTTCTTCCTTATGGTTTTAGTATTTGAGTTGATCATGATGAAAACATAATGACGTTTTCGACTTTTAATCTGTATTTCTGCAATGCTAAATTTTCTATGATCCACTAGCTTGGAGGATATGTCATATTGAATCGACTTTGATGGTTGTACGGGAAAAATTTATAAACCATAGATCTATTTTGTTTTAAAATATAAGGGCTGAGGAGGGCTCTCTCGACAAAGAGCAAGTTTGAAGTTTTTTCTGGTTTAGTTTTTTTTTTCAGAGAACGCGAATCAGAAGTCCAAAAGCGGCGCCCTTCTTTCGTTCATAAATAATGAACTTACCAAGAGTTGAGAATGTCGCAGAAATTTGCTGGGAAAGGGTGCAATGAAGGGGAATAGATGAAGTGTAATGGTGGCAACCAATATTGTATATAGAAAAATGGATATTTTGTTGAGAAATGAAGGAAGAGAAGGCAATTTGATATTCAGTAGAATCGTGAAACTTATTATTATTATTATTCACAGGAATAACAACTCGCGAGTAGGTTTCTCAAAGTGACTCAGATTGAATCTATAATTTGACCTAAAGTTGAAGCATTTGCTTGATTTGATGATGCTAACTCTGTAGTGGAAGTGGTGAGATGAAATGTTCTGCTTGATTTTGGTGATCAGAATAACTGATAAAATTACGGCAGGTAGTGCGGCAACTGAAACTGATGATTTTTCTCCGAATCCAACAGAAGTAAGTAACACTCCAGACTACTTGCATCAATATAAATACGCCTTTACAAATCGAAATGTCCAGTCATCGGAATAGTCAGGATTAGTGAGCCTCTGAAGAAGCTAGCCACTCGCGCTAGCGAAACGTCAGGAATAAATTCCAAAGAACGACGGCCTTCAAACCCGAAGAAAATCAGTAAAACTGAATCAGTAATTTTATTGCAGATTATTTATGGTAAATATCTTGAAATTTCCAGGAGACATATGTAGTTCCGGTATTTGTGTTCATTTTTGTTTCTTTCGAGAGAAGATTCAGGGATTGCAATTGACGTTGATTATCTTGTGATTCTCTGAAGGAACCAGGTACTCAGGGAACGTAGCAGGAAAAGCCTCAGTAGTGTTGTGCTATATTGAAACTAGTCCTTCTACAGGGCGTCCCAATAGTGGATATTTGCTCGATATATCGATAATGAGAAAAAATTCATTGTTTTTCGAATGGAAGTTATACGACACCAGTGATATAACATTTCAAAATTAGTTTCAAGTATACAGTGTTGTATTTTTCCGTGAGTGCAAATGAAATATATTTTTATTTTTGTACACAACCATTTTGTTGTTCTGTCGAAAGAAAGGTTTCATATGTCCCTACTAGATGGATATTTTTTTCTCTCACACAATTCACCGTTGCTAAGTTACAAATTTATTGTTTAAATTCTGAAGTAGAGCCAGCTCTGAATGAAACAGCTGCTATTGAGTTGTTTTATCGAAAATTCGAGATTTATTTGATGGGGTGGCTCATAGACCATCGAAATAGGACCTGATGGTCTTGGATTCAAACAAGACAATTCAAGTGTTTGCTTGAAAGTGGTTGACAATGTTCCTTGCTGAATGGTAACGGTTCGGACTTTCACTGTCTATATTATTAACTCCATTGAAACCTGTTGCTAAGAATAGTATAACACAATACGCAGCCAGCTCACAAAAATTCGACCACTGGATAAAAACAGCGACACCAACAATTGCGTTTACCGGATACCATGCGAATGCGGCAAAGCTTACATCGGAGAAACCAAAAGACCATTGGAAGTGAGAATAGGCGAACACAAGAAAAACACACAACGAGGAGAAACAACAAAATCAGGAATAGCGAGGCATGTTAGGACAAACCATCACAGCATCAAATGGTCTGAAGTCGAGGTCATACACAAGAAGGAGCACTGGTTCGAGAGGAAATTCAAGGAAGCTGCCTACATCCTCAACAACGACGCATTCAGTCATCCCAGCGTGGAGATCCGGAATGCGTGGAGGTCGCTTATCCAAAGCATGGACCAGCTTCGGCTCGATGAGGGAGAATCAAAAATATCTTTAACATTTCAAATTCAATACAAAAAGATTGACAATAATCACACTTATTATACATTTTCATAATGTCTCTTTCATAGAACTCAATTTTCATCATTTCAGAAAAAAATAACCTGGACATTCAAAATCAATATGAACATTTCCTAAAACAATATTCTACTTTGAGCAGATCAAATGAACAATTTATATAGGTATGTTGTATTCTTGCCAAGTTGTATGTTTCTTTCGAGAAATATCGACAACGAGAGTTTAAAATAATTCATAAAAATTTCATGATTTATTAGGAACACAAAACGATAAATGAACCCGTATGTTACCAGCTTTATGTAGTTGATATTAGTATGGTGAATATATGAGTTCAGTAAACTGATAGAAAATCCATATGATAATGATTTTTGAAAGTTCTTCTCGAAAGCTTGTTGTTTTGACTGCCCTATAATTTACGAATCAGAAATCAGTCATGTACTGGGATACCGATTCCAATAAACGATGAAGCTTCTTTAGATCCCATCCGGGAGAAGAATATTTAAAAAAGGCAGCGACAAGCCTCTCATTTCTATTATTTCTCTGGAGTTAGTGTTCTTCGTAGTATCATCAATCATTCCGACATTGCTAGTTTCCTTGGAGTTGACCCGACGAGTGCACTCTTCAAAGTCTTCTGTTGTGAACCTGGAGACATCTCCATCTCAGGGGTCGTTTTTCAAGATGTCGACTTAACTATGAAATGACCTACCTACAAACTTCTCAAAATTCAAAGTGATTGCTCATCTCTGTCTGTTTCCTGATCATTACAGGAGTTTTCTTCGAATTTGAATTATATTATGAATGAAAAACATTGGATACCATATATAAACAATATACATACATTTCATACGACTCCTTGACCCCATGGATTCGACAATTTACAACTTCTTGTTGTTTTACACTCGTCCTCCTCTTTCTTGCCTTGAAACCGGATATTTTTCAATATAGCGCCTGTTCTAAAATTCAATAAACACAATCCTAGATGTTCACTGCAGCAGTACAGTTTGCGTTTCGTCGTAGAAAAAGTCACAAATTTATGTTCTGCATTTACTTTGGTTGAGTGCAATCCGATGTGGACCATAAATCGGCCACTGTTGCTACCAATGTTGTTTGAAAAAGTTAGCGATGCGGAGTCTTTCTCGAAAATATTTGCTCTTTGCTCCACTTCTCACTCGACTCACTCGAGTAGTCCTGTATGTATCGGGTACACAAGGCAGTCAGTCCAGTTCGAGCGGTAACGATAAATATTTCTGGCAGTTTTCGTCAATTTATGGAAAGTTATATTTGTGTTTCCAACTGATTCAACTCATAATAAATGTTTATGTTTGATGACCGTTTCCAGTTCAAGCAGAAATACACAATGCAATGTCAATTACGACGAATGTCAACAGGAGATATTTGTATTTGAACAGTAATTTGCGTATATGTTTTGGGAACGCAAGCGGATTTAGTTTCCGAAATATTAACGATGAGTATTTTCATATATATATTTTCATATATATTTATATATATATATATATATATATATATATATATATATATATATATATACATATATATACATTATAACGCGTTCTTCTTGGGTGTATTTTAATTTACAAGAAGATTTCTCAAATGCTGAGGTTAAGTTCGGCAAGTAATGTGCTTGCTCGTAAAATTCTTCAAGGGTCGTGGGTGCTCAAAAAAAGTCTTTATTATATTTATAGCCAAAAGTTAAAGGGCGCCAAGTAATTTCTTAAAAACCAGCTAGCTCTGATCAGAGGGGAAATCACTAAACAACAACAGATTCAAATACAGCACTAACCAATGATCGATACGATATATATTACAAATATTGAGAACAAACATGAAGAATAAAAAAAAATAACACTCAGATAATACGTGGTGGGATCCCGAAAGAACGCTCTTGCAAGAGTCTGAGAACCGCTGAAAGATGTCAAAACAACAGAACTTCTCTCAACGCTCTCGATTAACCAATATAATAACAACATTCAACAATATATATAATAAAATATTCCCAGCACTAGGCTATGCATAGATATAATAACTGAATCCCGTTTGGGTAGAAATAAACTGATAAAAATACGCTTTATTGGCGAAAGTCTCTCCCCATTGCTTTCGGTACCATTTCTATACGAAAGTTTGAAACGAAATTTGCATGGAAGAAATAAATCGTGCAAGTACTTATCTTGATTACAACCGAGATCCCACTGGTGAGGAGAAAATCGTGAAACGTCTTTATGTTCTCTGTCAATAAGGTCTATGGAAGTATGAGCCCATCCAAAATAAGCGATTTTGCTCCTAAGGTAATAGGTAATATGTCCGGTGGATGAATTTATTCGCCACAACTCTTCGAAACATCTGCAATATTATTTCGGTCGTTATTTCAGGATATCAAAAAAAATGCATTTTAAAGTTCATGTGTTAATATGGAAACCTTACCTCCTAATGCCGATTCCCTAACATTACAGGAGATGTTTTCTAGGATGCGATCACTTTAATTTCCTCAAACTTGGGCTTGAAGGTATTGAAACTATAATATTCATGAAAACCAAATAACCCACTTCAATACCGAATCAGACAATAGGGCATATATCCGTCTTCAACGAAATTACAACAAAATAACCCACTTATTGTCAAAGTAATCTTTTCCTAGGTACGCATTTTCATAGTTGATCTTCGACTCCCAGAGCCAAACGAGATTCCCAAAGAAATATACTTTTTACCTAAACACGCAAAAAGCAGACCGTCTTGCACGTTCGCTATTGAAATAGTTTTGTTATACCGGGCGATCGAACTTATTTCACGAGAAATTTAAAAATCCAAACAGCATACATATATATATATATATATATATATATATATATATATATACATATACATATATATATATATATATATATATATATACATATACATATATATATATATATATATATATATACATATACATATATATATATATATATATATATATATATATATATATATATATATATATATATATATGTATATATATATATATGGAGGTATGGTATTATATCGACTGAATGAATACGGAGATAATGGAATTATATCGGATATTGCAGTCTGAGTTAATAAGTACACTCTTTATTTCTGCTCAAGCTTTCGAACTTTAAATCATCTTTCGAACAATCTGTTCAGGCCAGTCTCAAATTACCTACACAGTAGGTTTCGGCTGGCACCTGTCAGAAAACAACTACTCCCCTGGCTAATACCACGAAGGGCATTGAATTATATTCGATCGGTGCCAGTGCAGTTTTCTTCACAGAAGTAAATCCTGCATTTGCTTTTGTCGATACAAATGAAGGAATTGATTTTCAATCATAGGGACGGACACACTTGCAGACCGGTTTCGGGCTATTTGGCCACTCGTCAGTGCAAGGCAGTGCCATCATCAACATAAAGTCGATGACTTCTCATAATTAAAAATCAAAATCCTTCAGAGTATCAAGCCCGAAACCGGTCTGCAAGTGTGTCCGTCCCTATAATTGAAAATCAATTCCTTCATTTGTATCGACGAAAGCAAATGCAGGATTTACTTCTGTGAAGAAACCTGCACTGGCACCGGTCGGATATAATGCAATGCCCTTCGTGGTATTAGCCAGGGGAGTAGTTGTTTTCTGACAGGTGGCATAATTTGAGACTGGCCTGAACAGATTGTTCGAAAGATGATTTGATTTAACACCTGTCTTCAAGTATGTCAAATGCTTCCGAACTTCATTTAGTTCTTCTTCAGGAACGCTATAATGAAGCATGATTCCAGATACAAAATGCGGAATAAAATGGATCTACTTACGAAATGTTGAGATTATATAGAATTGAAGCTGCTAAATCGTTGTTTTTCCATCCCAATGGTAAATAAAGTAAAAACTTTGTTGCATATATATATATAATGGAAAGGTAAATGTTTTTCACGTTGAAATCAATAATATAAATATAGATAAAAATGTTTTTGTGACATTTATAAATTATGACTGACACTGTAGATAAACTAGTTTCTAATACTCAAATCAATATACATCAAATCGGTGTCAGTCATAATTTATTAATGTCACAAAAACATTTACCTTTTTATTATATACATATAAGTTTTTACTTTATTTACAATTATGATGTAAAAACAACGTTTTAGCAGCTTCAATTCTATATAATCTCAACATTTCGTAAGTAGATCCACTGTATTCCGCATTTCGTATCTGAAATCATGCTTCATTATAGCGTTCCTGAAGAAGAACTGAATAAAGTTCGAAAGCTTGAGCAGAAATAAAGAGTGTACTTATTAACTCAGACTGCAAGAACCGATATAATTCCATTATCTATCTATATATATATATATATATATATTATTTCTTATCATTTTTTATAGGCAAATTTGAGTTATACGAGCAGTTGCTGTCCAATTGGACTTGTTCTATCCAGAAGGAACTGTTTTTTAATAGACGCATCAACTTTTCGGATTAAATTAAAAATCTGCCCTTTTACACTTGTATACATTCCAATATTAATTTTATTTCTTCAGATTGTGGTAGGTGAAAAACCCTGAAAACTACGGAACAAATGTTGATCCACCACAAAATAATGACGTTCAAACAGTACACAATTCCTGTTGTGAAAATATTCCCATAATTGAAGAATGTTAATACGAAAATGGGATCAATGAGGAGCTGCTTCATTAGGCATGTGAAATATATCTCCGAATCTTATAATGTATACAGACCCACAATTGAGGGAGAATTATTATCTGCTCGATTTGATGATCATGAATATTTGTTGGGATAAAATAGGTGAGAAGTTATTACTGAGAGGTTATATTTTTTGAGGGGGCGTGTATTTCATTTATTGATTTTAGTGATATAAGTAGGTGATATAGTCTGTGAGCGTATATTATACAGTGGTTGCAAGAACCAATGATGGCTTCAAGGCACGTCAAAGAATATTGAACCAGTTCAAGAATAAAGTACCTCTCTTTGGAAATATACAACGAAATCGTATGTAGAGAAGTTGATTAGAATCAAAAGCTATGATTGATTCTGAACTACTCTATAAATATGTTTCTGGTATTCAATCTATTGCTATCGTCTATTGCTGCGATATTCAATACAATTGAAAAATTTCTGAAATAGTTTCAGTATGGATAATTGTCAAACTACAGGTTATTTGGCGCCTATTTTTTCCATCTACGGCTATTCGCAATAGTTTCGGTGTCTTTTCTAATTATGTATTTCATATTTAATGTCCATACATTAATTCAAAGTTTCTTATACGCACATTATCAGCAAAATGAATAAAAAAGCGAAGTTTCAAGAATTCTGTCGAATATCGTTGCAAACATGAAGAAGGCGGTTATTTAAAAAAATATTATTCCAGGAATATTTTGCAAATATCCTTCATTTTGGAAAAGTCATGCCAAACTGTTTTTGTCGTCCCTACTATGAATACGTATTGAATAAGAATACTGTGGAAATAACGTAAGAATTGAAAATTTTCAAAAAAATCATTTGGAACCAGAATAATGTATGAAATAATTAACAAGCTTGCTGGAGAGAAAATACGGCTCTATTTGAATCATTCTTTACGTTCTACTTTTACTGTTGCTAGCAATGGAAGTTTTTTTTTTTTAATAGAAGTGAAAGCTTCCAAATTTCAATACCTTGATGGAAGCAGCCTTCATTATGAAAATTGACAGAAAATGCTTCCTTTGTCTTTATTTCACTAACGTTACTGCAGTTTTGTCCTGGAGACATAATCCTTAGGACAGTTTATAGTTTTCGTTTGATGATATCCTTATTGGATCGACCCTGCATTAACCTTGGTTACAAATATAAGTGGTATCAAAACAGGGATTTTCATTTCTTGAATATCGTTCACTATACCTGAGATTTGGTTGGTAATTCGAAGAAACGAATCCTTCATTTTATCTGAATAACACAATATCCCATCTTGTCAATTTTATTTATTTCAAAAAAGCATTCAAGATTTGAGAAATAATTCTCCGACTGCTCTGTTAATCATTAGAAGTGAAATGTGTTTACTCCCCTTCAAATGCTATATCTGAGACCATTCAGAAGATTCAGGATTGGTATCATACAAAAGAGATGGACCCAACTTTCTACTCATCTACCCCGTTTCGAAAGCACAGTGATTACCTAAAAAACAAGCAATTCCCTCTCGGATAAAGTAACCACAGAGAGTCTCGAATTTCTCCTTCGCCTACCCTATAACAACTTTTTGTCGAACATCGAGAAGTACGTTCATTTGCCTGCGATTCAGATTTGTGGTTAACACAGAAACCTCTTTTTTGTGACTCGCACGTCGACAGAATTCGAATGTTTTTGTAATATGCTCGCTAAGAGACTTGGGGCCCGGGTTCTCACAAGAAGCTCAAAGCAAAAAGCTCTTTTATGGAAAGCGTATTCTAAATTGATTTTATTGAATATGGAACGTGGAACTGCTGCCAGTATATCGATATTTGAAAACTCCGGATCAAATCAGGCATCCCAAGCTATCATTCCATTTCTATTAGGGGATAGATTTATGAAATTTGTCATAAGTGTATTGGGACCGTGCGAAGTAGGGGATAGGGATAATGAAAGCGACTACACCGAGCTATCATTTTTGTGGGACCGTCATTTTTGGAAACGCTTCAGGCACCAAAACATTAATCGAAGGTTCTTGATTCTATTCAGGGAAAGGCAATCCGTATTGTTGGTCATTCTTCGCTCACAGACTCGCTCACTTCATTGGAGCATCGTAAAAGGGTCGGAGACTTGTCTCTCCTCTATAGATATTTTCACAGACGGTGCTCTGCTGAATTGTTATCAATCGTTCCACCCTTGGCAGTATCAAGACAGATGACCCGACGAGTGCGAAATTCCCACACCTTTGTAGACCTGTTGAAAGTCTCTTGCTCAGGGATCTTTCTCAATAGAACAACTGAACTTTGGTATTACTTGCCGGAAGAGGTTTTTCCTGAGTTTCACAAACTTCAAAAATTCAAAGAGAATGGTAATTCGTATCTCCTGTCCCTTGATTCACACGGTGTTCTTTGAACAGCACAGGGCTTTCCTTTCACGTGAATCTGCATATTAAAAAATAGTATGAATACGGTCATATATACCGTAAATTTTTCTATCGGTGCTATTCCATCCAACAAAATTTCAAGTGAAATATTGGACGCCATAAGACGAGAGACGAGACTTGTTTGAATGATGATGCAGTTTTATTATATTGGCTCGGAGTGTTCGGTTGATGAAAGAAACCACCACATGAACAACGAACCGTTTTACCAGAATGAACCCTTTCCTAATGGCATTACATTTCAGTGCATGCTTCACACCAAATGAGTGTAGGAGATTTCTCTTGGAGGCGACAAGCTACCACCAGTTACTATTAGGTATTCAACGCAATATCACGTTGAAGCCCACCAAATTTTAAATAGAGTAGTAATAAGTAGTTCCATATTGAATTGCTTCCGAGTTAATTGGAGAAAGTGACTGGAATAACTCACCGAAGAACACGCTCCCCAACCGTTCCTTTACAAGAGGACGAGAAAGTTATTATAAATCAGATGAGAAATTCAAAACAACACAGTTGTTTACTGAAAGTTTTCTTTGTTTGTATAGATGAGTGGAGAAATTGTTTAACAAAATATTTTATTATTAGCAATATATTTCTGTTCGTAGATTTTTGAGTTATAAACCTACTAAAATCTGAAAAGCTTTGGAATCAAACTTGGGATCCGTACCAGTTTAGAAGGGCGGATTTCT